>VXBB01023391.1:0-20488 GCA_013399915.1 Illadopsis cleaveri
GGCCTCTGCTGGACCCTCTCTGGTAGTTCCTTGTCTTTTACTGAGGAGACCAGAACAAGAGGAATTCATGTTAAATGTTAATATGTAGTAAAATAAAAAAAATACTCAAGGAAGTATTGGCAAGATAAGGGAAAAATGTATTTTCTTTTTCTTACGGTTTGTGAGTTACAAGTGAGTAGATATTGTTAGTTGATAATAAAGACCTGAACAAGATTATTTATAGCAACTTTAACATAGCAGTTATGCAGAAAAGCCTACAAATGGACTTTCAGAACTATAATTTTTCTGGTAATAGATTTCATTTTCCAGCACAAGGGCTTCTGCAAAGTCTAAGCTTAACTTCTATCCCAAATAAACCTTATTAAAACATCTTTGAAGAAATGTAGTTTATTTATGGATTTGGAGAAAGTTCTTGAAATGACGTTAACATCTGTGATTGTACAAATATAATGCAGGCTAAATCTCCTGAAAGCTACATGGCTATTAAAAAAAATAATAAACAAACCAAGATAGATTCTTTTCAGTTTTATTCCTCAGCAAAAAATCCAAGAAAAAAAAAAGAGTAGTATTTCCTGCAGAGAACAATTCAAGGGAACTGATCTGGTTTTGGTTTTATATCTGCCTCTTATTTAACTGTAACTTTCTGTTAGACTGGCATTCCTTAATCATATGATCCATTGGCAGTAAAAGTGCCCAAATCTAGTGTGTTAAGAGCTATAACCATTTTGCTGGGATTTGTACATTTTTTCCAAGATCCATTTATTCATTTTTGTGTTGACCTCACAATGTCCTAATTTTCCCAATTTCTGACAGTGTAACTACTAGATTTGTGTTACAAAAGTCTTCTGAATGTATTAATATTTTTCTCATTTTTAGTAATAATAATTCATTTTTGCCTAAAAAGATTATCAGGTCATTAAATTCTCTTCCATTTCCTTTATCTGTAATAAATACACTTTATATATTAGTATCTGTAAGCTTTCCATTTTTACTGAGAATATGCTGGACATAGAGCACACTTTGATCATATTGCCTTTCTTCTGGTTTTTGATGCACCACCTTTTTGGAAATGTCATCGAATCTTAATGAAACATATGTGTATATATCCTCTTCTGCTTGGAAATTTCCTGTTGTGCTGGCTAGATAAATTCTCTGAACGGTTCTTCAGAACAGGCACATCAGAAAAGTGGAGACTAATGCATGCTGACCTGCCATATGGGCAGGATTTCACTGAAACCCTTTTTTTCTTCTTATGAGACACACATACAAATCCCAGAAGCTATGTACACAGTTTTGTGTTTAATAACATAGTGCAACATACTGTTCACAAAAGTATGTAGGCACAGATGAATCATGAACATAAACAGGGGGAGACAGATTGTATACATTGAGCCTCTGTGTCTGACTCTCACATCGAGCGCAGTGGATGCCAGTCCTTATGCCTGAGGCAGCAACTCCCCACAGAACCTCTACCCTGGTCCTCAGAAGCATCTTATTAACCCCAGAAGAGCCACAGATTCTGTATTTACTGCTGTAATTCTCTGCTCTGTAAGCACCTGCAGCTGCCCTGTCTGCTGGGCCTTTGGCATGGAAATAATATTTGCAGCAGCCCTGAGAAACTTTTCAGCTTCCCTTGAGTTACTCTCACAGGCTCTGCTCCTCACCTTGTCACTCACAGCAGGATGGCAATATCAAAGTTGGTAAATTTTGTTGTGGAATCAGCTGCTGTGTTGCAGACAGGCACAATAAATTCTCTGCTAAAGAAGTTTGAACAGGGGGACAGGGGGACAAAAAACTACAGTTAGTAAAAGACGACAGATTTTTTAAAGATGGAGAGAGTGGATAGAAGAATACAGAGACAAAGGAGGAGCAATGTGCAGAAACATAATAGCCAGGAGACACCAATGACAGAAGTAATTTTTAGACTGTAAAAGGATGAGACAAGAAAGGCTTGAGGGGGATATATTTTTTAGAAAGAGCAAACAAACAAAATCCCAAAGAACTGCAGCATAGCCGTCCACCCTGTACATTGTGGAAAAAAACCAGCACAACATTCCCTTTTTCTGCTAACATCTGGTCACAAAAGGAAGCCAAAAACCAGTGAAAGAGAAGCAATTCACTGGCAAACACATGCCAGCATTCTTGCTATCGCTACCATATAGCTCTGGTCCATGTCTCAGACACAGAGATTTAATGACTATGTGACTTGAGGAAAATAAATGTACATGAAAGTAGTTATTTTTCCCCCAAAATTACGGGGCTTGAGGTGAAACAAAGAATTACAACTGAGAAATAATAAAAACAGCCAATGCTTTGTAGTCAAGTTCAAAATGTTTCTCAGCATGGAGCCTTTGGCTGAAAACTTCAAGAAGAGCTGGAGATCCCAAGATGCTGTGCAGGAATTGCCTCCCCTCAGGACACACATGACATGTTTAAATATCCATCCAGCCACAAGATGTCAGCACACTCAACGGGAACTCCTACAAAAGCCAAAATCTGCATAAATGGGGTATTTCTGTGTCACACATCTCTCCTCCTGCTATTAATGGACAAAAAAAAAATGTTTCTGAGGAGTTACATGAAATTTCACATTCAGGCTGTGCCTTCAAAGTGGAAATACCTATGTCTGACTACGGTATCTTAATGAGAGTAAAATGCTGAAACAGAAGGGAGAACATGGTTTTCTCTTCCCATTCTGAAACCAACGGATGTTGGACAAGGATCTAAAATAGCTCATAGGGACACGAATAACATTCAGTAACAAAATGTAAGCTCTGGACAGCTGCTTAGACATTTTAGATTTCACACTAGGCTTTGAAATCCTGCTTCAGTACCTCTCCAGAAATTATTTCAACTCGGTAAAGTGTCCAAATACTTGTTTCATGGCCTTCATAATCACAATATCTAAAAACCCTGAAATACAAATTGTACAGGTGGGTTCTGGCTGGTGTGTTAAGTACCATAAGTGGAGACCATATGGGATCTGGGCATAGCACAAAATAAATTAATCATGTCCACTTTCTTTCAAAAATGGTTCTGACTCAATATGTCATGATATCAGTAGTCTTTTGCAATTTTCATACTGACCGAAATATTCAGCAAGTTGTTCCTATTACTGCACTCCTATCTACAAATATCCAAATTTCACCTTGGGCAGGAAAATGCCTGGAATCTTCATGTAAAATATAGTCAGAGTCAGAGTTCCCTCTATGTTATTTGAATTCTTTCAGCATGTCAACATATCCACAGCAGATGGTATGAGAGACTTTCTGGGGAGACTGGGGTAGCTGGATTGTCTAAGCCTGATGTCCATATTAGGTAAATTAGTAGTCAAAATGTAAGACAAAATTAGTGGGCATCTGGATAAATACAAGTTCCTTGGAAAGACCAGCATGCCTTATGTAGAGGAGAGTTCTGTGATGTGGATGTTTCAGCATTTTTTGTGACAAAGTCATCAAATATGAAAATAATTCTTATTTAGTTGATACAGTCTATCTGTATTTTCAAAATATTTGACCATACTATCTTGCAAGCCTTTTAAAGAAAATCATAGACTCTTTAAATAATAGAATATGCTGAGTTGGAAGGAACCCATCAGGATCATCAAGCTCAACCCGTGGCCTTGTGCAGGACACTCCAAGGATCACACCATGTTGCTATGGACTTTTACAAGGGGCTGAGGTGAAACCTGTGCTTTACAATGACTTCATGCTAGTCCTACAAAAGGCATTTTGTAGAGAGCTTGGAAAGTTTTGCTGTTAATAGTAAATTATTCAGAATAGGAAAAATACAGACTGACTGTGAAGAATTGCTGCAGAAACTTATGAGGCTGATTGGGCAATAAAATGGCAGATGAAACGCCGTGCAGAAAAATGTAAAGTGATGCACAAGAGGGAAAAAACCCACAAATTCACATATAAAATGATGAGCTCCAAGCAAAGTGCTGCCTCTCAGAAGAAAAATCTTGAGATAACAAGAGTTGTCTCCACAAATATGTCAGTCTTATGCTGAATAACAGACAAAAACCCAAATCAAATGGTAGTAACTGTCAGGAAAAAAACAAAAACAAACAAACCAAAACAGTGAACAAGATAATTCTCAGATGCATAAATCACCTTTAATCACAGTTTAAATCACTTTTAAAACACAGTTCTGACCTCTCTCCCTCTGTCCTCCCATATTCAAAAGAATATAGCAGAATTTGAAATTACTGGCAAAATAATTGTAACAACAATAATTATTAAAGGTGAGTATTTATTTCTAAAAGCGACAAAACTGAGGCATACAGAGTGAGCTAAGACTCTTCTATCAAGGGAAGAAACAAATTAGAAGGAAGAGAAAACAGGTCTATAAGCTGAGAAAAAGACTGAGCAGAGAGATGACCCCCAGCTGGATGGCCCTTTCTGACTGACCTAGTACAGCCATTCTACTGTGCTGACCCCATTCTGGCCAACAGGTCGTGTGAATTGATAACAAGCACTTTGGCTATTAATTAAGGTGTTGACTAGTATCACTTCCAGAGCATTTATTACCTGTGGGGCTGCCATTTATCATGAACATTTTGATTGGTAAATTCACCTTTTTTGAAGAAAGTAAGTAGAAAGGATTTGAGAACAAAGTTCAGGAATAACATAATGATGGTATTATTCTTATTATAAAATAGAATAATAATATTTATAATTTGGTAATCTTCCCATCTTAATCATTACCTAGGGAAAAGTCTAATTGAAATTAATGAACATTTTCTCAGAGGAATGGTTTCAGGATTCTCTTCTATATGGATTATTTATATCATGCTCATCACCATAGTTTCTGAATGTGCTCTAGTAGTACATTAAGCAATGTGACTAACATCTGTCACATGTTTTTTTTCTTCAGTCTCTCTCCAGGGAGATAAATATATGCAGTCGAGTTTCTTGTATCCAAAAGGAATTTTGCCAGGTGAAGAGAGGAAGAGAAGATTAAAAAAAAAGGTGAGGAAAATATTTTGGGGTTTTTTCTATTAATGTACATTTTACTTTATTTTTATATCAGTGAAATCAGGGAAAAAATATGTACTGTATTTCAACAGTGCTATTTCATTTGTAGGCTCACTTTTGAGTATGAACTTTATTTTGAATTAAGCTTCAAGTAAAATAAAGTTATATCCATTAATTTGACTCACTTTCTTTTCTGAACTAATAGTGGTAATCAGAAGACAAAAGAAAACTATGAATCATGTTATGTTAATGTGGAAGAAAAGACAAAATGTCACCGATCATGAAGTATTAATGATTTTTCAAGGATGATAATTGAATGGTATCTAGTTACTAAGAAACTATGTTAACATTTTAAAATGTTTAATTACTTTGAATTGCAACTGATTTTTAAAATAAAATATTTCATATACATGGATTAATTAACAAAAATTTGCAGTGAAGTTTAGCAAAACACTACCATTCAGTGTTTGACTTGGAATATATCTGCATAATTTTTGAACAATACAAATTCCTAACACAGATTGATATGTAATTTTCTTTGCAAATCACTTCAAGATATTTTTTTCAAGGAGTAATTACTATGACCAAAATCTACATTTTACAGATGTTGTTAGTGAAAGAGGCAATGACTCATGTAGTGAAAAATGGAATTAATGCTACGTTCTTGGTTGCCTGTGGACCATACTGCTTCTCCAAACAAAAGGACAAAACTAATTAATAATAGACCATCATGGTTTGAAAACTCTCCATTATCTTTTTTTCAGAGTTCACTATAAAAGTGGCTTTTTCTTTACTTAGAGAAGAATGGAGATTTTGATCTTACCAGCAGATGAGAAGTGGAGTAGAGTGCAAATAACCATCCCATCTTGGATGTGACCTTGGCTGCCCCCTTCTAGCTAAGATGGTCAAAACTAAAGGAGGATTTCCAGAAAGTTTATATGTCCTATCCACTGGTAGTATTCTGCAGCCCATAAAATGATGAATGTCATGTGTATTATTGTGCTGAAGTGTTCAGGAAAACATCTTAAGATTGTACCCCAGTAGCTCACAGGCGAAAACAGTCCTACACTAGGTTGCCAAGCTTTTGTTAAAGACCTTGATGAAATATCAAGTTGCTTAGTTCCATAATATTAAAGGAAGCTTGGCCCTGCTGTTATTAAATAGGTCTTCCTTTTCTCAGTGACAGACTTTCCATTCTAGCTAATGACAGCAAACACATCTGAATATTTATTATGTGTTGAAAGCAAAAATGTTGGATAGAGACAGAATATAATAATGCCTTTTATTTTTCTTGAGGCGATCTGTCTTGGCATTCTAAGTGCCACAGATAAAAGCAGCAATACAAAAAAAAAAAAAAAAAAAAAGAAAAAAAAAAAAATATCTCAAAAAAAAAAAAAAAGGAAGAAGAAATGAATATCTCAAAATAACAAAGCATTACTGAATAAAGGCTAAAATCATCTTAATGCATCAAGCTGAAAGCCATCCAAAAATGACCTATGAGAGCATCCTGTAAAATTACAAACCTATGCTTTTGCCAGAAGTGAGCATTCCATAAGCCTTAGGCTGAAAAGGTGAATTTTCTCAGAACCTGGCTCTTGAAATAATTCATATCTCCTAAGAGGGTTAAAAGGTATAGACAGTGCCAGAATTTCTGCAAGACGTGGAAGTTGCGTAATAAAACCACTGACTATGGATCTGAGACTATACCTCATTCATTTTCTTTATGTCATTAAGTATGGCTATGTGCTAAATGGGATCAGAATTATTCATGCTGATGAATACCTAAGGAATTTCCCTATTGCAGACATGCATACTGTGTGTGCCACATACACAGGTCTTAGACATGCAGTTTAACTGGGTCTAGTGACTTTTAATACCATGCCTGTTTTTCACTCATGAATTGTCACTTTATTTAGCAGGTAGTTAAAGTTCATTCACGTTTCTGGCCTTTGCTGACTTCCTTCCAGCCTATGTCCCTTATTGCAGCAGGTGAATGTTCTGAGGTAAGCATAAGCCAGGGTACGAAGTAGCAAGTTACAGCTATTCAGTGACTCTTTTATTTAAATATTCACAGTGAGCTTAAACACCACACATACACTCAAACTGTAATCACAGACCTACTGTTGCAGCAGGCAGAAATGGTCAGATGCCATGACCTTCTCCAGAGAAGCATCTTTAAAAACATGTCCTGGTGGCACAGGCATGTCTGCTCTGCTGCTCAGCTGCCTAAGTGATTCCAGGCTCTTTTGGGAGCAGCAAGCCGCTCAGGCGATGTGGGACAGACAAGACACAGCTTCCTGCCTGGAGTTCCTTGGCAGATTACAATCCCAAAAAGGATCCTGCGCAAAAGGACCCAGAGTGAGGGGAACAAGGGGTTTATATAGGGAAGGCAGAGGGCGGGGTTACATAACTTAGCCAATTGGCTTGAGGATTGAGAAATGGACCAATCAGGGGAAGGATCAAGAAAGGACCAATCAGCTGGGGCAAAGGGAGAAGGGGAAGGGAAAGGACCAATGGGGTACAAACAATTAACATAAACAGTTACAAAGCCTTCTGGGGGTAACAGCTTTTCTCACCGTGACTGCGAGTAGTCTCTCAAGGCCTCTCCCCTAGGGAGATCATTTCAAACTTGAAACCTAAGGGCTGCTGTTTCTCCAGGGGAGAGTGTGTTCTCTGTGGCCAGGGTCTACAGCCTCCAGAAGCCTAACTGCCTCCACAACCTACCTGTAGGAGGAACACGGAAAATCTTTTCCTGCAAAGTTTGATAGTATCTCCAAAATGTAATTGGTTTATTTTAGACAAAAATTGACTGTGAAAGACTGAGTGTCTCCCTAGTTTACTGGTCCGTTTCCCTGGTGAAGAGAGTGCTCTGGTTAAAATCTAATTGTCAGGATTTGATATTTCTTCCAAAGGACAGTTCTTACTAGACAAATTGTCTGATGATTTTGGCCTTCTGGCATTACTTTTTTCTAAACCAGACAAAGATTATTTTGAGCAACAAGAAGAACCAAGTGCAGACATCTTTGCCATTTCTTTGCTTATTTTCCCTTCAGCTTTGAATCTTTCTTTCCTTTCCCATTCTGTATGCCCATATCATGCCTTCCCACTCTCTTTTCCTCTTTCTTGCTGTTGTCATTCTTCCACTTTTCTCTATTTTGTTTTCATTTTGCATTTAACTCCTTGTTTGTGTTCACTGCATTTCTTTGACAGAAGGCATTCTACCCTCTGTCTTACTCCCCATTGGCCTCCCTCCCTCTTTTTGAGTTTCTCATCCCTTTACATTCAATGTGACTCTCTCCTTGTACACTCCCCAGTATACTCTTTGAGTGTATGTATGCATATAGAAGAGACAATCCCATCTTTTATCACAGCTTTTAAGCGGCACGGAGCTTCCAGCTCTTGATCTCCTTATCTCACACATTCTGTGCTATGTTTTAATGCTGTGATTAATAAAAACTCTGTGTTGGAAGCTTTTAGTTACATAATAACAAATAAACCAACACTTTGGTTTGTTGGGGTTTGTTGATGGGCTATCAAAAATTAACAAATTATCAACTCCTATATGGCTTCTATTCAGTAACTGACTGAAACCCTAGATTTTCTGAGAGTATCTTGGCCCTTTGAATAGCAACTGTCCTTGTGGCAACTTCTTACCTAACACATGTTCTTGTTGAATTAGAGTCCCTTCCTTTCCACCTTCGTCCAAGGACATGAGCTTTTGGTATGAGTGATCCAGTGTGGTGAGGCTGAGGTCAGTCAGGGAGCTGAGCTGAGCTGCCACCTCACTGTGCTCGGTGGATGATACAGCCCTACAGCAATCACCTTCGGGCAGTCAATATACCTGTACTGGCATCAGGCCAAAACACAGCAAGTTTATGGCAGTATTCCAGTCAGGGTCTTCCCCAAAATACCTAGATTTGGGGAAGATGGTAAAGTATTACACTTCCCAGTGATTTTCATCTCTAGTATTTGTTCACTGCCTTAGCAACAGGGCGTTGGAATTTATATTTGAAAGCTGAGGTAAACACTGACAATAAGACTGAAGCTTTTAGAGCTTTTTCAGACAAAATCCATCATATCTGTCTTTGCTTAGAATCCAGTTAGACCTTTGTATGTATACTTATTGATGACCTGTATAGAATAATAGCATTAAGATGACAAACATAATTCTCTGTGCTCAACTAGTAAAAAAACCAAAATGCTTTCATCCAAACGTCAAATACATAATTTGGATAAATCCACGAGGGTAATGTTCAGTCTCTGCAATAGACCATCTGGCAAAGAAGACACTGTGCCAATTAATATAGATGGAATGACTGTTAGCGCTACAGATAGTAAATATTTCAGACTAATCTTTTTTGTCATTTATCAGCTACACTCATCCTTCAAAATTTGCAGTCAGAGTCTCCAGCATGTTCAAACAGATTGATCACGTTCAGACTTTTACTACCCTGCAAAACCTTTGCCTTCTGTTAAATTCTTTTATAGTTCTGGCCTCCAATATTTATGTGAGGGTGAAAGATTATTGTGAAAGCACAGCACAGTTAGCAGCATTATTTGGCTGATTTGCCTGCCTATCTCATTAATGTGTATGTATTGCCTTGCTAAATGTTATGTTTAATCCAAAGATTGTGATTCACCTCTTTTTCTCTGAGGAAAAGGTAAATACAGTTTGAGTAATTGAACCCTAATGGCTATTCCAGAAGAGAAAATAATAATATGTTTGCAATATTAACTTACAAGTTGATCCTGAGGAGGCTTGGTCAAATTTTCACCTCATCTAAAATCATTTACCATGACTGTATTTCAGTTATATTTCTAAGAGACCTAGGAAGTTCTTTTATAATACCCAGGAACTATTATTTTAATTGTATTCAAAGAAAATTTTTGAATTTGAATTTGTTTTCCGGAGCCATTTGACAAAGCTCTGTACAGAGCTGTATAGGAACCGAGTAACATATTCTCCAGTGTTCAAAGTGCTTCAGAAACACCATAGTTTTGAATCTTATCCTTTAATGTTGGAAACTTAGTGATTAAGCATCTAAAACCTTTTTCATTATAATACAATACCAGCAGTAAAATAAATTGTGTGATGGTGGAAGTAGCAGATCAGGGTTTTTTTTATTTTTCAGACCATCACTTCGCAGTCTGAAGAAAAAAAAAAAGAAAAAATAAGAAAATGATCAAAACACAGTTAGCTTTGTCTTTTTATTTTTAGTTGCTTTTAAAGGTGTAGAGAGGCAGGAAGAAACTTTGCATATTACTCATATGGAAACTTGGGGTATGCATCCAGAGCAGTGCAGAATTGGCCTCTGCAATGTGATCAGAGAAGGCTTTTTTGAAGATGGCTTCAGCGCTTCTCACTTTTGACCATATTCTGCATTGCATCACAGGAAGCATTTAACACAATATGAAATTATATATTTTTTTAAGTATCAGGGTTGAAACACACCTTCATGAATGTGAGTAGCACAGGATCATAGAATCAGAATCAGAAAATGTTTTGGGTTAAAGATCACCTAGTTCCAACCCCCCTGCTGTGAGCAGGAACACCTTCCACTGGATCAGGTTCCTCAAAGCTCCATCCAATTATGCCTTGAACACTTCCACAGTTGAGATGTCAGCAAATTTTCTGGGCAACCTATGCCAGTGCCTCACCACTCTTACACTAAGTAATTTCTTCCTAGTATCTAATCTAAAACTACCCTCTTTCAATTTAAAGCCGCTACTCCATGTCAAATTAACAAAAATATTACAAAATGTCTGATAGGAAAGTTTTCTTCAAGTTTTGTTATAACTAAGATCACATGCTGATTTCACCAATCTGACTCCCACTGTTATCTGAGGCCAACAGCTTCAGTAATCCAAGAGGAGTTCTCAGTAAATGAACAGATAAGTGTGTTTGGCTATTTCTAGAATCTGTAACGCAGACGTTCATGCTAAGCAAATTGGTTTTATTTTGCAACAAGAGCATCACAATGCTCTGTGAGGATTCAGAAATTTCTTGGGATTTGAGACATACACATACACGAGGAGGATTCATGAAACACTAGCTTGTGCCAGTTTTGTTTATATTGCCTTTGATAAGCTGCTAACTTCCCAGAAATGAACCCACTCTATCATTTGTAGGGCAGTTAGTCTTCCACAAGTTTGGTGGAATTGAAAGAAAATGAAATATAGGAACAGGTGGGAATTTAGACAAATATATCCCATTTTTTTTAATCTCAGTCTCAAAAATGTGACATTGTTTTCTTTCAGATAAAAATGGATGCAACATTATAGATATTTTAGAAAATTTACATCCACATTATAGCACACATGCAGGCCTATACAGTTTGCAGCTCCAGTTACCATAAGAACATTTGTGTTTAAGCACCTAAAAACATAGCTCAGGGAGTGATTAAATTATCTCAGAAGAACTGTACATATCTAGAACATAGTTCCCTACACAGACTTTGCAATTCAGCCATGTTCTTTAATTCAATTCCTAGATGACCTTCAGGCCAGCTGAAGTTTTTAATTATGTGTTTATAAATACTCATACTGGAGACATATTCATTTACTATTTTCCTTCATGAAACTTTGCTTTCTAATATATCTTCATCTTTCTGTTTCACATCAGGGTTTTTTTCTTATTTTTTACTTTCTCCATATTCATTGTATGTTTGCAAGTTCCTGATTTTGAGCTATGGGAGAAAAGACAAGAATTCAAATCTCTAGGACATACTTATTTTTAATATTACTTATTTAGTAACCTTTTGTGATGGTTTTGTGGAGTACAAGTATACAAAGGCTATATTCCAGAGCTTTAGAAGAGTACCCAAAAAAGGACGGGGAATCTCAGTTCTAGGGTTCAATATTCAGATTAACATACTCTTTGAAATATATCATTACTGTGAGTAGTGTATCTTACTAGCTTTAACCTCTTCATTGTAGGGAATAATATTTTTTAAGCTGTGAACTAAGGCCTGCTGGGGGTGAATGAATAAAAACTGAGAGTGCAATTTTTATTGTCTGACCAAATCATAAAGGAATTCCCCTGTGCTGATAAGAATGAAATTCTTGAAAATATGTATAAATACTGTTTTGACAGCCACCCTTTACATTTGTCTTAATAAAAATTGTTTCCAATTTCTACTGTTCTTTCCCATATGCTTGCATACATTTTTTTACAGTGCAAGGGAACAGTGTTCTTTCAAGTGACCTTGTAGGCACTGTTACTTTTTAAAGAACAAATAGCAGATGTGAGACATTAAATATGAATTTATGAATTCCAATTTACTTGGTAAAAAACATTTTCATTGCAACCTTCACTTGCATTGTAAGCTCCATCATGATTAAGGTGTTTAAGGTCATGATTCCACAAGAATTTTTCTCAGTGATGGAATGGCTCATATAGTTCTTACCTTCTCCCTCTCTTCCACTGTTCACTCCTATCCTTTCTCTCCCTTTCAACGGCGGTGTAATCTTTACAGAAGAGAACAAGCTAGCCTGAAGTTACTGCTGGGACCAACCTCTCAACCAAACCTCACAGGAGCATTTCACAGAGGTGTAAAAGGAGACTTTTTCCATCCAGAAGTGATTTATGAATAATCAGATAAGGCTGAAAAGAAGAGATGCTATGAGACATTACACAACTTGTAAATGGGAATCATATGCAAGAGTGGCATGATACAGGCAGAAATTTATTCAGAGATGGATTTTTTTTTCGCAGTCTACACAGGCTTAAAAAACTTATGTATTTCTCATTCTCTCACCATGTACCCATATTTACCTCTAACTGGGAAAGCAGAGCTCCCACAGACCAGTGGTCTCCATGCACGGCATATGTTAACACAAAATCCTTGGAAGAACTGTGACAGCTGTCCTGAAATTATATTCCTGAAATTTGCAGTGTTGTGAACACCAACAATCTCTACTCTTAACTCGAGACCTCGGGAGGGTAAGGAACTGAGTGATTGGATTCATGCACAGCAAACAGTGACCCAGAGAGTGGACATGTGCCTGAGCAAAACAACATTTCTGTACTACTGCTCTTAAAGGCTTACCTGTTCATTTTTGAGCATCTCTGGTTCATAATAGTGCAATTTCG
This sequence comes from Illadopsis cleaveri, assembly GCA_013399915.1. Taxonomy (NCBI): domain Eukaryota; kingdom Metazoa; phylum Chordata; class Aves; order Passeriformes; family Timaliidae; genus Illadopsis; species Illadopsis cleaveri. Next base: position 13,072 of record VXBB01023391.1, read on the forward strand.
TCATAAAATCATGAACACAAAACCAGATCACAAAATCAGAGTAAGGAGCAATGAGCTAGGCACAAATGAAAAATATGAATATTTGTGTCCCTGGGCATGTTTTCACAATCATTCTAATCTGCTTAGAGAATTATGCCTTTGCTGCTGCAGGAATAGATAAAAATAAGAAACAGAAATATTTCTAAAACAAAAATTGAAATAGAAGATATCTCTCAGTGTACATTGTCTTCTCTATATCCTGACTTTTCTGAAAATTTAGCCCAGGGTGGTTAGACTGTAAAGAAGGAAAGAGAAGATGGGTTTTGCATGTGAGCTAGAAGGAGTTCTAAGAACATGGGGTTGACCAGAGAGAGAAAACATAAAGTCAAGAGCAGAAAGGAAAACCACTAGAAGCAGTTAAGAAAAGGTGAAGAAGGCAAGTGAAGAGCATGAGGGGGTGTAACATTATTTTAGCAGTATGATGAAATGTAAGGAGGGGTGGAGCTGTGCTGATAATTGAAATTAAATTAGAACATTCTATTAGCATTCTGGAAGACTTAATATGTTCTATTCTTACCAGCAGCAGATTAACATGAGAATATTATCTAAAAAAAATAAAAACAAACAAAAAAAACACCCCAGACAATAACAACAAATACACAACCTTTTGGTACAATTAAAATGTCACTAGACATTTCTTAGTAGAAGAGCAAAAATATCTTGCAGAAACACAGTGATTCTTCCAAGTAAAAGGTAAGAGAAACCTTGGGTGAACTTGCTTCCTTCTTCCTGCTCTCAGAAGTACAAACCTCAGAGTGGGATGGTCATTGCTGCCTGTCAGCTCTAATGTGAGGAATTTCTGTCTGCAATTGAGTAGCTGCATGATACAAGGAGGCTTTTATGAGGAGAGGTGCCAGATCTTTTATAGTTCAACAAGGTATCAAGATCCTTGTTTAGAGCTAGCAAACCCCAACTGTTTTCAGTGCTCTGAGAATCTAGCTAGAAAAACCTTTGTCGACAAGAAGCACACAACAAAGTCCAGCTGGTTCCTTGAAGTGTGGGTTTAAGCAACTGAAAATAAGAAAGGGAAGAATTCCTGGAACTTCTCCAAGGACCGAGGCAGAGTGTGCCTTTCCTCTTTGACTCTCTGCTTTTGGTTTTCAAAGACCATTGTCACAGCAGCCCTTCTAAGAAGAGAGATCATTCAGTGTACTTCCTCTGCCTCAGAGGATTCTCTGATTGTCCATTACTGTTCCTCCCCCAGTGCATAAGTGCATACCACAGGGGGTAGTTAATGTTTGGGATATTAGTTTTTGTTCTGGGTTTCATCTTTTTTAAACATGTGGGCCTAATATCTGGTAATAGGCACACTGACATAAATAGAGTTTTGTACATACACAAAGAAGTTCAAATTGCTCTTTGTCTGGAGGAAATCCTTTTCAAGGACAGATGCAACATATGGGAAGTGGAGAGGTGGGACTAGACTGCTAAGTAGCTGTCACAGTCTTGTTTAGGATCCGTGTAGAACCATGGTACCCCAGGGAAATCATCATTGAACTCTGTTCTTGTAGGAATTACTTTTTTGGCAGAGGGAAGACAAACACTGTTCTGGCCTCTTAATCTCCACCTGACACGTTCGCCATTTATCCAGTATTACAGCTTTCTTTTGTGGGTTTAAGAAAAGGACTTACTATTTTGAGTGGCCTCCAAGAGTCTGAAACACGTAAGTGCGTGTCCTGATGAAACAGACCAGATCCAATAAGATGACACTGTGCCTGCTGTCTGACTACACTGGTGAAATGGGAATGAAAGCTGTTAACTGTCTGTCATGCAAAGGTCAGGACAGGCCAGGATACAAGTTACAACCACAGCTGACAAATGCAGGGTATGGCCATGGAGTGACTCTGCTGCATGTTCTTGCTAAGGCAGACAGCTAAAAAAAGCAGTTCACTGCATTTGTTAAAATAGTTTCTCCCATTAAATTAATCAAAATATTAAATTTAAAATTAATTTATTTTTAAAAGTTATTTTTCTTCTAAATTTACATAAGTGAATTTAGAAACAAAGTTATATTCCTCAATATCCACAGTCCGTATATTTCCCCAAGTGTAAATATCAGAGCCATAAAGCTTTGATATGTGAAGAGATTCTGAGAGCCTGAAAAAGGAAACAGACTCAGAAGGACAGAAGATAATTCTGAGAAGAAAAATAATAGACAGAATTAATCACTGAAATGACTCATTCAAATAGTATGACAAGACAAAAAAGTGTACTCTAGGGAAGACCAGAGTTTATTAGGAAAAGAAGTAAAAGCAAACTAGTCAAATGACAGTGGAGTTACTAGCTTAATGCCCTTCATCCCTCATGTAATTTTATTCAAGCAAGCTCAGATTATGACATATTTGGACACAAAACTTACCTCTTTTTCTAGATTACCATGGGGTAAATGAGAAGAGATGGGGTTCTCCCCAAAGACAGTCCAGAACAGAAGCAGGGTACAGGCTTATACAGGTTTGTAATCCTGCCTTGCAATGTTCCTTGCTTCACTCCTGGTCTGACTGCAATTGTCTTTGCTGCAGATGGTGTGACTGATACCTATGGATCCCTTCTGAGGTGAATTGCCTTTCGAGACCAGCCTTGGAGCAATGGGCAAGAGAATCTCCTTGTCTTGTGCAGCTCCATCACCTGCATGGAGGGCCAGGGACAGTTCTTGGGGCTGGCACAATATCAACATGAGCAGAGCCTTCAGTGCTTTCCTTTCATCTTTCATCGACAGATGGAAGCTAAGTTGGGTGATGTGAAGATCCATAACAACATCTTGAAAACACATTGATGACTATTTTTTGCATTGTTTAGAAGAGTTTTACAGAACTGATCTCTGTTTTCCTCTCAGCAAAGATAAATAATTGATATCTGGCTGTAGGCACAGGTTGAATATTCTGATTTTTAATTTTCAGACTACAGTCTTTGTTTTATAAGTACTTTGTTTTATAAGCCAGTGACAAAGAAAAACAAAGGGTAGAAAGTGAAGCCATAAGCATCTGTGCAAATCTCATATTCTTCAAGATTAGCAATCAAAGAAAATAATGTAAAGGCAAAAAACCAAAAGTGATTGGACTGAAAGGCTGAAATCTTCCAGATGGTTTAGTTTTTAGTTCTACTAAAAGAACTAAAAGAGGATTTGATGTCGTCTAGCTATCCTATTTGACACTGTTACTGGTATTTAATGCAACTGTGTCAGATTTACATTTCCGAGAGTTGTCCTGTAAACAAAAGACAGAGATATCACTCATTAAAAATTAAATATGATCTTTTGTAAGCCAATTCTTAGGCAAGGGATCAGTTTGGTAATGAATTCCCCCACTACAGGATCACACAAATCACCTTATTGAAATTGTTGCTCATGTAATATGTTCATGCCCTATTCATTGGTATCTCTTTATAAATATGAGGAAAACTGTTCAACATTTCTGAAATTTATACACTTTCACTTCAACAAATATTATTTACTATGGTGTGTGTTCTGAATCATATTATGAAATTATTATTATCATGTGAAAGCTCTGCTTCTGCGTATTTCATCCTTCCATCCAAGCATTCAGTCATGGATGTGCATCACTCCTACTATTTGCAGTTTATTTTCCTCTATTCTTAAGGTTAAAGTGCGTTTACATGTTTTGAAAGTAACCACTAATGGAAATTAGAGCTCAGACGGCTGACTCTTGTCACAAACCAGAAAAATTGAACTCCAATCTTGAACACAAGGAACAAAGCAGAAAATGGATAGATAGGCACCTGTAAGGAATGTTGTTGACATAATCTTTTTTCTTATGTCAACAGATGGAGGCAGAGTCTATATGCAGTATGAAGAATTTAAACTAATAAAATGTAACTTGATTTATTGCTTCTGAATATTCAATATTTTAAAGGGAGATTGTCACATGTCTGAGACCTAACGCCAGCGTCTTCACCAAGGGAATACATGCAGGCAACAGAAAATATTTGATCATATTTTCTTCCTTCCTTTCTTTATAATACATTTAATATTTACTGAGATAAGACAGCAGCATTTATGTCTTCTGCAATATTTTTTCTTGTTCTGAAGATTGCTTTTGTAAATCTGCTTGCTAAACCCATGTGGTTCTCTGAGATTAATAATTTAAACTATACATATGTTAGTAACTTGACCCAAGGAGTGTATGAAATCTAACGAAAATATCATGCATGAAAGCAACTATGGACTAAACAATCTATTGTTCTCTTACAGGTAAAAAGATTATCTTATTATCATAGATGACTTGCTGTAACATAGTTTTTCTCAGGAAAGACCTTTGCAAGGATGTTTTTAAGGTAGAAAAATATACCTTTTCTCCTTTAAAGACTGAATACTATAATTACTTGGCAAAACTTTCTATGATAAAGAAGATTTAAAAAATTGAAATAAAAGAATTTGAAAGGAAACTAACATAAGAGACAAAAATATTGTTGAGATTTGAAAGTATTTTTAACATGTAATGTCATCTTGGGTGTCACATCCGGCACAGCAGGACAGCTGATGCCATTAGAACTACTCTAATCAATGGAACTTATTTTCATCCTTTTAGTCTGTGAATCAGCCACAAGCAGACAGAATCATTGAGGCATTGAGGTCAGCAGTGACCTCTGGACTAGGCCAATACCCCTGCCCAGAGAAGGATTAGCTAGAGTGGGCTGCTACGGGTGGTGTCCAGTCAAGGCTTTAAATGTCTCCAAAGATGTAGATTCCACAATCACTCTGGGCAACCTCTACAAGATTTTGGCCATATTTGCCAAAAAACCCTGAAGTTGTGGTCTCATGTTTAGGTGGAATTAAAACTGTGCCCACTGCCTCTTATCCTTGGATCATTGGATACCACAAAGGAGAGATTGGTTCCACTTTATTTAATGTCCTCAAAGATATTTTTAAACATATAAGCCTCATGAGGCTTCTCCAGGCTGAAGAGTCCCAGCTCTCCAAACCTATCATGATAGATGCTTCAGATTCTTAATTATCATTGTGGTCCTTGGCTGGAGTCGATCCAGTAGGTTCATCCTTTCTTCTGCTGTAAGCTCAGGACTCCAGATGTATCTCACCAGTGCTGAGCAGAGGAGAAGGACTGCCTACTTCAACCTGCCGGCAGTGCTTTGCTGACTGCTCCTCAGGAGGCTGTTGGCCTGCTTTGCTGCAGGGGTGCATCCCTGCCTTATGTTCAGCTTGTTGTCCATCAAGGAAATAAACATAACAAAGGTATTTGTATATCTTATAATGAGCTAAAATGAATGTGCAGCTATCATGAATTGTAGGACTTCAGATGAGTTTAAAGGCAGTGTGTGAACACAGGTCTTCCTGTTAATAGTTTAAGTTCAGGCTCTTTTAACTATATCATCAGCTTTTTGAACTTGGCTTTAGCTGGGGCAGAACTCAACCATTTCACAAAGCTGAGTTTTCAATCAAACCATTCTTATTTCAAAACTCAGCTCCTATCTGGAGAAAGAGAATAATGTTTAATTACATACTTCAGTGCACCTCAGAATAGAAATGGGCTTTTGTTAATCACCCCTGCAAACTCTCAAACACCACTGAGACTCATGATCATCCCTTTAAGATGAACTAAATCCATGATAACAGGGAAGCGTCTAAATAGAGAAAGCAGAAACTTGAATTCTACTCTGGATATAATGTTGGCATGATAAAAGCAAAATACCAAGCATAAAAAATTTGGGAGCTTCATTCATTGTTTGCAGAATATTTTAGTACTCATGCTGTGAACTACATACAATCCTGTTTCCTTTCCTTTACAGAAGAAATACTTAGTCCAAAATAATATCTCTTTAAATGAATTCTTCAGATAGTAGCATCAAATCTTTATTTCTTAAAAAACATAGCAATGGTTATTGGATTTATTTGTACAGACTTAAAATAAATCTCAGAGTACATTTAGAAGACATTTTTTAAAAACAAATTGACAAGCAGTGAGCTTTTTGGAGCATGATGCTAGTTTGTTATCATTTACAAGGAACATGCTTAGAAACGAAAGGAGTCTGGGCTCAAAATTTCTAAACAAAATTCAGTCGTCTGAACAACAAGGACTAGCTGTGAATAAGAGTTTGAAGTATGGTTTACACATATGAGGAAAAGAGTCAGCTAAAACAGAGGAGATGTGCAAGGAGGAGCAGCAAGCAAGGTTAGCAGCTTTTAAATGTCTGTTAATGGTTTGTCAGAATCATTGTGTACATTATTCTGTGTGAATAAAAAATAAGCAGCATAAGAAGAAGGTTGAATACTGAATGAAACTTCAATGTCTTGTCTATGCAGAGCAGGAGAGAGTCCAAAATCTGACAGAGAGGACTGACAGATATAAGAAAATCCTTGATATATACATTAGAATATGGAAATAAGCTCCAGGAAACAGTAGCATTTGCTATTGTTTCTGAAGTGAGAAATAACATTCACATTGCCTTACTAAGTAATAAGCATCTCTTATTTTCATAGTTCAGTGTACTGAAAAATTTTATAACTTAAAAAAAAAGTGAAAACCAAAGACGTGGGTTTACTACAAATTACTGTAATTTTTCGTGGGGGGAAAAAAAAAAGCCACACACAAACCTTCAGGTTATAAGCTGTTCCAGGCAAGGCTTACTCTCCAAGCATTCAGCTGAGACTGGGACTCCTATTTTTGGCTGGCTCTAACTTGCCCCTTGCTCAGGACATCGTAACACTGGAGTAGATTTGTAAGCTCCAAGGAGTCAAAGGAGAGAAACAGTTTGCTAACCAAAGTAGGTACTCATAGACCCTGAGAGGGGTTTTACTTCTCTCCACTGTCTACTTACAGAGTCTAGACTGCTGATTTAGGTGGTTTGGATTATCCTGCTGAGGCCCACTAACGACCCTTTAAGTGCTGCTTTGGTGAAACAAAGTTCCTAACATAGTCTGAATACTGCAGACAGGCACAGCTTACAAACTTTTCTGGATCTGCACCCAAAAGCCTCATCAAAAACTGTGGAAGAACCCTAGTATTGATAGTAAGCTGAATGAAAGTGTCTCTTACACCTAGCTGAAATTGCCTTCCTGTAGCAGAAGTCTGAAGTAAAACTGGGGTCTGTGAGTACTGTATCCACATATAAATAAATCAGCATACATCTGTAGAATTAAGCTGTGATTTATTTAGTTCAGTTTCCTATTCATGTTTAATATTTTGATGATAAATCTTTCAGATGACAAAGAAAATTACCCATAAATTCCTCTGGGGGGGATGGTCTATTAACATTGCTTGCAGGACCTCCCACTAGAGAGACAAACCAAATGAAGCCATAAAGAATATGCAATCAAGCAAGCATTGTGTGGGAACTGTAAGGCAGCAGGGAAATTTAAATATATATTCCTAAGGAAGAAAGAAAAACAATAATCAGCACATGCATA
>VXBB01023391.1:20506-38385 GCA_013399915.1 Illadopsis cleaveri
AAGCATCAGCAGAACTGGCTTTAAAACTGCTAGGATAATTTTGGAGCTACTCTGAAAGAGCTAAAGATGCACAAAAATATAAAGACAGTTCTAATGTGAATGTAGTGCAATTAGGGTAGAATCCTCAATTTATGCATTGTTTCACAAACTGGTCTAGAAAAAATGCAATCTATATCTATGTCTAACTTACTCCAAAATGTAGAGAAACTACTCTCATCTTGGAGAGTCGCAGACCTGAAAGTCTGCAAAATTTGAAATAGTTTGCTCACTTTGTATGATTACAGACCAGTGAACTCACAGGGTTGTTACTGGGATCTTTTAAAGGTGCAATGGAAGAGGGGAAAGAGAAACATGGGGTAGGATTCAGCTCCAGTTGAAGCATCCACTTCTAGGCAGTCACGATGGAAAGGTCATGCAAATGAATCAGGGGTCTAAGCTCCAGTACAGGCAGAGACAATGCACAGCCAAGGAATCATGGAGAATAATTCAACTCATCCTAAGGAAAGCGGATAGCCATGGTCAGCTCTAGGCTACACAGACTATTAAGGATCCCAGTGAGGATAATAGGAGATTAAACTTTTAAGCTGTAGACATGTGGAGTCATATATTCATTCATTTATATATCATTACTTGTGAGCTGATTCCCTGTCAAAGCATCTCAAAATCAAATACTTACATTCCAGATTCTGTTAATCCTGAAAGGAATTGAACCTATATCTACTGTATTCAAAACCATAGGCAGGAAAAACAAGCAGGGTCTGCAACAGAAGAGTGGGATGAATCAGCCTCATTTTACACTTCAGCAGCCCCCAATTGCTTTGTCAGAGCGATAACCACATGGAGAAAATAACTAAGAAAACTGGCCTCGAAGGACTTTGCAATCAGTTCCCTCCTAAATTCAATGTGCTTATCAAGTAGGTTCATGTCTGTGGATACCATCAGCCCCTCAGCCTGCGGGGTGGGAGCCGCGTGTCTGCCCCTGTGGCTGCAGGCACCCGAAGCACAGTTGCTATGCAAAACCTTACCCAAATTGTTCCATCGACAATTTGAGCAAGGTGTGGGGGGAAGTGAGATGAGAAGGAGGAAAAACAAGCTTCTTTATTTTAAGACTGTTTGGAGATAACTGAGAAGTAGAACAGGACAAATATTTTCAGCTAAAATATACATGAAGCTGAAAATGTAACCTGTGCAAAGCTGAGCTTTTTCTGAAATTGACTGAGGTCACTTTTGACACAAGGAGTCAAAAGTGAAGTTTTTCTTTTTAAAATAAAAACTTCTTGAATTTTCTTGTTGGAATTTCCTTCAATTTTACATACAGATTTTTTTTTCCTAAAATGAATTTTTGTGGAAATTATTATCCACTTAAAACTGTGTAAAAATTATTTAATCTACTGATTTTTTTTTTAGGACTGGCAGAAAATGTAAAAAATATTTCTAGGTCTGCTGAAGAAGAGTTAGATTCACATAGCAAAACTTTAATAGACATTAACTGGTTTCACTGATTGGAAGAATTAACAAACTAAATATGTTCTTTGCGATCCTATAATCATAATAAATTACTGAAAATATATCAAAATTTTAAAGAAAAAAATTTGAAGAAAAACATTTGACAAAACAATATATCTTGTATCAGCATTCAGCCTATTTCAACAAAATTTTACTCCAAAATCAGGGGAACTAAATCACACCTAAATAAATTCACTCTATTAAGGTTGTTTTAAATAAATAAATCAGCATTGCCTCCCTAATTTTTGGTTTGTAACACACATGTACTTCAGTAAGAAAGAGATATTCCATTTGAACTTTAATTTCACTTCTATATTAGAACTTGATATTTTGTGTTATAGGGATTATATCATGTGGAATGCAAAGACATTAAAGTGAAATGAAGTAATATCCAAGTGCTTATTTTTTAAAAAAATTTATCCACATTAAGAAATATGTACACTTTCATTTTTCAATCCAAATAATAAAAATAAATTTTAAAATATTAGAATTTCCTGTGGGATGGAAATAAAGTTTTTGAACCAATTACACTAATAAGAATGTAAAGACATTTTATCCACTCTCCATTTCCCACAACTCTAAAAATATATCTGTTTATTTGGAACTGTTGAATGCATCATTAAAATTAGATCAATAAAAAATCTATAGCTGAGATATCTTTTTAATTCTTCTAACACTGAACAAATTAAGGAACCAAGAACAGGTGTATATCCAATGATGTTACCCTCTTTGTATGGAAAACAGATTTCCCAACAATTATTAAATTCTTTTAGAAGCTATTTAAATTTTCTGCCCTTTCCACTGGAAAATGTCATTTTAAGTGTTCTTACAGACAGCAGGTGTTGGAAACCACAAGTAATATAGCATGGACTATTTTGATTTAGTTGCTTAAGAGTACAGGACAATTGTTCTTCTAGACTCCCTTCCAAGTACACTATATATTTTAATAAGACTATTTTCCAGATAGGAAATCTTGTAATTTTATTTCACAACCATCTAGCAATAGGAAAGTCTGATTCAAATATGGTGTACTGATGTTTCTGAGAAAATATGTTTTCATGACGCACCTATGATGGTTTGGAAGGTTAGTATTACCAGAGCTCTGGTTGTGTCATATAACTGGTGCATTTTTATTTGATATAAAGATGTATTGCCTATATTGGAATAAAGTGGCAAGAATATGTGCTCTGAATTACATTGATCAACTGTAATTGTCACTATAATACTCTTACACCTCAAAGGGTATAGAAAATGAGATAAAGGAAATAAAACTTCCATAAAACACATATTCTTCCCAGAATATACAGCCAGATTGAAGATATTCAGGTTTTGTGATAAAACGTTTTGGTCTTAATCATGGTCATGAATTACTCAAAAAAAAAAAAAAAAAAAAGAGTTCAGAAGTTCAGAACTGCAGGCTGTGACACAGAATTTTACATGGGGAATAAATCCAGCCTATCCAAATGATCTGAAAGAGGCAAAGAGATTCGTAGTGTAGGTGGAAATAATTCTGCTAATAATACTAAATATGTATGAATAATTCTGAACTGGAAAACACTGTTAAATGAAAAGAAGTTCTGTGACAGACTTGCAGTTTTCAAGATTGCACTGTGAAAGATACATATTGAATTTAAAAGTCAACGCTAATAAAACTCAGAATCACACTTTAAGTAAAATATGCAGAAAAGTAGAAGAATAACACCTCACATTAAAAGCACAATTCTTTATTATCTGACTTCATTTGCTCAAGAAAGGCTGTTTGTCTTGATCACTTTAATACAGTAATTTTGATAGATTAAAATTGTGAAACTGTTGGATCCCTCTCATATATTTGACCAGTGTAATTATATAATTTCTTCTAAAATTTGTTATTTGTCTGTAACAAGATTAAAGCACCTGCTGTTACAAGCTTTTCATTCCAATTACACTGATGAGAAGTTCACATTCTTCAGCTGCTCAACACAAAATGTGTTTAAAACAGAAGCAACAAAATACCTGACTGATGTCTGGGAATGCAACCATGTTCTGATTAATAAATGAATTGTGTTGTGATGTCGTTACAGACATATAACAAAAATCTTTGAAAGAGGCATTGCCAGACACAAAAATTGAGCAGAAATCTATAGTAGAAAAAAAATTTTGGAAATTATTCTGGCAGTTCTACTATTGATGAAGCTTTAGATAAAAACACTCAGACATATCTCTATAAAACCACAATATTAATTTCTGAACTCTTGATTTCAAAGTACTTTAGGTGAAAAAAAATGAAAATTATATAGTTATCAGTTCACAATAAAAAGCTATGTTGGGTTGGTTTGGGGGTTCTTTTTTGGTTTTTTGGGGGTGTTTTTTTGAACATCCAATTGATTCAACTGGTTATAATGGTTAAGGTGTCTGTTGATGTCAAAGGTGCCCAAAAATGGCTTCTGCATCGGACCTTTGAAATCCAAGCAATGGTACTTGGTTTTGGAGCTGGTAGATGCACTTGTAATTTGGAATTGGTAGAAAATTCCAGCAATGTTCTATTCATTCTCCATATATACTCTAAGTGTTGTCACAGATCTCAGTTAAGAACAAAAAAACCCCAGGTTTGTAAAAATAATTTTTGGTATTTTTTGGTGTGATACACCCTTTAGGAATTGTAATACTGAAAATCAATTAGATTGAAAAGATATATTTTCGAAATTATGTGAAAATCAATCGGATTTTAAAAAGATATTTTCAAACTTATGTGACAATCACCTATTGAGAACCACATTTAGATAGCAAATTGATACCTAAAGAAACCTCTCATGTGTTTACATCCTGGAAATGTATGGTGGAAGTTTTGCAGAACTTTTGCCACAGAACTTACTTGCTAGTAGGTTCATATTAAGAAAATTCCTACAGCCATCTCAACCCAAAATCTCTTTTCCCACACTCTTGGCAGTTGTGTATGCATGCAACAGAGTTCTATAACCTTAGGATTTTACATATAAATAAGACCCTTCTCCTACATGCAAAGGAGCAAGATTTAAGTCCAACAATTCTTAATAAAAGTAGTAAAAATACTGTACAGAAATCAAAGATAATTTTTATTCAATATTCACAAAAGAATACTTTTGTCTCAGACACTGGTGTCTGCCTTATTGGATTCAAAAGGCAGCTACTGAAGAAAATTCTCAATAAAGACTAAATGTCTTGTATTCAAGAGTTAGAATTCTAGAGGACAGAAAAGGAGAAAAGAGTATCCTAATGCCTCAGTGAGCTTGAAAACACAGGGCAGGGAACTGAACCTTCAACAAGTGTATGAAATATGTGACAGGTCTGCAGCAATGATGTATTGGGTAGGGTGTGTTCACCTCAATATTCCAGGATAAATTATTACCTGGATGATTAGGCATTAGTGACAGAAAGAACTTATGATCTGTAACATTGCTACAGCTGAAAACATAAGGAGTGAAAGTAAATATGGATGTTAATTTATTATAATTTCAAAGCCATACATAAATTTGCCCTTTTAAAGTTGAAAATTAGAATACAACAATGCTGTACTAAATATTAAAAAAATGTGTTTTGTAACAGAAATACAGAAAAAAAGCAATTGGTAATATTTTAACATAAAGAATTCTGCAGCCACATCTTAATATTTATTACAGTTTTCAGCTAAACATTGTAAAATGTATTTCTGTCAAAAGTACCCAGCAGAAACATTACTGTACTGTTGAATAAACTGTTTCTTGTGTTCTTTTCCTGACTTTCACCTACTAATCGTGGACTCATTTCTCAAAATAATAATAATAATGGCCTTGTCAAAGCGTTGTTCCTAAGCAATCGAACATAAAGATACGTGCAATTATTCTTTGCCTTCCCAACTATTTCAGCTCTGCAGGGAAGGACACAATGTCGTTGTCAGCAGGTGTAATTATTACACCTTCTGCTTCCCAAGGTGGATCATGGTAACTTGTGATAAGCTAAACGTACAAAGTATCGGCAACCAAAAGAGTTAGCGTGTGGTAATGTACAGCTTATGCGCCCCAAAAATCAAAATAGAAATATCGAGGGCAGTTTGAACCAGTTTAAGATGATGAGACAATTTTTTCCATCTATACTGTTTTGTTGACATTCAGTAATAGAGATGCTTGCCTCTCCTCTACTCTCCCGAATGAGATTTGTTGAAAATAGTCACATTGACAAAAGAGTATTACAGAAGGGACTCTGCACTGTCCTCTGACATCTGAAATGGTGGCTTTTCTCTCTTACTGACCATAGGTTCGCATATAAAAGCTAATGGTTGGGTTGGGATTACAGAGATGAAAGTGAATAGGATTTTTTTTTTCAACTTCCTTTCCTCCTTTTTAATTTTATCTTTAGTTACAACTACATATAGTTTGGGGTGTGGGGTATGATAAAGTATGGTTACCTACCCTGACAGTCATATGTGTCTTCAGAGCACCTTTTTCCTTTGAAATACGTTTGTTTTCTAAAACAAATTTGGGAACGGTTGGGAAATAAAATACAGCAGTAATGATATCTATGGTAATCCATTATAACATGGGGTCTGTGATAATTTCTTCTGTAGTCAGAGGAGTAACAAGCACCAAGGAAGTGCCACAGTCACTGAAATGTACTGAGTTAGTCAGCCATTCTACTAAACAGCTGATAACTCTTAGTGTTTAGGTGAGGAGTATGAAACATGTTCAAGTTCTCATTAAGAGAGAGATTTGAGAGCTAACTTATGTTGTTTAACCTAATGCTCCCTCAGCTGTGTACCTGAAGAAATTGTGCACAGCTGGAGGATGGTTTACCCCACCCGAAAACAGCATCTGAGAGATGGCATGAGGAACATTGTGTCCCTTTTGCTTTCTATTCCTGTCTTGGCCAGGGACCTTAGGCAGCTAGCTTAGACTACTTCCCCTAGATTTGGATGACTAAAAGTATGTAAAATGAATCCCATTCCTGATCATCTTCTGTCAAAATGATTGCTCTCATCCCTGGGGATGTCCAGGGAGGAGCATGACAAACTAAAATTTCTTTCTGTAGCAAAGGTATAATAGCAAACATTTTCAACAGAAACCTTGCTGAAAAGTTTTTATAAAGTTGCTTCTCTAACATTTGTGGGGAGGGAAGAGTATGCAATTCTTTTGATATTAAGACCAAAGTTAGTTTCTATCTGAAAAGTGTTTTTGTCTATATATATATTGCCATGTACCTAAAATGACTATTTCACATAAACCTATCTTTCCTGTGATTTGTAACTGGCAGAGAAACTTTCTCAGGCTCAGCAGAAAAAAAAAAAAATCCCCCCCAAAAAATCTAACTGCAAGTTAGCCACTCCTGAGGAAAGGTTCTTGTAAAGGCCTATTGGACCAGTGTTTGACTGACTGATAATACAAACAGTGCACACACTAGAAAACCTAATAGCTATGTGCTGTGTTGGACCACCAAAACTGGTCTGTCACTTCCTTATCTGGACAGGGGAAGAAAATACAGAGAAAGGCTTATGAGTTGAGATAAGGACAGAGAAAGGTCAAGAACCAGTCACCATCACAATCAAAACCACATTCAACTTGGGGGAAATTAATTTAACTTATTGCCAAGTAAATCAGTATAGGGAAGTCAGAAATAAAAACTAAATCTTAAAACACCTTCCATCCATTTTTTCTGGGCTCATATTCATTCTTTGTTTCTCTAACTCTTCCCCTCACAGCAGCACAGGAGGACAGGGCATGAGGGTTGTGATCAGTTCATCACACTTTGCCTATGATGGTCCTTCCTCCTCACACTCTTCCCCTGCTCCACCATGGGGTACCTACCACAAGAAACAGTCTTTCTTAAACCTCTCCAACAGGAGTACTCCCCATGGGCTGCAGTTCTTCATTTACAGCTCCAGTCTGGGTCCCTTCCATGGGGTGCAGTCCTCCAAGAACAGACTGTTCCAGCATGAGGGTCCCCCACAGAGTCACAAGTCCTGCCAGCAAACCTGACCCAGTGTGGGCTACTCCCTTCATGTGTCCACAGGTTCTGTAAAGAGCCTGCTCCAGCATGGGCTTCCCGCAGGGTCACAGCCTCTTTTGGATATCCACCTGCTCCAGTGTGGGGTCCTCCACAGGCTACAGGTGGATCTTCAGTCCACAATGTACCATGGGCTGCACAGCCTGTCTTACCATGTCCTTTAACAAGGACTGCAGGGATATTTCAGCTCCAGCATCCAGAACACTTCCTCCCCTCCTTCTTCACTGACCTGTGTGTCTGCCACACTGTTTCTCTGACATATTCTCACACCTCTCTTCCAGATGCTGTTGCACAGTTGTTTTTCCTTTTTTAAATACATTATCCCAGAGGTGCTAACACTGTCACTGTTTCTCACAGCCTTAGTTCAGACATAAGGGAAGCATCTAGCAGATTCTCAGAGAAGTCACTCCCGTAGCTCCCTTGCTTTTCCACATAAATTCAATACAAACTCTTGGAAAAATACTGGCCTATTCAGTACAGATTACTGTTTATTATCTGAATTTTTTCTACATATGATATATAATATTCTAATAACATTGATATTTTGTCAGATAGGAAGACATTAAACTAAGGCCCTTATGGTACAGAAGTGATGTCCTGTAAAGTTTTGACAGAGCTGAAGAATCAGAGAGATTTGACATATTGTTATGTCTTTTAAATTCTGAACAACTTTGGTGCTGAAAGGAGGTCTTGGTATAAATCAGTGTCTTCTAGTGATCCTCACAGGTCATGATAATGTCATTGGATTGTTTGATGCATTATTAGACTTCCTTAAAATTCTTTAAGCTATAGACCCATACCAAGGAACATTTTTGCCTGGCCCCAGGCAGCTGCACCCTGCATAAAGTACCTTTTACATTGGCATTCGAAAGGAAGTTGTCTTCCACAATTCTTGTACTATGTCATATTCCCAGTGACATGAAGGTGGATGCAGTGACTTCAATCAGGCCGCAGAGAAAGACTACAGATTTTATCCAGCCATCCATCGGTCCGTCCATCCATCCATCTGTCCATCCATCCGCCCTTCCACCCAATCATAGAATAGTTTCAGTTGGAAGGGATCTAGTCCTTCTAGTCCAACCTTCACTGCAATAAGGAGGAACATGTTCAACTAGATCATCTGTCTATGTAATCTGTGTAATCTATCTATCTGTTTACATACTAATTGAAGACTTTAGTATTTGAGGCTAAATCAATCTAAATCTTTCAGCAGTAAAATAATAACATACTAGAAATACGTTCCAGATGCTCATTCCTTATGTACCTTGTGCAGGTATTTTAATTAGGACAAAAATAATCTGAGTTGCAATTTCAGACAAATTCCAGCTGCTGCTCTTGTTTAAATGACAAAATATAGCTTTAAGAACTAATAAATTCTCGCTCTGCTGGACAACAATTCCTTTAGTAGACTGGCTAATAATGCAGTACTGTTCTGAACTTGATAAGATTTGTAGCAGATGGCAGAACAAGGGAGGTTTTTATGTGTTAGGAGTGCTGAGCATTATGTCATGACACAGTCACGATTAGTTCCCAACGTGCTAATCAGAAATGCATCAAGCTTAATCTTTCTTTTATTTTAAAAGAATACCAAAATTCAATTTTCTTTCATGTGGTTTCAGAAAATTATAGCTCAAAATGCTTCCTTAATTTTTAAAAATATTTTTGCAATTTTACCTAATATACTTCCCTAATGTGTTGCTTGTTTTTCATGTTCAGCCACTCTCTTGTAGAAGACTCTGACCCTAACTTTCAAAATTGCTTTTATGCTACACTTTTCCAGCTGCATGTTATTGGCTATGCTGTTTGAGAGATGCTTATATCTAATCTGTGTGCTGTTGGGTAGAGGATTGATATTGTGATTATTTTCTGTGTTCCAGGCAGTTACCACTTGGGAGTTCTTATAAATGAGAGGCTTATTCTCTTGATATTTTTTCACATAAATAACTGAGATGTATCAATCTGCTCTAAAACAATTTAAGTGGTCAATAAGCAGGTTTTTCTGTTCAATTTGCAAGTGCTGCAGGCAATTTGCTGCTCATCATCTGTCCTGATGGAAGAAATCAGACTTTAATCACATTTAGTGGTAACAGCCTTTAAAAGGCGCTCTTTTGTTGAGAATTTTCTTTTATGTAACTTCACAAAATGCCATCTCATTTAGTACGCTTTAATTATTATAATGGAGGGTAAAAAAGGGGCATATGAAGTTTTAATAATTAATATATCTTAGACTTTAGAAATTAGGTCCAATTTCTATGTTCCAACTTGTGAGTAGGCTGAGAATTTTCTTAAATGTAATCCTAACATTTATTCAGGCCTTTTCACTTTTTTCAGAGTCTGCCAAAATATTTTATTTGGAATCTTACATTCTATTTAGAGTTGTGAATAATATCTTATATACTCTGGGATTTTAAGACCTAAGGGACAGCAATTCCAGTGTCTCTAAATAAGTGTCTGGATTTATTTTTGCTGCCCTAAGATAGTGTTCCTGGCTTCCAGCTGCTTCTCCATCACAAATCCTTATTTTTGCAAACCAGGAGGATTCCTTGAGAACTCCTTCTTGATTGCATTTGTGCAGTTTGGCTGTCTTCAGATTCTTCAGATTCTCCGCATAGCATAGCTGTGCTGTTTTTCTGATTTTCATGTTTTGTGTTGCCCAGCATTTTATTCTTCTTGCATTTTACAGTCCAGGTTCCATCACTCTACACCACCAAGCTAAGTCATGGGGAATGGTCAGAGTCTGGAGGATGATTGCTGAATGCATCTCACTCTAAACATTGGAAGGAATTTTCTGGCAGGAGAAAATATACATCTTATATACAGAAGTATGTTATATACAGAAAATATATACAGAAAATATAGGTCTCTTGACATAAGCAATGTACTCTTGATGGAATATAGGAACATTTTCTTTATCTCTTCATGGAATTGACTGATTCTCTTCTCAAGGGTCCTCAATACAAATCTGCCAACCAATTCCATTATTCCTTCTACGTCCAAAAAACCCAATATTCTTTATGAGTTTTATAACTATTGAAAGTAAAACTTGAGTTAATTCCTTCAACCAGTTCTTTCAGGGATCTCTTGACATCTCAAGAAGGGTCTTTCATTGACCTTGATGGGTCATATCTGGGTCTCTCTGTCAAGGGTCTGAGGAAATTCAGTAAAGGTTTATAATCCTTCATGTCATTTAAAGGATTACTTCTTTTAACTGAGAGAACATTTTTTACAGTTCTCGTGTATTTTCTTTATTCTTGTTCTCTGAAAAGTTGTGGAGTTTTTTATTTCTTCCTTTAATTAGATTTAAGCACCAGTGCTGTAATGTTAAAGCTGACAAAAGAAAGATGCTCAGAAGGTAACTGAAATAGTTTTCTATCCAAGGTACCCTTGCACATATTCTCATAAGTTGCCTAACTCCTCTGTTCTATGTTTCAATTTATAGAGGCTTTAGAGATAGCAATGAAGGCTTTTAAATTTTCATTTAGTCCATTCCAGTATATATGTTTATGGTTAGCATGTCTGCACTTTTTCATCTCCTGTATATTAAATATTTAATATTTCATTTAGTTGTGTACTTTGATATTGAAAGTTTTTTCCTACATATCAAATAGATCTGTCTATAAATCACAACTGCCTAAGATCAACATACTTTGCTCTTGAATGGCTCTTTCTAAGGGTTTATCTTACTTCATGCAATTAAAATTTTTTGAACTTATTTGCACTAAACAGATCTTCATTTAGCACTAAAAAACCTGTTTCATGAATGAGGTTGTAGAAATATGAACCTGCAGGCCTTAGGATGCCTTTTACTTATACACATTAGAACCTGTAAAAAAAATTAAACTTTTTTTTTCCTTTAGGTAAACCCTCCACTTCATTAGCCTAAGCTTCCAGTGTGTTTCTCTAGATCTGTTATTCATCTATGAACATTTTTCAAGTCTTACAGTGATTATGTATCAGTCACAAGCACTCAACTTTCATTTATAGCTTTCTAAATATTCATTAAGGTATTTATATCCAACCCAATGATGTTATAATCTAAGTTGAGTTCATTTAATTTCTTCATGTGCAGAACAACTCTTAGAACTATCAGATACAAATAAGGTTAGAGAGTTCCTTCTGTTGCTCTGTCATTACTGGTATGCATGGGGTTGCATGAATTGAAACAAACAAGTTCTGTGAATTGTACAACCTGTTTCATGTATCAGGTAGACCATTCAAATATCTGTGATGAAAACAGCCTTAGGTAAACACAAGTAAATTGGTTTTCCACATACTGTATTTCTATGAGTCAGCTGTATTCACAGGTTGGCTGTGCTATATGAGAGAAGAAACATACACTCCCTCCTTCAGGGAGTCTTAGTTTGATTTATTTATTGTTTTCTTGTTTCTCTAACCCTGTAATAAAAGTCATACAGAATGCAAGGGTTGTGTACAGGTGCCCTTCAGGTGTGGAAACACATGATGACTCTGGTTACAGATACGAATAATACAGATTGTGAACAAAAGCATGGGATTCAAAAAAAGGAGAGATTTCTATAAAAGACAGTTCTAAGAAATCATTGGGTTTCCTCAGCACTGGTTTGAAAAATGTGGGAGTTAAAACCATTTTCCATACTAACTATATAAAGTAGATTACAAGGCTTGGAGAGAGTTTTGCACCACACCCAATCGTTCTGCTTTCCTGGATATATTCTTTTAGAGACCCAAATCAAATGGCTACATAAGGAAGTGAGGCTGCTGTAAAACATGCTCACCTTCTACAATAATTTTACAGTGGAAGGACAGAAAGTCCGGCACACTTCCACAGTCCAACTGTGTCTCAGCATGCAGGATGAAGTTAGAGCTGCTTTCAGTCTGTCTGAAGTACACCAACCCTGACCCGGTACCCAGACAGGATGCTGACCTCTGTCGAGCACATGCTGGGAAGACAGAAGTATTTGGTTCTAATTCTGTGACTTTTCTGCAGTACATTAAAGGTTTTTTCACTTCTTTCAGCTTAAAGAGATTTGACAATGGGCCTTCATACAAGAGAAAGGCCTTTTGCATATTTAACTTTATTACTCATAGTTGCACAAACTACACAAAACAGCAAACCATATACCTCTGATTATTTACTAGATATGTTGACATTCCCACCAACAAGCAGGTCTGTCTCAATCCCCTTTTCTATTTGTTTTTTCTTCTCTGATGTTAATATTTTATATTTATTCTCTTCAGGGAGAAAATTAATAAGATCTAACCTTATTTTTTTTTTTTGCCCATAGCATCCCAGAATGAGATAATAGATTAAACAGAAAATAAATTCTGAAATACTGTGGAAATAAACTTTGGTTAAGCTTAAGTGCTGACTCAAGATAGTATTTTAAGCACCATTCATATAAAAAAGAATTATTTTGGAAGTCACACCATCAGTCAACACCTATGTCTTAAGAGTACACAGAGGTCCTTAATCCATTAGAAAAACTTGTCATGCTTGGAGTGAACAAGAAAATTTACTGACATTACTGATGTGATTCCCCAGATTGGTGAAGATGTTAAAATATGCAGAGAATACAAGTGCAAAGATTCTGTCTGGAAATGAATCCTTATCTATTATGAGAACCTCAACTCATATTTGTTATGAGTAGTAACATCTATGAAAACTCATAGATCCCGAACCAAAGCAGAATAATAACTAAGAACTTCTCATGTTCTGCCCTATGGGCTCTCAGTGTTATTTACCTACAGAGAATATCCATCACTCATTAAAATCTCCAATAATTCCTGGCCATCTCCATTGTTCTGGTGGTTTTTTAGCCCCACAGTATGGGAATAGGGATAATGGGGGAATTTTGGGAAGATATCTGGGATGAACACTTTGGTATCTAACAATTAAATTCTTAAGAAGATTAGAAGTAAAAACAGAATCATCTATTTTCTTCTTTGTCATTCTTTATTTTACTGCTTTATTTGAATGGTTAGGCAATTTTTTTCTCATGTATGTTATTTCTGTATTTATGATTTACGGATTTGATTGAAATAAGAATTAGCTTCAGATTTTTCTTGCTTGGACCGTAAACCGCAATGTAGGAGTACAAATATGCAGCAAATTATGTGAATGAAGGTATGCCAAGGGCTAAAGAGTGGAATTTTGTTATTTGGATGGGGGTTTTTTGTGGAAAGGACCCTAATAAAGAAACACAAAAGGAGTCTCTAACCACAGGCAGACCTGAGTCTATCCTGTTCATGCTCTGAGCAAGCAGACATCATCATCCTGGCCAGAAGCAGCTGAGCTCCATAGTGTTGTGCTTGGCTCTTGAGAGGTCAGGTTTATTAGTCCAGGCTCAGTGATGCTCCATCACAGCCACATGGTTTTTGGATGGGTGCTGGAGTAAGGCCAGACAGCTTGCAGGGTGGGCAGAATGAGTTTGGGCTGGCTGCATCTGTCTGTATAGATGTGCCAGATGCTTTGAAAGGGTGGGTTTTCCATGCTGGAACAGGAACCTCATGAGAAAGGCATGGGTTTTTTGTTTCTGGTTTGGGTTTCATTTTGTTTTTCTTTCTTTGTTTTCTTTTTCCCAAACCTAGTTTCTTACTTGAGGTGCAACACAGAGTTAAAACAAAAGACCTAATAAAATATGTGACTGTAAGCCCTCTCCTCTCCTTAATTCAGTGTCTAATAGTTGAGGTATTTTTCAAAATTCTTCCAATAACAGAAAATTGACTTTTTTTTTTTTTTAAATGTCACAGATTTTGAATGATGCCGAATACATTTAGCAAGAGAAGCAAAATACTCTTTTGAGAAGGAAAGAAGAAATAGAACAGCTCTGGTACAGGGAATAGCTCTGACAGACCTGATAGCACAGGAGATGCTGAGGAAGTCTCCCTGTCTGACCATCAAGGAGCCACTCTGGCAGTCACACTGCCATCCCCTGAGCTGGGAACGAGGCCCCTTTGCAGCTCACCCCCCCCACACACACAGGCACACCGGGTCTTCTTGACCGCCTCAAACTCAGGTTTCCCACAGCAGTGTCTCAGTTGTCTCAATCCTTAATTTAATCCTGGTGCAATAACAAAATAACAGCTCCAGTTGATGTCCCCAAGGAAGCATCTCAAACAAAGGAACCCCATGGATTTCATATGCTCACAGTCTAAGGGTGAACGTCCTGCCCCTTCTGATTGTCTATTCATTTGTCTGGGCCACAGCTCCCCATGCCTTTTGTTATGCAAAATGTTGTCAGTTCACCTCTTCCTTCCTGAGGCTCCTGACACCCAGAGTTCCCTCTGCAGCTTTCACTGCAGTTCTCAAACTGAGCTACCTGCACTAAACCTCACAGAGAAGGCGTGGCAAGGTGTTAAACACCATACAGAAAAGAGCAGACGTTACTCCTTTGTACCTAAAGTTAGTTGTCTCCTGTAGGAGAGTTAGTTGTTAGGTAGCACAGGTGACTGATGGATTGCCCATTTAGGTTGGTGGGGTCTGTTGCAATGCATTTCCATACCCAAGCAAATGATTCTATATAATGAAAGGAGTTTCTGTTTACCTTTGAACTTAAAAGGAAAATGGACTAGAATCTTCTGTGATACTCTCACTGTGGTTGGTCCAGTGCCAGCACAGAGGCACTGGTTGGGATTTAAAAATGTCTTTCAACATCTGTAGCTGCTTCTATTGGCAACAAGCCAAGTTATCCCTCCTAATTTTTTAAGTATTTATAGGGGTGCACAAGGGAGCTCAGGTGCTTTTTAGGGTGTCTTAGCAAGATGTCAGAGGTTTCTCTGATACCTGGGCTCAGCTTTTCTTTTGTTTCTGCTTCGTTAGTTATTTTGTCTTTACTAAAACCTTTACTTTACAAAACACCCCTGAAGAGCCATCTCGCAATTATTTTAAGCCGTTCTGAGAAGTGCAGGACACCCTCAGAGATTGACATGTTTACAGGCAGCTCATACCGCTCTGGCCACGTGTTAAACTGTGTGAGGGGTCCACCTGGATGTGAAGTAAAACAAGGGGCTGCAGGCTCTCTTCTGCTGGATAACACAGCAGGTTATCTGGCTATGGCCTGGAACTCCACCTCTGCCTTTCCCTCCTCTCTCACACACAGCGGTGTGCATCTGGAAACAGAGCTTCCTCCTCACACATCCAGTGATGTACCACTAATTGGGATCTCGTTTCACACACATGAAGATGGGAAAGAAAACTCATTTTTTGCATCTAGAGATCAATCATGGCAAACAGCAAGAGGCACTCGGCTCTGCTATTTGAGTAATGCCATTCCATTTACATCTATTAGAAGAAAAATTAGTGTAATCATAGACAACCCATACTGCTTCCAGAGATTGAAAAATCCCTATTAACAGTGGCAAAGGAGAGGACACATGCTTTGATAATAGCTGCATAACTCCATGTCACCATGTACAGAGGAACATGAAACCCAGTGTGGTATCATGATTGCTTTCAATAGCAATGCCTAAAAAAGGCATTGCTCAAATTTTCTTTTCTAGGGGATGACTATTTTATTGCCAAAGGAAAAAAAAAAAGAAAAGGAAAAAAAGAAGAGTGCTGAAATGTATTATTTTTATATTGTGAAGAACTGAGAGATTTGGTCTTTTTTTCTTAATTCAAGTGAATAAAGTCATTAATAATGAATTACTATTTATGAGACTACATGGAAAATAACACACAAAAGGAGTGCTTAAGGTTTGCATTCAAATTTCATGAGTTCCATTAAAATACTGTAAAATTAAAAAAAACTGGCCCAACTGAAATCAGAATAGAAAAAAGGAAAGGTATTCTTGATTCTCGGCAATAGTCATTAGATTTCAGCACAGGTTAAATGTTTATTTTTATAAGCGGAGAAGTTAAAATTACAATCAGTGAAGAATCTTAGCTAACCTAAAGTCAATGTTATGATACCTCATTTCAGTGACACCCTGTGCTGAAATGAAAAGCCTAAATAAGACAAATACTGTAAATATGATGCAAACAATATATATAATTTTCTGCCTTAAATGGCTTTGGGCAGACAACTGTTACTTGACAAGCCCATAAAAGCACCATGTTGATAGCATAAGTCCATGATCAGGGATGCAGAAAAAGATATAGGAATTTAGATTCCACATCTGTAAGACTCTTCTGGAGAGAGCTTTCGCTCATGAACTGAGAAAGTTTTCTGCCATTTAATAACATAAAAGTAGTACACTCAGCTCAGCCTGAATGGACCTGAATTCTCAAGAATGTTCAGATCCTGATAGTGTACGTTAATCTTGAGAAAAGAAATTTCTGTGAAAGCTGTGCTCCACAGCCAACAGAAGTCAAGATTCATTGTTTTATACTAATGGCTAAGGATTGGATCTGATAACCTGGGATGAATGTGGTTTGCAAAGGTTTTACCCATTTTCCCCCTTTCTGCCAGCCTGGTAAATGCCATGTCAGTAACAGAGAATATAAAGGCTGCTTAATTTTCATGATCCTCCCTGCTGAGAGTCACAAAGCCTTTTACATCTGGTCTCTACACTTGGTATAACATCACTTTTAAAAATGTTAGCCTAAAATACTTTTCCTTTGTACAGAAAGCTATTTCCTATTTGAATACCCACAGCTCAACTTGTTATCTTATTAAAAGTACTAAATATCTAATGTTAGAATTTCAAGGCAATAGACAGAAATTTTTATTTATATTAGTTTCAAATTGTAATAACTTGTTTCTTTATTAAAGAAAAATGTGGGTTTTATCTATATATATACCTATATATATATATAAAANAAATATCTAATGTTAGAATTTCAAGGCAATAGACAGAAATTTTTATTTATATTAGTTTCAAATTGTAATAACTTTTCTTTATTAAAGAAAAATGTGGGTTTTATCTATATATATACTTATATATATATATATAACATTCTGGATGTAATGTGAAACCTCTAAATTAATAAAATAATGAAAAAAGCATAAGCCATTATAATTTTTCACAGCTCAAAAGGTCTACATAACTTCATATTTCTAGCTTTGGAAAATTTGGTGAGATTTTTTTTCCAATTTTTTTTCTAATTACAGTNCTTTGGAAAATTTTGAGAGATTTTTTTCCAATTTTTTTTCTAATTACAGTTAAAATGTAATGTGAATAATCAGTGGTAGGGAAATACTCCATTTTAGTTAATTCTGTTTTAAATGTAGGGCATGGATTTGCATTAAATCATTTTGTGTAAACTGGTGGTATTACAATAGATCAAACATTTCTAATATTAAATTACTGCAATACATACAAACAAAAAATGAGTGAAAGTTAATTCTTTCGCATTGCAAAGCAGTGAATTAAAATGTCCTTAATACTTTTTGTCAGTGACAGCATTTTTTAGGAATGTTTAACTGGAACTCAAAACCTTCATCCTTTTTTTTTTTTTT
>VXBB01023391.1:38447-85788 GCA_013399915.1 Illadopsis cleaveri
TGTACAGTTCAGTTCATCCATTTGTCTGTGAATAGCCAGGTGGGACAGATATGTCAGTCTCAGGCCATTTCTAATAGAAAATGGTTGAATATTCACTTGGTTAGATGATGTAGGTATATTATTTTGATAGAAGAGCAGTTATTTAATGTCATGGGTGATGAATGGCACAAGAAGAGTTAGAAGGGAAATAATGGTGATAATTTGTCAAAGACGCTAAGAGATAGAGTGGTAGGGCAGGTGAGGTAGAATGATACACTATGTAGTTAGAATAATATGATATAGTGCTGGAGGGTTGGGGAATAACTTAGTAGGACAGGAAAAAATGAAAAAAAGAAATGGGCAAACACTGCTTTGTGCTAAAGGATTGAGAAATATTTAGGGAAATATGAGTTCTTGGAATTCTGATATAGCACAAATAAAGCCTAAGAATAAATATAATCCAAATCATGCAAATAGAAGGGGAAAACAAGATACACCAATTAGAAAGATAAATTTGAGAAAGGCAGAAAAAAAGAATGCTCCTAATGTTAAGGGAGGGGAAAAATACAATACAAAATTATTTTATGTCTCATTCTTCTGCGTTAAATCTTTCTGAGTTACTCAATTTACATATCTCACTACAGTGAGAGGGTAGACAAGGTAATGATACATAAGAACAGAAGGGTGTGTTTCTGGAAGGTTTCAAGCTATTTGTGCTTATTTCTAGCTTTTAAAAACATCTTTAAAGATGTTTATGACTAATCAGGATGTCAGAGGTTTTTAAAATATAAGAGGTATTTGGAAAATAGATTCTTGTATTAGAAAAACAAGAGTAAATACACCTGGAAACACAAATCATGCGAGTTTTTCATTACAACCTGCAGAAATTGAAAAGAATGAAATGCAGGGGGATGAGTCACACATAAAACAGTAGTTATATGGCAACAAGATAGCAAAAGAAAAGACAAGTAGGAATTTTGAGCAGCTGGTAAAGTTGCTAAAAGTCTCATCGTTGTTACAGGAAACATTCCTGTGAATTTAAAATATACAAGATATAAAAGGAATGATGAAGACTTCTGTTGCTGACTGTTATGAATAACCACTTACGGGCGAATGAGAGGAAGCATTTTTGAAAGACAGAGTTGTCCTTTAAAAGGACAGTTCAGTTCATTCCGATTTTTTTCAAATTTTCATCAAAGAAAATAATTTCAAGAGTAATTTGAACCCAGAACACTCAGTTTCCCCAAGGCAGTGCATTCTTCTTCCCTAGACCAGCTATGTGGTCTATTACAGGAAGAAGGTAAAGTCTTTGCAGTCTCAGAATTTTCTCATCTCTTTAGGTGATTGTGTCCTTTATTGCTAAGGAAACTCCATGCTTTCTCAGATACATGGACTGCTCACAGAGTTCTGAAACACAATACCCAGGCTGGCTTTTCTCTGCCCTCATACTTCATGCACTGGGATAAAGCAAGGATTATTCCATTGTGGTAAACACAGTTTCACCACCACAAAGTCGATAAGACAGAAAAGGTTTCTCTTTCCTTGCTTCAATAACCATTGTCCAGTGTGTTTTGCTTTCTTTTTTGGCTGAGTTCATGCTGATAACTAGAATTCTTTCTTTTTGGAGTGAGGGGCAGGAGAATAATAGATTGAAGGTGTTAATGATGTAATGATGATGACATAAATTATGACAATATTCTTCTCCCCAGTCTAGAATGATGAACCTGGAGGTGTATGTGCAATACAGGTTCTTAAATCCATTCCTGCATACCAATCCTTCCTTCAAGTACTCTTTAAGTATTCTTCCGTAGATACAGAAGTGTCAATAGGTATAATCAAGTGCAGGGAGTCATGTTGAGAGGGAGCCTTGCTGCGTCAGAACAGAGGCTTCCTACTGAAGAACCAGCACATGCAAAGCTTTGCAAACAGCAGAATTTACTTGGCACCTATGCCCTACCAAAGCTGACATACCACCTTGTATATGGGCACTGTGCCATCCTGACAGATGGGAACCAGTGCAAGCAGCCAAGAGACCGTGTCTGAGCATGAAATATGTTTGTGGAGGGCAGGATTCCCAGCTAGAAATGTCAAAGCAGCTGTTTGTCCCGAGTTTTGTGTGCTTACAGGTTACATGGTCTACAGCTTTGCTAATTCATCACCAAGCTTGATTAATTTTGTAAGAGTTTCTTCTATTATTGCCAGTTGTCATGATTTCAGGCTAGTGTTGTGTGCAAAGAAGCAAAATTAGTCCCTTCTTTTAGACTGCCCATGACAAGACTGAAAATAGTGTCACAAAAGGATGGAAGAGTTTTCCTAAGGAAGAAACTCATTCTGTGCCTTCTGCAGTTTCCTATGTTATTTTACAAAATGCAGTCTTATAATATTTGGTATTCATTCATCTCAAATCCAGCACCTTTAGTCTTCCATACTCAAACCCATTAATAGCTGCAAGAGTTATTTAAAGCAGTTGGTTCACAAGATAACATGTCAAAGAGTAATTTAGGGCAGAAAAATGTGAAAAATGGTAGATCTTTTAAATTATACTGTCTCAACTTTTCTTTAACTGTAACAGTATCTACAACTTTCATTTTCATAAGAAGAAAATATATTCTTTCCCACAAGGCAATAGAGCTTCAATAAATTACTGCTTTTTAAGTAAATCTACTTTTATCATTTCTTAACCGTCATTTTCAGAAATGATTTCAGACATGAATCTACTATGACTACTACTAACAGAATCTCTATAATTCGTTTTTGTAACACCTTGGTCTCTATGACTACAGTGAATAGCTTTATAATGACAGTGAAGTGATTCCTTTTTGTTTAAGGTTGAGAAAATTGTCTTTCCATAGACATTATTGTAATTCCTACTTTCTGTGATTTTTAGAGCTTCAAGTGCAATGCACACTAACTTTTTTCAAGAATTTTAAAATATCTACTATTTCTATTGCCCAAAATCTGCAGTCCTTAAGTATTTACCAATATCAGGCTAACCAACTAATGCCATTACTATTTAATAATAAAAAAATTGAGTTTTTCTTCAGACACTTGTTTTGCTACAAAACTTTGTAGAAATATTGACCTAGGATAAAAAGGTGTGATTTTTGAACACAGAGGACATCCTGCATTGTAATTCGTGGAACAAGGTTAAGACTTTCATACCCAAGCTTCTAAAAATGTGTACTCCAGCAAATGACCTGCCTTCATATTCTCTGTCAGGCGACATTTGTTCCCTTTGTAAAATCTTTCATAAGGAGTGTGCTGACCTTGAGCAGCAATAGAGAATTGTATTTCTTAATGGAGATGTAAACCATGCTGACAACTCAGTCTACTGCCTGCATCAGTGCTACCAAGGGGACAATGTTTAGACCAGGAATGAATGCATGGGGAACATAACAGTTTCTGAATGAAGAATGTTAGAGATGACAAACAGTAAAAGATCATGAAATTCAGATCTGTGTGGCTTAATCTGCTGCAAGTACACCTCTGTGGCATTGTGCCACAGGAGACCCAGGCACCAGACTATCTGAAATGAAGACTGAGTAAGCAACCTCACATTCTTATTCTGAAAATGAGAAGCTTAGTGGAGGGGGGAAAAAATCAAGTTCATTCAAATCATAAAAGCTGTATGGGGATTAGAAATCACTTTGTTTTCTCTCTCTCCTCACTTCAATGGAAAGCTTTGACTTCTGTCAATGCACTCTGCCAAGAATGTTCACAGCCACTGGCACATATGCTGGATATGGGGTTGATGTCTTAGTTTGATAATCGTGGCACAGTTTTTAACTGGCATTTTGGTAACAGTTTTATACTGTAAAAGGTTACTCTGCTTTCAGCTTGGCTGTAGCTTGTTCCCATACCCTGCTTATCACCTTCCACTACTCCTCCTGACAGCAGGGTTTTTGTGTGCTATACACTGCAGAACTTTGCAGCTCACTATTGCAACTATAGCTGTGGGTGGTAAACAGAGTTACACCAGTATAAAACCATTGAGACTGAAGAACTGCGTTTGTCTTTCACTCCCAAGAGTAATTCTGCAGTTCAACCTATAGTTATCATTTTACCAACACTTCCAGACAGACACAGGGCCTCAGGGAAAAGGATATTGCTCACTCTGGAATTAAATACACAAGCCAAAGGAGAGTGGACAGAAGTAATTATATAATGTTTGGGATTTAACATCCATTGATGCAGTTATACCAGTAAGGCTAGGAAAGTTCTGAATTTTGTTTGCTTGTTTTAACCAGAATGTAAAGAATGGTTAAAGCAAAAAAAAATAATCAGTGACCAAAAAGAAAAAAAGGGCCTACCATTCAAGTTTATTACATGAAGTAAATGTTTATATGTAGGAATTTTTCAAATAAATGCAATAAAATACTAATCTATAGTTTTCTTTTGAGACCAAAAAGAGGGGTAGTACTCAAAAACCAAAGTCTGTCAAATCATTAATTCAGCTAAGTACAAATGAAGGCAAAATACATAGGCAAAAATAATTTGGCAGAAGACACGAAAAAAACCAGAGTGGGCTACGTCACCTTGCAAGTCTTTTTCAGAGCTGGTGGAGATCACAGCGGAGACAAATCAGGTCCACAAGCACTATAAGAACAACTCTTCACAGTATCAGGGCAGAGAGCTGCAATAGAACTGTATGCAATATCAACATAAAAATATTTAGGACACAAACTGATTTGAAGAATCCAGACAGAACTTATTAAACCATTTCTATTAGCATTCAGGGGGTTACCGATAATACAGCATAAATAGGCAAGGCTAATAGCTCACTCCAGTGATGTTTTCTCCTTTGCAGGAAATTGATATGTAGACTAACAAGATGTATTGAATTGAAAATTGAATAAAATATTTCCTCATCCTATTACACACAACATTATCCAGTTTTGTCAAGCCCTTGATCACTTCAAGAGAATGAAGACATGTAACAGCAGACAAGAATGCAACAGAGGAAAAAAAAATCTAAAAATAGTTCCTGAGTTTGATGCTCTTTGTTGCTGCATAAATAAGGCTTTTTTCATTCCAAGCAAAGTGCCCCAGGGTCTGCACTGGCCTGAACTTACCTTGCCCAGGGCTGGGCTGGGCTGGTCTCAGCTCCTGCCTTGGGGCCACATACGTGTTGCTCGCCCTGCCTGAGCCAGATCTGTGCCAGTGTCTGTGAGAAGAATCTGACAAACCCAAGGGGTGTCTGCCCAGCAAACAGGAGCCTCTGGAGCTGAGCCTGAGCAGGCTGCAGGGCCATGCTCACACTCACCTGGTGCAGCCAGAAGGCAGCAGCCTGGGGCAAGGAAATAAACGGCAATACACACAAGCAGGTCCTGGGACTAAAGCAGAAGACACCTCCACAATTAATGTCACTCTCTCCTAGCAAAGACCTCCAGACAATGAGAGCTCATTAAAAATACACCACTACCTGAATTTTTTCTTAAGAAAACTGGAAGTCTTTGCCTTAAGACCTAAAAGAACACTGAAGGAACAAGTACAAGATCAGGGGAAAAGGTAAGTAATAGGAATTTTTGGGGTGTTGGATGGAGTGGGGATTTTTTGTTATAACAATTTACACTGGTAAGACTTTCCTGTGTTAGGGAATTTTGACTATTAGTCTGTTAAAGTATTAATTGGATTAACAATAAATCCTTAGCTCTGTAGATACAGTGATTTTTTTCTTTCCCAGCACATGGACTTGGGGTGTAACAAGAGTGCACAGGGTAGAGATGAAAGAGAACAACTGCCTTAAAGTTTATGTCCATTAATAAGCTCTTCTCACTCTAAGATGAAAGAGAAACAGGATAAGATTGCTGTTACTAGGGAGTTACAGAATGGCTAGAAGAAATAACTATGTGTAACCAACTTGTTGGTAAATGTAAAGAAAAAACGCAGATATCTTTGCTTATTAATAGACTCACTAAAAAAAAAGTATATACTCTCTACAAATAAATAGTTTCCCACTGCTAGAGTGGGAGAAATTCTTGGAATGACAGCCAATATCTAATATTTTTGTGTGGTGCCTAGACAACATTTTTATAGCAGACAATACAGTATATAAGACTCAGGAAAATTGGAAAGTACAGGCTGTTAAAAACTCACAAAGAGAAATTTATGTATAATAGGTACTAACAAGCTATAAGTACTAGCTTATTACTATATACATCAAACAGAAAATAAAGTTCCAGCCCTAGGCTGTTAAATTTTAATTTTTTAATGTTTATATGAATAAACAAATTATCAGAAAAATGGCCATACAGTATTTATTGCCACTTCCAGAAAATAATGCCACTGCTTGGCAAACAAATGGCTGAAATATTAAATAAAACCATATATTGGTGTTATGGTATACCATACTGTGGCTTGTACACATAGTACAACAGTAGTGGAACAAAATTCAGAGATAAGAGTCTGTAGATGTCATGAAAATGGCAGATTTATCAGCCAATATATGAGCAGATTTATGGGTTCAGATAAAGTTTGCATTGGTTTACTATTTTGTTTATGTGATAGACAAATGTAAATAATTTTACTTGTTATCTTAATGCTGTTAATTGTTAGTCTCTCTGCTTTGGGTAGGGAAAAAAGATATGGGAAATTTGGCTTTGAAGTATCTCTAGAAAGAACTTCCTGGATTGCTCTTTCCAGATCCGTACCATGTGAGAAGCCACTAGCAATCAGAAAGCACAACTGTGACTGACTCACTGGATCCTGATTCTTTTAGATTTTACTTGATGCATTGGATCAGCCAAGCAGGCCTCCTATTGACAGTCAAGTTAATTTTTGTAGTAGCTTTTAGAGTAGCAATCTCGGGAAATTACAGAAAACTCAATTCCTTGTTTGCCATTCCCTGTCTCCCATCTCTTGGGGTAATGTCCACTGAGGAACAAAAGATTTTCTATCAGGTACAACTCCCAGTCCAACATTTAGAAACCAAAACAGTAAAGAAAGAAAGCCTATGAGAATGATGTGATAATTAATTAAAAGAAACTCACTAGCAAAGAGGAAAACAAAGGAGAAGAAAGAAGGCTTGGCCCCTAGTCTTCCTGCAATTTATACCCAGTTTAGAGTTTATGAACATGCGTCCTCATTCTCTCCTTGGTTTGTTTACACTTTATGCAGGTCAGGGGAGAATGAACATAGACTCAGACTCTGTAGTCAGCTCCTCAGATGAGTTAAGTAGAAAAATATCTCGTTCCTGACCAGAAAGGCTGAAGAATCTCAACTGTGTGCTAAATACTAAACGGAAATCTTTGTTAAGCTGTCAAATACCCTAAACATGCATGAAAGACTTTTGTCAGCACATCTTACAAAATTAAGAATTAATTATAAATTCATTATAAACTTATATAATTATATTTCATGTATCTAGCTTGAATCTACCCTTTTTTTAGTTTAAAATGATCACTTTTTGCCCTGTTGCTACAGACCTTACTAAAACATCTCTCCCCATCTTTCTTATAGGCCATGTTTAAGCAGTGAAAGGCTGAAACAGGTTTTCCTGGAGTCTTCTCCATGTTGAACAACCCTGAGTCTCTCACTCTGCTCCCACCGGAAAAGTGCTCCAGCCCTCTGACCATTTCCAGGGCCCTCTTCCAGGCCTGCTCCTACAGGTCCCTGTCTTTCTTGTCTTGAGGGCTCCAGAGCTGAACAGAGTGTTTCAGGTGGGGTTTCACCAGAGAGGAGTAGGTGTGTAAAAGCAATACTGGCACAGGATATGCTGCACAACTAAGTAGGTTCAAGGAATGTTTGTTTGTTGTTGTTTTGGGGGGTTTTTTTAACACAGAAAACATGGATTTGATTTAATCAAGCCTCCCTGAGTTTCTCTTAAATATTAGTCTATGTGGGTTATTCCGTCAAACTGATGAAGAAGAATTTTGTAAGCAAAGTGTGTTTACTTTAATAAAAATTCTCAGTAAAATAAATAGACATTTTGCTTACAGTGGAAATCTTGTATTTGTTGACCACACTTTTTATTTTTCATTAATTTATACAATGATTTTAATTAGAACTGTCCAAAAAGGAAATATAGAGTATTTCTTATTTAGGATCCAAAATACAGTATTTTTTGCCAGTACCAAATTATCTCTTTTTCTTTCTAGGAAAATAAGGCAAAGCCAAACAGATTCCATGAAAGAGCAAAAGAAGTTTCTAATTAGACAGACTTGTATATACATACACTTCACAGAGAAATATCAAAACATTTGCAATTTGTTTTTTAGAGTAGGATTTTCAATACAGTCCATATTCTTCTTATATAAAGATGAGCAAGGAAACAACAAGCAGCATTTAAAACACAGAGCACAAACTGTCATTGATGAAGAGTGATGTAAGACTGAGACAGAACTTCCAATCTACTATGGAGACAAGGAGAGGGTAAAAAACTCAACCATCTTTAAAAGGGTCTCCAAATCCATTTTCCCTCACTTTCTGAAGCAGAAGGATGGTCCTGCTAGTAACGAGCTGAGATTCAGTCACCACTCTTCACAGGCCCCCTGTGCCTTCATTGACAAGGCACCAATTAATCAGTGGACTCCTTTTCTAGTGTATAAATTAGGGATCACAACACTTTCTTCTTCCCTTACCTATACAGGGACCTGGAACAGCCGACTCAGATCAAAATTGCCACTAGGCTGTGAGAGCTTTGTGCCTCTCTCAGGAGATACATAATATCTCTCCAGATTTTCTTATCAAATGTCCCAGGACCTCATTTGAGGAGCCTCCAGTCTCAGATAGGGCATGAATTTGCTATGAAAATATGAAGATTAAATGCTCTATTTGCTGCTTCAGTAGTCTACAACTTTCACGTACAGCAAATAAAATATCATGCTAAGCACCAGAGGTTACTCTAAAAGCTTGTACAAACGACCAAGGACTTGTTTTTTTAATCCAGAAATTCATAACATTTCTGTTTCATTTTATCCTGATATTTTAATCAACAATTAAAAGATAACTTCTGGCCAACGCCACCCAGTTACATCAGCTGACCAATAGAAGGCACAAACACATCCTCAGACTGTGCCAAAAAATATTCACTCTTTCACTGTGAATCCGTCTTGCTCACAGAAACAGGACTGTCTGAAGGGTAGCAGAAACAGTTAGGTTTAACCTCCTGTGCTTGGGATGTTTTCATTTGTGATGAGTAAAAACACATAATCACCTAAAGAAGGCAAGAAATTTAAATACTGTTCTAGGTATTTTGAGAGGAAAAATCTTTTTTCATATGTCTTCTGTGTTTTATAGACAGTGATTTGCTTAGAAATATTTCTTGCAGTGAAGTTTTACAGCCACAGCTTAGGCAGTGCTTCTGTTGATAAATGGTTGAGCTATTTTTCCATAAATTAGTGAGAGAAAACCCATAAAATTTGTCATCAGGCTTCAAAAGTGTGCTATTTTCAAACAGTACAAATTGTGACTGGCTCAGCACCATATGGTATTTAATTTTCTGTGATGTATGCATGTGCACAAATTGCATTTAGGTAACTGGGATGCTGTCAGTCTGAAGATAATTCTGCATACACTCTAACAAGTAGAAAGCAAAGGTCTTTGACAATATCTGAATCATTTCAAAAAATGGACTCTTCATTCATGCACCGTTCAAATAAACATGAAGAAATGTTAGGAGCTGGGTTCTTGGCTAGATCTGAGGTAATATTTCTGAACCATTGCTCGATGCAAAAAAGGAATGCTCAAAATAATTATATATGGTTTTCAAAATAATTTTTCTGGATTTTTGTTATATACAGCCTTCATAGAAACCTGATGAGTTGCTTCCACTAAGAACAATGTCTATATTGTACCTTAACGTAGTAACATGACACAATGTAAAGTAATTTAGAAAAAAAAATCTATGAGATATTTTCTGCTTTAGGTGTGATTATTCTGAAAATATTTGTGCTGTATTTCCTTCTTTTCCTTTGGTCTTTGGAAGTTTTGGGAAGTAGAACACAGTAGCTAGGACTCAAGCTGGCCTATGTAGGCACCACTGTCTTCTTTACAGTTACACCCTCATGTACCACCTGAGGATCAACTTCACAACATTAAGTGTGGATATAGAAACTGACTTCATGATTTCTAT
Source organism: Illadopsis cleaveri (assembly GCA_013399915.1). NCBI lineage: Eukaryota > Metazoa > Chordata > Aves > Passeriformes > Timaliidae > Illadopsis > Illadopsis cleaveri. The sequence goes on from VXBB01023391.1 coordinate 48,499, forward strand.
TTACTAAAAAAACCCATTTTTATTTACTTGATTACTTAATAATGATTTGAGGTTAGCCAGTTAAAAGTTCTTTCTGAATCATGTTCTAGAACTAACAGTTTTTGTTGTATCCCTCTAGGGGGACTGGGTTTGCCCAGAACCCCTGTAACAGATAGCCACATGGTCCTTTCCCCCCATAGTCCTTCCCCCCTAAACCTGGATTGGATGAGGGCCAAAACTTATCTATCTCAGAGAGGGGATAAAGCCCCTATGCACTTCCTGCCTCGGCCTCTTACTGCCTCTTACTGCCTCTTGCCCTGGCCACTCGCTCCTGCCTCCTGTGCCTGTCACCCCAAGGAGGCCTGAATGAACCATCTCTGCAAAGCACCATCTGTGGTAAGAGCCTGTTCTGATATCCTTTGTCCTGTTACCTATGAGAGTTTTCCCCCCAAGGTCTCCCTAATACCTGAGCTAGTCAAAGATCCCTGGGGGGTCTGTGGGGGGAGATAAATCAAGTTTTCTCTCAGATAATTTCTATTGGCCTAGGTATCCAGAAATCATTAGTGTGAGAAAATTATTTTGCTGACTTGAGAGGGAAGATCATGAATGATGTGGAGCAATGGCAGCTGACTTGTGATTTCCTCTTTCACTAACTCGACCCTCAATTGTCCAATCACAAAATAAATGCCAGGAAAAGAATCTGAATTTGGTCAGAAAAAAAAAAAATAGACATGAATATTTGATATGTAGTATAGTGATATAATGGAGAGGAGACAGGTGCAGGGGAAAAAAAAAACTTACCAGATGACTGATAAAGAGATGCTCTGCTTTGTACTTGAGACAGCTAGGAAGGAGGGGAACTTTGAAGTGTAGTAATGGCATTTGTATTAGAAGCTGCGAGCAGGACAAAAAAAATACTGAAGTCAGCTAACAAAACAAATCAAACTCCTTTCATAGCATTCTTGCAGAGGGTGAAATAAGGGTTCTGTTCTGATGTACACAGCACATGGAGATATAAAGGAACATTCAGGGAAAAATAATTTTTCAAAAGTTGAATACATTATTTTAACTTACATTCACCATTTTATGGTGAAGGTTTTCATCTGGAATCCCTTGAGAGGTATGGGAATTGAGGAATTTATGGGGTGACTACACTTGAACTAACATGGTTATGCACAGAGACAGCCACACACCAGAACAAGGTGGTATTCACCTAAGAGTTCAAATTAATTCAGTGATGAAATACATAAACTAGTTAATCTAGAAGATAGCATCTCACTTGAAGCTCAATACATGAATTCTGACTGATATAATTTTTATTTAATAATCTTAAATTTTAAAAAGTAATTTTAAAAATCCTTTCATATGAAGCAAATTAGTAAAGAGAATTGGAAAGAATAAATTTACTGAATCTCTTTGTTAATACTTTGGTGAAAATGAAATCTAGAGACTTCTGTGAAGAGAATTTCTGTCCCCAAAGTCAATAATCAGAGAGACAGAAATGATTAAGTACATATAGTCTGTCTAGATTTCCAAGTCTTCACAATGATCTTTATTGCAAAATCTTAAGGAAAACAATGAGCCATTGCGTCAGTGCAGGGGGATTCTTTCATGGCTGAAGGTAATGAATACATAGTTGAGAGAACAGAAATGGAAACAGGAGCAAAACGTTAATTCCTGTGGTGTGGGGAGATCTGTAGTGGAGTTTTGTGCCATTCAACACCTTAATAAGTAGCCCAGTAATGACATTGAAGAAGTACCTGTGCTTCTGATGATGCAAAGTAATTCAAGATAGTAATAATGGCTGCAGATTGTGAAGGGTCTGCTGAGTAACTGGATATTCTAATAGCAGATAAAATACAGTGCAGGTAGGTGAAAATTGATACACACAGGGAAAAGCAGTATCAGATTTATATACAAAATGAGAGGCTCTCAGCTGATCAAGGTCACCCAGAAGTAATTTTGGGATATTGTAAGCCATTCTATAAAAGCTATCAGTTTAAGTGCTGGATAACATTACATAAATAAATAAGTAAATAGATAATATATGCAATGTTCTTGTTATCCCAAATATTCTGTTAGGAAAAGGGATAGTTCCTAATCCAGCAGGTAAAACTGTAATTCCTGGCAAGGAATTGTGTGAATGTAAATGATTTCTCTGTGTTAAAAGGTTGACCAGCGTTCCTTGCAAGGGTCATACATAGGTCACAAAAAGAAACAGCAAGAGTCTCAGGAATCCCCCACAGCTGAGAGTAAAAGTGTATTAGAGATCATTGCTGTATATGTTTGTTTTCCTCTTCCACAGTGTCCTCTTCCTGGACACTATTTATCTCATTAGATCTTTGGTGTGACTCAGAATGTAATACTTATATGTTATTTTGTTTTATAACCCATTAGGAAAAAAATTAGAATAGCAACATTGTAAAAAAATTCACCTAGCACTCTATATAACACATTTAGGAAAAAAATTCCTCACCTTTTCTCTACTAGTGGCTGCTTATGCTTTGAAGACCTGCTTCTGTTTTAGGTGTAGCAGACAAAATAAACAATTTTGGAGGTCTCTGACACAATAATTTTTGTTAAGAAAATGCACAACAGTATATCTCAGAACTTAAGGGATAGATGGGATGTTTTACAGAAACTCAAGTGATAGAGGATAATATCTCTTCTCAAAAACACAGCTAAACAGAAAATTCAAATGAGAAATGAAAACATGCTCAGCAGAGACTGAAACAGGCTAAAAAAAGTCTTGAGTAAATGATCCTTTATTTGTTTTAGATGAAGCCTTGTTTTAAATGATCATGGATCATCTTTAAAGAAAGTATGTCTTAAAGAAATCCCCTGACAAAACAGCACTTTCACTAAAAATTACATTGCGTCAACAAGAACATTGATTTATAGGAACTAAACAGTGAGATTCTCAGAGGTCATTGTGCAGAAGACTAAGTAAAGCCTAATGTAGTTCATACTTTTCTCTGATGTTTATTGCAAAATATATAGTCAGCATTTTAGTCTCTAAAATATATTGAGGACCAAAGGCTAATGTCAGAAAGAAATATGAGATGATATAGATTAATATCAAGGCAACAATAGAGGTATTGCTTTTTTAAAATTATTTTCTCTTGACATTGCTCTTTTTTTTTTGTGACTGGTGCAAAAAAGAAAAATAAATGGAATATAGCATATCCTAAATACCATCCTTAAAAGCAGCTTCACAGGCTGTTTCATTTTCCAGATTTCAGAGATGGTGTCTTTGCTTTCATTTGCCTCTTGGTTTTCCTTTTAGATTATTTTAAACCTACATAAATAAGAGCAAAAATATCTAAATCTACTTAGTATGTTCATAGATGTTTGTAAAATAACTTCCCATTTAAAAAATTGACAATGTTCTTTAACAACATGCTGTATTTATCAAAGTCACAAAGCCTCACATGCTCTAGAGTTTATCACTAAAGACATACACAGGAAGCTTTAAAATATTATCCTGGTAGTGAACAAGATTATATTGCAAAGAAAAACTCACAAACTTCAAATTCACCAGAGGCAATTATAGACATAGGCCTCCTAGGTTTAAATTTAAGGCACAACTCAGAATTACAAAAGTCACACGTCTTCCAATTCTGTTTAATTATATCTGATTACTGAAGGGATCTTGGACTAAATGTGTCTGATGAAGCTATTGTGCTTTGAGTTTAATAGAGTGAGCTCTACTTTAAATGTTATATGCTTGGCCACAATCTGGCTTCCTGATATATAAAGAGGACAGCACAACATGTTGTCAAAAGCAACCATAGCCCACACAAAGCAAAGATTTGTTGTTTTATTTGAAAACCTGTCAGTATGTGAAAGTCAAGAGATAAATGAAGAGTACCTAGAAAATATCTTTATCTCAGAGAAGTGCTGAAGATTGGAAATAAAAGAAAAAAGATTTCCAAATCCATTTGAATGCCTTGGGGAAAGATAAATGTGAAGAGGACCTACAAGTAGCTCTTCTATTGCACACAGTGGGCAAAAAGGTCCTGAAAATATTAATTCATTTTATTAGAAACCAACTGAAAATATTCCACTTGAAATGAAAACCCAATACTTAGGAAGTGCTGTAGTCCAAGAAAAGTATTGGGATTGATCACAATCAGGTCCTTTTCTTATCTACATCTAGGAAGAGGGCAGATAAGATATGTAAAAAAGCTGAAGGGAGAAAGTAAGTGCCAGTTTCAGAAATACCAAGAATAGCGTGTTCATGTTTAGAGCTCCTGCTGAAAACAGCCTAACTAGAAAATAGTGAAGGAATTAAAAAAAAAAAAAGTGTCATAAAAACATCACCAAGTCAAACATATGGGTTAACAGTTTCATCAAAATTAGGAAGAGAAAATGGCAGATAAGAAAATCTGTATTAACAAGCATTCACAAGAGAATATCAGGTTTATCTTGAGATAGCATCATCCTATCTGCACAATAGCTGATATACAGCACCAACAAGTTGATAAAAACATTTTCATTGAGAACAAGGACAGGTCCTGGCAAGCCAGACTACAGAATCAATCAGCTGAATTGAGCAATTTCAAACCCTATACAGTAGCTGCAAGATTATACATTTGCCTCTTACAATAAACTGAAACAGGGGATGTTTTAATAAAAGAGCAAAGAAACACTTGCAGATATTTTGAACAACAATATGATGGGGTGATGATGGCTGTACTGGCCTCAGATGAACAGAGACACTGAGGAAAATGGTGAGAAGGACACTATGATGATATACTCAATTCATTCTGAAAAGATGCCACCCATGACAAAAGCATTCAAACGTAGAAAGCCTATATTATCAAGCCACTTAACAAACATATTAAAGCTGTAGCTGACAGGAGAGCCCACACAGAAGTGTGTAGATGCTTGAAAATTTGTTGTACAGTACTGTGCAAGAAAAACCATTTTAATTGCTCATCTAAAATGATTGTTTTGTGATACCACAGCTTTGCAACAGTCACAAAAGAAGCTAAGTTTGCAGAAAATAAGGACAACACTCTGCCATGTCCCTCTTGTTAAAGTCTGATAATTTCTTGCCACTAATAAATACTTTTAATGGAAAACACCAGAAAAACAAATCTTGAGATAACTAGATGTGCTGCTCTAGTGTGACTCAGCATACAGAACAATTTCTGCATAAAATCTTCATGTTTTTTTTGTCTAATTGCAAAAAATAGTTGAAGGTTTCTTCTTTTTTTGTCTCATTGGTTGCTGTTTGTTTGGTTTTGCTTTTGCTGTGACATATAATACCCATTTAAGGATTTTTTTCCACTTTTCAAAATTTTAGTCTCCTCCTGATGTGCCAGTCCATTCTGTCACTGCTAAACAATGTTCTGCCTTCAACACATGGCATCCCAAAATAGGTATTGAGTGATCTCCTTGTGCAAGCAGAGAAATGCTTGGCTTATTATTTTAGAACAAGGACATCCAGCCTAATGAAATGACTGAAAGACTGATCAGATGGTACAACCTATGATTTGCAATATAGCTGGATCAGAGAGTAGAAATATTCTGACTCATTTAAACCTAAGAAATTAAAAAGATGGGTAGGAAACACTGTCCTGCATGGTCAATAGGTGATAGAAGATGGCTTTTGTCCTGTTATTCCTGTGACCCATTGACTCCAAAGAGCTTATGATGGGTTAATGCACTTATGATAAAGACTGAAATGATAATATGGCCAGACAGCACAGCAACAGTCTCTTTCATCCTGAAGATTAAATGCATGTGGAAACTACATACAAAATTGAAGGTTACAGCTGGAATGTGAGAGGTGCACATCTACAAACTGGCAGCTAAGACTGGGATAAATTAGAACAGTAAGAAGTACACCAGAAGTGCTTGTGTCTGAGAAATGAGATGATTAGGTGAGGCTTGCAAAGGAACATTAGGAGCATCTGAGGAAAATCAAGTGTTAGGTGTGCTTGCCAGGTAGTGTGGAGAGTTGCTGGACATCTGGAGCTGTTTGGCTGTGTTATCTACCTTTGACTGACACAAAGAGTTATTAATCATAATGCTGCTTTAATTAATATGATAAGCCACACATGTGTCAGGCTAGATAGTGAAGGCACTGGCAAGCTGCTTAACAGAAGGTTTTCTAGGAACACAGAAAAGAAATCCAGTAGATTGTCCTGTATTTTCTTTAAAAATAGCTATGAGAAATCACTAGAATACTACTCTTAGGAGAAAAGTCTTACATGATTTGGGTGCTGAGTCTTATGCACTGTGGTAACTGTTAAAAGTTGTTACTCTCTGCCATAGAATAGGAATCTATGGTCCAAAATTAAAATAACCTCAGTGTCACCATGGGTTCTTCACATAGTGAAGGTACAACATTTGAAAGCAGACCGTCTGTCTTCCTTTTTTCTGTGTAACTGCTAGCAAGTCTTTGGCCATAAGGAGATATCTCCACAATGTGTAGATACTATAATTTAAAAAAACCCAAACAACCAACGCAGCTTCATCCTTCTTGAAGGACTTCATTAGTTTATTTAGTAACAGTAGCACAATCCAACCAACAGAACACAGAACTATGATTCCAGACTCATGGTCTATCTCCTTTCATTTGGGCTAAAGGAATGCGTTTCCATCAGTGACCACAAGCCAGTACTTTCCAAAGTGTTTACTGCCTTTTTCTCTAAGACAGAATTTGGGATATTTTATGGCCTATAATTAATGCAAAAAATGTGATATTTTCAAATACTTTGTAAGGAACTGAAATTCCACAAAAATAGTGGAATAGAAACTTTCCACAGCCAAACAAAAATAGTGTGTATGTCTCTAGATGCATATATGGAGGTGGAAAAAAGAGAAGAAGATAGAAGATAAGAAAAAATAAATATCGTCTGGGATGGGGGAGAGGAGAGGAGGGAGGGTAGGAATGGGACGGTGCTCCAAGGTCTGTTGCAAACAGTAAAGAAAAATATTTAGATGTGTCAGAGAAGTAGAGATGTCAGAGAATTAAAGGTGTCTCCAGTAACATAATCATTTGAATTTTAAGATAGAATATCAGTAAGCAGTTAGGTAAGGAGATGTCAAGGAAGGCAGTGTGAAAGAGTTAAGGATAAAAGGAATTGCTCAGGATGGATCTATCTGTGAATTTCATGAACACAAGTTTTGCTGCCTTTTTAAGCACCGAGTGCTCCACTCAGCTGTACTTTGAGATCAAGTTCCTGTAAAAGTAGATATTTAAGCCTGTATGAGGGCACACATGAAGAATTTGAGCTATTCCTGCAAAGACAGGCAGCTCAACATTTGAGATATAGAGTGGTTCTGCAAGAAGATCTGTTTTCTTAGACTGAGGGACTTGGAATACAAATATGAGTATGATGTTTCTTGTGACACCTATATCTGGAAGTTTACAATAACCCTGAGGTGATGGCCCTGCTTCAAAACTCATGCGTGATGTCAATGAAGAACTAATGCATGGACTGGAGAAGCTGCTTACCCATATCTTCCTAGGAGACTGAGCTATGTGAAATCGTCTTGGATGAGTGTTTAATGGGGCTTTCCATGTCTGTTCCTGTTGGGAAGGCAGATTGCCTCAGTGAGCTGAGCATTGAGTCATGAAGGTCACACAGCAAAATAGAGTGGAACAAACTATTTCAGTTGGAAGAGTCCTACAACAGTCATAGAATCATAGAATGGTTTGGGTTGGAAGGAACTTTAAAGATCATTTAGTTCCAATTACCCTGCCATGGGCAGGGACACCTTCCACTAGACCAGGTTACTCAAAGCCTTGTCCAGCCTGCTCTTGAACAATGCCAGGCTTGGAGCATCCACAACTTCTCTGGGCAACCTGCTCCAGTGCCTCACTGGCCTCACACTAAAGAATTTCTAACATTTCATCTAAACATAGTCTCTTTTGGTTTAAAGCCATTTCCGCTTGTCCTATCACTGCATGTCCTTTTAAAGAGTCTCTCCAGCTTTCTTGCAGTCCCCCTTTAAATACTGGAAGGTGCTGTAAGGTTTATCCAGAGCCTTCATTTCTCCAGGTTGAGCAACCCAAAATCTCTCAACTTGTCATCATAGGAGAGGTATTTGAGCCCTCTGACCTTATCCATGGCGTCCAGCAGTCCCATGTCCTCCTTAACTAGTTCAACTGCTTGAACCCATTCAGGGCTAACCAAAATGTTAAAAATGTTATTAAATGCATTATTCAAGTACCTCTCAAACACTGACAGGCTTGGCACCATCAATCACCTCTTTAGGAAGCCTGTTCAGTGTTTGACCACTCTCTCCCTCACAAAAAAAATACTTCCTAAACCTCATCTGGTTCAGTTTTGAACCATTCCCATGTGTTCGATCTCTAGATGCCAGGGACAAGAGATCAGCACCTTGCTACCCACTTGCCTTCCTCAGGTGTCTGAAAAGAGCAAAGAGTTTGCTGCTCAGCTTCATTTCCTCCAGCTGTCAGCACTGCTGGGTAATTACCCCTTTTGACCAATTAACTATGCTGTGTTTCATGAGCCCCAGCATGGGGTTTGCTGGGGGCACATTGCTTACACATTGAGCCTGCTGTCAGCTAACACGATCCCTTTCTCTAGTGCTGCTCTCCCATCACTTCTGTCCAAACCTATCCTTGTGTCCATCTTTACTTTGTTTTACTGTTAACCTCTACAATTCTGTATAACCAGCAGACTCTGCTGATTGTGTCCTCACATGCTTCTCCAAAATTTATTTGGCCTATCTCAGCTTTTATCCATACATCTACTTATCCAAATTAGAGAATACATATGAAAATATTTCCCAGCCTTGTTTGTGCATTTGTCACTGTCAATACATTGCTTTGAATTGAAGAGGTATTTTACTAAGTTAATGAAAACTGTCAGCATTATACAAGGCAAGGTAGAACAGCAAAATAGAGGGAAAAGTTGGTTTTAAGGGCACAGGTGATTAGGGCCAGTCACATAGGTTAATTTTGATTTCAAGGCCACAATTTTGACCCAATGCCTGGGATTTTCCACAGAAGCATTCAGTCTGGCTTTGATGACTTTGAGATGTGAGGCATCTACTTTTTTCTTCATGTTTTGCTTTACTGGATGTTCACTCCATATGCAAAAAAAGAAAAAAAAATGCTTGATAAGTATTTTCTGCCTGAATTCTTACATCTTTTGTACCCATAGTATTGTTTGCTGCTAGATTAAACACTTCTTTAATATCCTGTACTTTCACCCTGTGAAGGCTGTTGGAAACTATGATCAAATAACCCCTCAGTCCTCTTTTTGATAAGTACATTGATCTCTGAAATAACTATTTAAAGAGTAAAATTAGGAGGGGAGAGGGCAATGACCATTTTACTTGCATACTCCTGTAATTACCGATGCCATGGGAAAGATATTTATTACAACAATATGTCTGGAACAGTACAAAATATAGAGAAGTGTGTGCTCTCAAAATTTACTTTGATCATCTCAAGGTTTTTCTAAGACTCCATTTATCTTGCATTGCCTTGACTGTCAATACATCATTGCTTTTACATTCTTAGAGAAGCAAGAATGAAGAGGGTCTGAAATGGCATTCTAGAATTCCAATCGGGATTTCTTCCAGTGCTGTTCAGCATAAGTAATTGAAACTGAATATTGTATTTTTATATACTCTGTAGCATTTCCTCCAAGGGGCAACTTTCGATTCACCTATTATTGTGTAGGCTACAAATGGCATTGTGCATTTCTTCTATCAAAATACTAAGCTAGTGATATTTAAATGTAAAAAAATATATCCTTGGGCAATGAATACAGTCAGAAATTACGAGGTGAATTTAACCAAGAAAAGAACGATCCCATATTGATGTAGTGCATAAATTTTTGAGTGTGGGACAATGACTCCCATTTATTAACATTTTATATTCACATTGAAATGCCTGACCTTGCTTCTGCAGCTTTATGAGTAGCAAGATCTTTGGAAGTTCAATTTTTTGCTCTAGAAAAAGAAAGCAGCTATGTCAATGGGAATAAATACAACTCAGATGTAATTTTTTTCTGTTTTTCTTCAGATGTAGCAAAAACTTTAATACCTCTATAGCATAACAATTCTGATAATAAAAAGACCAACTGTTACAAAACTGAGGAGAGGAAATACTTTGAAATATACACCCTATTATACACCCGTGAGACACTGAAAGTAACTTTTTAGTTGTGTGAATGCCTAAAGTATAAGTAAAGATTGCCTACTATGCATGTTTCAGATGGATATCAGAGCAGCTGGGCAGGCATGTGGCAAAACCTTTGGACTACAGTGGTATGCAAATGAATCTCAATAATCTAGGTTTAGGAAAAAAAATTCAAGAAAAATAAGGTTCACATCCTTAAGATCTTGAAATGTTCAATATTTAAGGCGGTTATTTGTCAATATCAACCCTCATGACTTTTCATCAATTTTAAATTGGATTTAAAGGGCAAATAACCATGAAAGCAAGAGTAAGAATTGCCAGAAACCTATTCCCAGGGAGGTGCTGGGCATATCAGGGCTGGCAGTGAGGCCAGACCTCTGCTGGACTGGACCTTGATCCTAGAGCAAGGTAACCTCTGTTCTAGGGGAACAGAGAGTCTCAGCTGCCCTTGGCCAACTCACATAAGCTGCATGTAAGAGCTTTCCTGTCCTGCATACGATGTATCTAGAGCACTGGTGCCTAGTTTAGCATGCTAGGAATTGCTCTCCCAGAAGTGGGTGCCTGATTTATGAAGCATTATACTTCCCACAGGTTTTGAAAACCACAGGGGCACCTTGAAAATAGTAAATCAACATGAATAAATCTAAACTAAACAAAAGGTAACAATGCAGAAATAAAAAAGAGTCCCAACATTACACAGTAAGGAAAATAAATTTGATATTTTATCTGAAAATACAGAAGAACTCTTATTCACCAGTGAAAAAGAGCTGTACTTTTACACAGAAAGTTAATTTAGCATCACCACCTGACAGATGGACTCCCCAGCAGGTACTTAGTCTTCTTTTTTCTCTCCTGTTTCACAGACCCACACAGTTTTAAAAGAAGTCTGAGACAGCAAGAGGTGAGTTTTCTTTCAGGATGAAGCAGAGAGACAGTTTCCAGACAATCAAGTATAGAGGCAACTTTTTAAGTCAAGCCATGACAGAATAATCAATGGGATTTTTTTAAGTGATCTGTGCTAGAAAGTAGAGGGAGAGACTGTTTTTTGTTCTGCACATTGAAAATATGTCTGAAGGGATTAAGAATTGTGTACTCCGAGTTTCATCACATTGTTCCTTTGGACTTGTTCCTTCCAATGACTGCTTTCTTTAAATAGAAACAGAGGTTGAAACTGTTTAAAGATCTTAAAACAGCTGTTTGATACACAAATCTAAGACATTTATTAGTTTTGAGACAGCCAGTGGGAGTCATAATCTGTTGACTGTAGACAGCCAGAAAAAAAAATCAGTCCACTTGGTTGTCAAAGGTTAGAATTTAAGAGTGTGCATACAGGGTAAAGAAGTAGTCCAGGACAAGTACATAAAAATGTCATTGTACAGGGAGAGGGAAGAAAAGACATGATTCACAAGAAGGACTAGAACTGCCTGAAAATGTCTCTTCCAGAAGCTACCATCTGGGAATTAGCATTTTGCTGATCTGGTATGAATAATTCCAGACATGGCCTTCGCTGAAGGAAAAGCTAGATAAACTGGGATAAAGCTAGATAAAGCCTTAACATGAAAAACAGGTGTGATAGAAGTCTACACAATCATGAGTAGCAGCACTCAATAGGTGAATGGAGTACAAAGTTCCTACTTGATAAAGCAAACAAAGTGGCAAGTGCTGAGTGGTAGTTTCAAAATAAACAAGAGGAGTCACTTCTTCACATGATGATGATGATTAAGTAATGGAATTCTTTTCTACATGATGCTTGATCACCAGAAGGTCACATGGCTTCAGAAACATTTTTAGATATATTTTTAGAAGAATGATAATTCAAGATTATTAAACCCGAAGATGTTATCTTCAATATGCTTAACTTTGACTCACAAAAATTTATGCTTAAGAAAATATCCATAAATACTTATATTCCTATATTCATAGAATCATAAAGTCATTTGGATTGGAAGGGACCTTTAAAGATCATCTAGTACAACCACCCTGCAATAAGCAGAGCCATTTTCAACTAAATCAGGGTTCTCAGTGCCCTGTCCACCTTGGCCTTCAATGTTTCCAGGGGTGGTGCACACACCTCCTTCTGGGTAACCTGTTCCAGTGTATGAACACCCTCATTATAAAAAAAAAAAAAAATTGTATATTTCTTCCATAAATACAAATAGTTTGAAACCATTATCCCTTGTCCTAATGAAAGCAGGCCCTACTAAAAAGTTTGTCCCCATCTTTTTTATAAGTCCCCCTTGACTACTGAAATGTCACAATAAGGTTTTCCTGCGACCTTCTTTTCTGCAGGCTGAACAATCACAATTCTTGAAGCCTTTCCTCGTAGGACATGCATTCCATCCCTCTGGTCATTTTTTGGCCCTCCTCTGGATCTGCTGTATAAGATCCATGTCTTTCTAGACATTAATTTTGGCTGCTGTCAGTGAGAGTAGAAATATATTTTTACTGGAAGTCTAAATTACTCTGTCTTGGTTTGCTGTATGTACCATAGAGGATGTACAATGTTAACAGGGATGGAAGATCCATCCTAGGTTTTAAGACATTCAGAGAGCACTGAAAGCATCTAACCTGAAATACAGACAAACAGGTCTGCTCACATAGTGTTTATCCTACAATTTAATTAAAATGGAGTGCCTGAAAATATTCAATACAGACAAAAGGTTTCAAGAGCTGGATGCTTCTTGAAAAAATGACAAGCCAATTCAGCAGGCTTTCTACATGGAATTCAGCTCTCACTTGGTAGCTTATTCTCTGAGGACATAGCTAAACATTACTAAGTTAGTCTTGATACACTGCCATGAGAGCAAGGTTTAAATAGGGCTAACTATGCATTTGCTCACAAAAAAAAATTCCTTATCGTGCAGATGCCACCTGCAGAGATAGTAACATGGACAGATCTCAGCATGCTTATTTTGATGCCAATGTTCTTCTGAAGATGACCCATTGAATTGCATTGACAGAAGGCTGGGACAAAGTATGAGTTTATCCTGTGAGCAAAAGCATATTGGGAATATTAATGACAGTATTTTGAAAAGAAATGGGAATATGGTAGAATTAAATTGTGATGTAAGTTGTACTCTTGATCAGAAATAAGAAACCTGCAGTTGCCTTTGTTTTTCAAAAACAGTATAAGTAAAAATTACTAGAAACCTGAGAAAGAGAAGTTACACTGGTGAATAAAACTATTGGGAATAAATCCAGCCGCTTGAAAGTTTATCTGGCTGAACATCCTTTCTCCAGACACCATCCTGTAATGGGAATTTCAAAGACTGTTTAAACAATGGCAGACAGAAGCTTGTATTTAGGGAGGAATGCTCTCTAAACCATAAGAATATTACCATTGGTATACTCTTTTAATCCGAATATCAACCTGGGCCAGTAGTATCCCATTTTTAACCGTGAGTAGAAGGAGATCCTTGGGAGCAGGGATCAGGACAGGTGCATGTGAAAATTACATTCATCCTCAGTTGTTCTTCTAGTCTTCAATCCTTTGCTGCTCTTGAGCCTGTTGCCTTCTAGGGAAGGCGTGACGACTTGGTTCTAAGAGTCAGCACGGTAGCCCGGCCTCACCCGGGCTACTTGGGCCACAGACACACTTGACACTAATATGGTGGACAGCAAAATGGCGTTTATTACTCTACTTTGTGGGGTTAAATAGTCAGGGGTCTTCTCTACGTCACATGGGGCTGGTTAGGTCTATCTAGGGTTAGTAAAGGAATGGAAAAGTACTGGGTTAGGGAGGGTCGCATACTAGAGAGGGTGATAAGATAACATAGGGGATGATGGAGGAAGGGGCCCTATCTTTCTGTCACATTTCGAGATCTTGCGAGGCACCTGTCCCTATCTACCATATGAGCCGGGACTTTTTTCTCGCATAATTAGTAACCTCCTTTTATTGCAGCCATTTGAATCTGTTTGCTCCTTTAGCATAATTAAGAGTTTCTGACAAAAGAGCTAGAATGAAGTGTATAGTAGAATATTTTAATAATCTAGTTCCTATCCCATTTTTATATATCAGTTCATCTTAGTTTGAGGGTGGAAACTAAGACAAAATGCTTACAGAATGAAGATTCACATACAGAGATATAAAATAAATCTCATGTGAATAACAATTTATGTGATTTTCTCATTTGTTTACCATTAACCTTTTCTCCATTGACATCCAATGAGTCATCATGGGTAAACTGATGCAGAAAGGAGATGTTCTTGGACATTTAATACTGAGCTCTTTCATAGGTGAGTATATGATTTCACTGACTGGAATTTTACATGGTCCTTCCATGAGAGAAGTTTGCAATCTGGCCTTCAATTAGACACCTTTCATAGAATAAAATGCTGTGCTTACTGTGCTTTCCACTTTAATGATTATCAAATTGGAAATGTGGTGGGATCATCTAAATTAAGTTATAATAATTAAAATAATATCAATTAGAATAATATCAATTACTTAATCTCACAAACATTTTGAAAAGACTTGAAAAGCATTTTGATAAATTGATTTAGGTAAAAAATGTTAATGGACTGTGTTAGGATTGCAGGCAAATGATTATGGCACATCCTTGTCCCTGGCTGGAAGCTGAACCAACTGGCTTGGGCATGGAAAACTACTGGATATGAAACTATTGGCCGTATCAAATAACCCAGGGACAGGCTGACATGAGATATAGTTAGTACCACAAGGGTTGGCTAGATTTCATAGGTCAAAGGGAGAGACAGTCAAACTGCAGAGGTATTTGAACAGAGGAATTGTGGACCTGTTGGGGAGGAAGTGTCGCAAGGCCAACTGGCCAGGTAAGTGTACCAGCAATGCCCTATAAGAGAGAGACTGCCTTGGTTATGTTGTCAGAAACAACAAATTTAGGTACTGTTGTAGCACAGCTGGGAAAACAATGAAAAAGTAAGCATGGCTAGATTTTGACTGGGAGAACACAAAGGCATAGAAAAAGATTTAGAACAATAGTGAAAAGCAGGTCAAGAGATGTGAGAAAAGGACAACAAAGTATGTAGCCACATGAGTGGTTTTGTCTCAGAGTACCTGTGGAGTAGCCCTGTGTAGGAAGCTGGAGGAATGGTTCACTGGCTCAAAACATCCATGTAGGAAGTGGTAGGGGAACAGGATGAGCTCTGCATAGGTGGGATGGTGCTGGGCCCCCTCGCTACTCCCTTGAGTCCTCTCACACTGTGCTGTGTAGCACTTGTGCATTGGAAAATTCAGACATTGGTCTGCACTATAACTGCGGATCGACCTCATGGACCTGCTGGGAACATTCTGGCTCTGTGTAAAATGCAGGCACAAGTTGGCTTTGCCAAGTGCATTGTTCCATCAGAATGTTCTAAAGTTTTCAAAAAAAGTTGGTCTTGAAACTCCTGAGGCTTTTGTTGTTTCTCCCATGGTAGTCCAGAGTAAATCCAACTACCTTCCCCTAAACACACCAAGCCAAGCAGGGCATTACACCTCATGCTTGATCACCACACTTGGAGCAAGACAAGAAACCAAACCTGTTGTTCTGACCATATGACACAAGTTAAAACTGCTCCTGTGACGCTGTTGTACATTACAGCAACACAGACTTTGACTTTAAAAGGCTGAAAATGGCTCTTTTATTTTTGAGATGTGTCTTTTTTTTTTTTTTTTAATACTATTTTACACAGACTAATTTGATTGGTGAAACAAAACCAAACTTCTTTAATCACATTGGTCAGACCAGAGGGACATCAATAAGAAGTCTCCCCTAAGAAAAGGAATAAGAAACATAGTACAGTTACTAAAACACTTCTCCTGTTTACAGAAAGTTCTTCGGGAAAAGAATTTCAGAAAACTACAACATCTCAGGCACAAAACCAAAGCTACACTCCTGCTTTCCAGAGGATGGGATTGGGAGTAGGGTGAAGGGTTTCCCTGACCACAGAGAAAACATTGTGAGAGGCAGTGAAACATCCAGATTCTACTGTGCTAATTCCCATTCCATGGCATTGTCCCATGGCATCAGTGACTACTCCTTGCTTAGACTATTATATTGTCTGCATTGCAAAGGAAAAATTTATGGGGAGAACAGTCATCTGCCCAGGTATTCATTTAGCACAGTCTTCTATCTGACTGTGCCCACTGACACCAAATAGAGAAAAAGTTTAAGAACAGGTCAGGAAGAAGTGCTATTTCCTCCAGTAGGCCCACTTCTATATTTATACCTTACCTGAAGATTATATCTGCATTCCAGCTCTTAATAACCCTGTTTATGTATTAACTATCCATCATAATGTGTGAACAAGGATCTGGAATCTTAACTCT
This sequence comes from Illadopsis cleaveri, assembly GCA_013399915.1. Classification (NCBI taxonomy): domain Eukaryota; kingdom Metazoa; phylum Chordata; class Aves; order Passeriformes; family Timaliidae; genus Illadopsis; species Illadopsis cleaveri. Next base: position 64,902 of record VXBB01023391.1, read on the forward strand.
TAACTGTGCATTGCACAAAAAGCATCAATTTGCACAACTTGATTGTCTTGACTACCTCTTCTTTAATAAATTAGAAGAAAAAAAAATTTAAATTATGGAGATCACATTATATGGACATCTTTACTCTTATAGACATTTTGATTGCATTTGGAATTTTTTGTATTAGAAACAAGAAAGATATGATATGGGTTAGTTCAGATGTATCATGCATGGAACAATGCACTGAAGCCTACATTTGGCTCCTAAAAATTTAGCCCAATTATTATCCACCAAAATCTGTAAAGAATAAGGAAACTGCTCTTTAAAAAAATCATTGAAATATAATTTTACACTGTTTAATATGTTAAAAAGGAAAATAAATCCATCTACTTTTACATAAAGAATGAGAATCAATTACTATTTTAGGCATAAATTAAACCCCAGAAGACAAATCTGAAAAAAATTAATTTCTAAGACTAGAAGAAAAATATTATATGTCAGACTCTTTTTTTAAAGATAAAAGGAACTGAAAATAAAATACATGATATTAGTCAATGAACTGATTTCTCATATATATTCAGTTTCTGGAATAATGGGAGAAAAATGTATAAATGCTGCAAGAGTACCATTATGTCTGCCTGTTCCCACAGCCTCAAAAGTATCAAAACCTTTTGTTGCAATATTGCAGAAGGTGAAATGAGTAAAGATGAATTGTAGTTACAACATAATATCCCTGACTTCAAGCAAGTGGTTCACCTGTTTATATGAGGAGTAGTGTTACCAAAAATATCAGAATATTGGTGGTGTGCAATTGTCACTACTGTCTGGCAGCCTTATATCAAAAGAATAGAAGCTAATCTAAATAATTGGGGGTCAGTATATTAAAAATAATCCCAATCCCAACAAAAGACAAAGGCTGCTATATGTAAAGTTTGTTTAAAAAAATAAAAACTAGTGAAATAAATGTCAAAGAAGTTTTAACTTTCCCTTCCTGACATAAAACATTGACTTTACACAAGATTTACTTGAAGTCCATCCATACACAGAAGGAGTCTAGCTTACAATTTAAATAAGAAGATATTTCAAATATAAGTTAGAGAATTTCTTTCAGTTGAAAAGGATGGACAATGATGTTCCCATGGCAGAAGAACAAGTGAGAAAATAAAAATATTGCTCATGAAGTAGCGAACAGAGTTTTGACATCATTAAAAAAAAAATAGAACTATGACAAAAATGGGAAAATATTTCAAGGAAATTTTCTGCATATAAATAAGAATAACATTATTAAAATTAAGGAACTGTACATTAAATAAGATGATAAGGAAAGAGACTGACTTCTTCTCTTAAATCCTAACACATTCTAAAAGAAAATGAGACAGAGAGCAGACTTGTATTGCTGAGAAAAGAGGGTGTAAAAAGGAGCACTACACCAAAATAGCAAAGTTTATGATGAAATAAACTGAATTAGGGTTATTAAGGGTTATTAACTAGCATGCACAAAAGTCAGCTTCCATACGTAGCAAGGAAACAGGTAAACGAAATTAAAGTGCAGAGATGTGAATCTAAACACCCAAAGCATGAGGTCAGCACTTACATTTGAAACATGCAAGACTGAAAGTAACTCAAGCGGCACAATCTTATCTATGGCGTGTGTCAAGCTCTGTGACCTGCTGCACAGGTTTCAGTGTATGACCATATTTGTTCCTAGGAGGGTGAGCTCTGAGAAAAGATGGGCTGGATCTTAGAAAATTATTGTAGTTTTGATTGAATAAAGTGCTGGCATGAGGACAGAATATAAATACAATTATATTGTATACATACAATTGCTACCTCTTCTCATTGTTATATCGAATTCTATATAAGTAATGTAAAAAGGCTAACTGAAGAATTTAGAATATAATTTCTTGTACACATATTTGTAAGGGGAAGAGGCATGTATAACAGTTTCAGAGGATGCCACAGATATTTGGAAATTCTGAAAAATTATTCTGTCTTAAATTATACTTACATCTTAAAAATAATCACAAAATAACTAAATACTCAACAAAATTAAATCAGTTAAACAGATTTTGCAATTTGTGAGCTGCAGAAGAAATGGTTTCATTTAACTTATTTCAGGTAAAATACTTATTCTCCATTTTATACCAAACTTATTCTAATAGCCTCCTTCAGTCCATTTCTAATCCAATCCCAAACTAATTTTCTATCTATGATTCAGAACAGCATACAAAATTCAACTATTGACTTCAAAATAAGCTCACCTGTATCATTATGAGGCTCATTAAAAGTTCTCCAAATCAAGTCTCCCTACCATTTCTTCACCGGGTTTTATAAATCTTTTTAATTTACCAGTTTCAACATCCTTAGTGCTTTGAGTTTTGAATGGTCTGTAATTCTCCCCAAGTCCTCTTCGCTTCTGGAATCCAGTTCCTTCTGGGAACTTTTAGGTTTCTGGCAACCTTTTCCTTGCAAGCAGGATTCTCTTTTCCTGAGGTTTTAATTTTCCAGACATACATCTTTTGAACTATGGATAAAAATATATGGCGAGATAACTGTATTTCTTTCAGATTGCTCCTAAATGAATATATGGTTTTGTTGGATTTTTTGTTGTTGTTTTTTGTAATGGTTTTTTGTTGTTGTTTTTTTGTTGTTGTTATTTTGTTTTTGTTTGAGGGGCAGGTGTTTAGACACTCAATTATTTTCCTTAATGATTTATCTCCTCATCCTCTGGAGTGATTGATTCTCAGAGCTCACATGTAAAAAGTGTCATTGGTCTGAACAATCTGGGACACAGACACAAGTTTGATTTCACCAGATAGACACATTTCTGCAAAAACCTTACAAATGGAACCACTTCAGAATATAATTTACTACCATTCGATTCTACCTATCCTTCATTGTTTGAAGTCTGAAGCACATTCACTTCCCCCAAAAAAATGAAAGAGTTGGGGGAAAAGCCGCCAGAGATGTCCCTTGCTTCCTGATTATTTTGTACTGTTTAATGTCTTTGTGCAAATTTTTAAGAAATCCATTAAATTATAGTTAAATCTCTCAATTCCAAAATTTAGTTCACCTTTCCAAATTTCTTTGGCATGTCAATACCACAGAATTTGTCTTGTGTTCCACATGTGAAAGGTTAATAATTCTTTTAGCTGCTTAATAGTAAACTGGCTTTTATTTTTTCTCTCCATCTGGAAAACACATAATAAATTCTTCCAGAGGTTAAAAAGCCCTTGAAATTGAAGCACAAGGAGAACACAGAACATTGGGGCAGTGAAGATCTCAATGGGATATAGAGCACTACAGTATGCAAATCCATATGCCTTGATTTAAATAAGATATTAGCATATTAGTTTGGCATAAGTATATAAATCAAAGAAAACTGACCCTTAACTTTATCTATTATCCTTGAATACTACAGAAACAAAACATATGCCCTTGCAATTCCCTTTCCCAATTCCCACACACACTTTACAAAAAGATAGAATTTTGTAAAGCAGTTAAATTTAAGATCATTCAGAGCTCAGATACCTGGGGCTAATCTCTGTCAGATTTCAGAATTAAGCTCATTAAATTGCTTGTAAAAGCCCTTTTCTCCTCTAGTAGGATAGTGGTGATAAATGGTTATGTCTAAGGAACTGCAAATGGCTTTGATGGACAGCCTCAAATAAGTTTAAGTCCTTTCTTTCTTTCCTTACCCTCCTGCCTTCAAGGGAGAATGGTGTTATAAAGAAAGTGTCCTCTCCTACTACTTTTTCCCTTGTACAAACTCCTAGAAAGTGGCCTTGTTTATTTTTTTCCTTTCATTTCTGTGTAGGATCAGATTAAAATTAAGAATCAGCATTCTCAAACTGAGAATGATACATATGAAAGCATAGAAAAGATTATGTCAAAAAAAACAGGTTTCACATGGTTTATTTGAGTGAGAATTTTTCCTTTAACCACCAGTTCAGAAAAATTCATATTTTCCATTCGGGACCCATGAAGTTAAACATTTTTTGTTAATTTTCACAGCATCCCCAAATGAATGGGCATATATATACACTTTGCCCTTGAATGATATTGTGTGTCAAGGTACTGACTATGTTTGTACAATATATTTATTTGGACAGGAAATCTACTTTACTTTCAAAGTTATACTACTGCTTGACTGAATAGAAAATTTGAATATGTTTTCTGAAATAAAATTATCTTTAAAGAGCAGTTTTATGAAATTTTATAAGACAAAAATGTACAAAACCAAAATTACCCTGTGTTTTTTCCAGTACTGAAAATTCACAATGTGAAGGACTGTTGGTGATGTAAAAAAAGGAGCAATATAAGCTCCTTTTTGTATTCCTATTTAAAATTACAACAATGGATAAAGGCAGATGGGATAGTGAAATATTTGAAGATTCCAACTACCATCTGTCCATAATTTATTATCCATCTGATTGTAGGTTATTATTGTTTTCCTGCCATCATTAAACACTTGTTATTTATCTTGTTACACCACTTCTGCATTTAACATTGAGACCTTCACAGATTTGAGTGCTGTTATCTCCAGTGACCTATAATTTATGTAAGGCCTTTTGATGTCCTTACTTCTATTCACCAAGCATCTAAAAGCAAATATTGCTCTCACCTTAGATTGATGATTAATTAATTTTTACCTTCTATATCCCTGCATTGCAGCCTTGGATAATGAGTTTAAAGTAATAATTCACCATTGCATATATTTTGTGAAGTCAAATTCTACAAACTTCTGAGAGAGTCCAATTTCCATGCTACATTTAATAGCTGGTCCCTTAGAAATTAATCCCTTTCTATTTGTGATTTATTTTTTCTTCTTCTTAGTGACAAAAATGGATTTTTGTCCCTGATCTGCTGTGACCTGGCTGGCTTTCCTGCAGTATTCAGTGTAAATGACATCACTCCATCTGCTAGTTTTTATTCCCTTGTGGAGTTTTGCTCTGAAGATTATGATGCAAGTTGGAATGTCATAGCTATGGGTGGCAAAACAACATCAGTTCTAAATAGAGACTGGTAGCAGTGACAATGTTTGAGTACAAACCTAAACACTCCCCATACTTGGGCGGATATGAAATTCCTCATCCAGTCCCTGGACACAAGTGTGTCCACATATCACCCAAAAGCCAGCTATGCTTCATTACTATTTTCAGTAGCTCAGTAAGTGATGCATAAATGCTCTAGAAATTATTCTCTTTTGCTTATAATCAACCTTCTTAACTTTTCCATTTCTATAACAAGGGCCATAACTAAAGATTTGGGTTTAAAGTACTTCCAGTACCTGTGGAAATATTTTACTTTTCAAATTCATTTTCATCCTTATTTGAGATAAATACTAAAGCTACTGACACCACTGAGAGAATGGTGTACTCAGGAAAATTAATAAACTTTAGAATATTTTGTTTATAATTTTTAAATGAACTCAGAATACTACTACAAGTTGGACATCTTCACAGGTTTCCAGAGTCTCAAAAATGTATGTCATAGAGTGATTAGTCTCATTTCCCATGGTTCACTACAGTTATTTCAATGAGGATAATACCACAATGGAGAAGACTTCTTTGTAACCTCCAAGCCTTGTTTTCTTACTTTCAAGTCTAACAACTTTCTTGTTCCATTTTATAAACTATCACTTCTGTCTGTCAGCCCAGACCGTTTTTCTCAGGCTTTCCACTCTTTCCCTCTAGTTCTCATTTCCATACATCATTGCCACTCCTGACCTTCCTGTCCTCCTCTCCAACAAGCAAAACTATCTCATTCTGCACCAACTTCAAACAACTAAATAAAGAAAATTTCTGACCTCGATGTGCAGCACATCAGTATGCTAACATTTTTGGAACACTAAATAGAAAAGAATATAGTTGTATTTTTAGACTATTGATCTTCAGATTTGATTGCTTGTCTACATTTTGCCGAAGTGAATTCTTTCCTCCAGAATTTTCTTTTTTCATTTCATGGAAACAAATCTAGGTCTAGTCAGGACCTAAGCAACAAACTACAAAATATAAAGAAAACTTGAAAATATGTTTATCCAGTAACTATCAAAGTACTGACTCCAGCAGTCACTGGCTAGCATCTCAAGCTTCATTTATTATTGTAAGGTAGGAAATTTGTTCTAAACAATTTATAACCTCTTGGAGTCAGCAGACATAATGAGAATTCCCAAACCACCACACAGATTAATTCTTTAGCTAAAAATGTGGTCCTTTTCTGCTGGTAAAGTTAGGACGTTTGGCAGCCAGGACTTCAAAAGCCCCAGAGACAGGAAAAGGTAAGAAAAGCAACAGTGATCAAAATTTTACAGCATTTGGTTGTGGATCTCCATGCTCCTAAATCCTCATTCCAAGATTAGCGTAGTTTTAATCCAATATAAAGTATGTTTATACACCTGGGAACAGCTTCTGACTACATAAGCCTAAACAGCTTTTGAAATTTTGATTCTTTTACAACGTATTACTTGTATATATGTAGCATTTCTATCTTCTTACAGTGTATAGAAAGCACAACAAGATCAATGATATCAATGGATCTGTTGCATTGATGTAAAAATGCATCAATGCATATGATTGTGCATAGTTCAGTACTCCATAAACACTCACTTGATGCTTACATCATATGCACTGATGCATTGATGCATCATTGATGCATCAATGCATCAATGCACATGATGTAAGATGAAGTGAGCATTTTTGGAATACTGTACTGATACTAAAGTTATTACTTTAGTAGTAAAGATACTACTGTTTATCATAGAATCATGGAATCATAGAAATGGTTTGGGTTGGAAGGGACCTTAAAGATCCTATAGTTACAAACTCCTGCCATAGGCAGGGACATTTCCACTAGAGCAGGTTTCTCAAAGCCCCATCCATCCTGGCCTTGAACAGTCCCAGGGTAGGGCAGCTACAGCTTCTCTGGGTAACCTATGTGTCCTGGTTTCAGCTAGGGTAGGTGTGGGGGTGCAGACCATCGTAAGAGGTAGGGTTACTTCCTTCTCAGTAGCTGTTACAGGTCTGTGTTTTGGATTCAGAATGAGAATGGTGTTGATAACACACTGATGTTTTGGTTTTTGCAAAGTCGTCTTTATCCTAAGTCAAAGACTTTTTTCCTTGACTCATGCTCTGCCAGTGAAGAGGTGTACAAAGGAAACTGGGTGGGAGCACAGCTGGTACAGGTGACCTAAAGTGAACCAAAAGGATATTCCACAGCATAAAATGTCATTCCCAGTATATAAACTGGGGGCAGTTAGCCAGAAGAGGGAGCTGACCTGGATTCAAGAAGGGAGGTCTGCATCAATGAGCAATTGCATTGTGCATAATTTTTTTTTGCCATATAGAGGATCAACTGCACCATCCAGCTTGTTGTCATCCACAAACTTACTAAGGGTCAACTCAATCCCACACACTCTCTCATGTAGTAATCTTTTATTTGATCTCTTTTTCCTCATATTTTAATTTCTGCTTCCTCAGTCTAACCTGTGTATTATAGTCTGGATTTCTTTTAAATGTTGAGGTTGTTTCAGGACATCCATCCTTGGGGATGTTCAAGAATGCCTACTGCTGGGGGTTTTCAAGGATCAACTATTGTTGCTTTAAGTTTGTTTGTTTTTAAGTGTTTGAATTTTTGCAGCGGAGATTCTCACGCAGTTTTATGTAAACTATGTATATTTTTAAAACTTCTCTATTTTGTTTACGTTTCTCCTCTGGGAGGAGAAATATGATTGATGGTGATGTTCACCAATGAGGTCAAAGAGGTGGCAACCTGTGTAGCCAATCTTTTGCCTTCTAATCAAAGTGCATATAAAATAAAGTAAAAAAAATAAAATAAAACTTTCCTGCCTAACCTTCTTCTGCCTGCCTCGTCCTTTGTGTGTCCAAAATAGCGACAGACTAGAACATTCACTATACTAAATTCTGGTAATTTGCAAGAGTACAAGTCAATTGTTCTATTTTAGGAGGTAGGTAACTGGGAATCCAAATACTCTTTTGTTTGATGATATAAATTAAAATTGTGTCATTTTAGCCAAGAATTATGGAGTTATCTTATTTAATTCTTTTTCTGTCATGGAATTTTTGGGCTACATTGTACAACCTTCATTTAGGTTGATTCAACACTAATTCAGCAACATAGTCCCATTTTACTCATCCATGAAGCTTCCTTGGTTTGAAAGGACTTACTGAACTAGTAATGAATCTGACAGCAAAAGGATTACACCCTCCAGTCCTTTGGCAAAGCTGTTTCAGTTTAGGTTTTTCTATAATGAAAAAGTACATTCTTTTTGTGACACTTTAACTGATGGTATTTATTAGTGTGCTTCTACTTTGTGCTACTCTGTGCAGTTGGGGAATACTTTATATTAATAACAATTATAATAATACAGAATGGTGTAGTGTGCTTGGGGATCCATACTATCTGTTCTCTGGGAAACAAATTGTGGTCAGGATGGAGTCTCCCCTTAGAAAGCACTTGAGCAAATGGTGAAAAATGCTGCATTCTGGAAATAAATACAAAGCAGGTGGATGGGGCAGCAGGAAGCCATATTGAGGAGAAATGGGCAGCTTCAGTCTCTCATTACATATTCATCAACTCCACCTGTTTATGTGAATAACAGGCAGATATTAATAAACAAATGGAAAGACTGACTTCCCATTAAAACAAAGATGCTGTTCTGAAGCTGTATATGAAATTTCCAATTGTTACAGGTAAAGATCTCTCATATACCTACAAAGCATTTATTTTGAAGAGGAAGAAGCATGATTGCATTGTCAAGGTAAACACAAAGCTATGGAAAGAGTACTCTGCTGAAGCCTAAAGATCCTGTTGCTTTTTACTCTTGGCCACATTTCTCCCTTCCTTTTGCCAGGGGCAATCTGTGCTGAAATTTAGTAGGGGTGATGATATTTAACTTGTTACCACCAGTGATCTGATTGCCTCTCAAGGCTTTCCTAATCTGCATATTCACTGCATGAGTTGTATTCTTCCTGGCACAAACTTTTAGAGCAGCAGAAGCACTGGCTTCCTGAGTGCTGGTACCTCAGATTAGATTTAACTGTGCTCTGTTTACATTTAGAGTTCCACTTTTATCATTAGCCAATTAAACCAGCAGACATGGATTAGAACTCTGTATATATGTCAATTTATCCACATAGCACAGCCATTTTGTTTGTCAGCTTGTAGATGGTTTATTCCATTACTCACCTGAGACACCTGCTTTTGCCAGTTAATCAGACAGTCATTTTGTATTAGGTTTTAAGCCACAGACAGTACTTTCAACTTTAGTTAATCCAAGTTGTTTGCTCAGGATTTTTTCTAGTAACAGATCCCAGAGTTTTCTTGGGGATTTATCCCACACCTAATTAAGATGTTTTATGATTCATTTCTCAAGGCTGAAACAAAAACAGCTCTACATCAAAGATACCTTCTGGGGAAAGTGAGGCCGAATTCCACTTACTCAGCTGAAAGAATGACTTACTTGGTCTGGCAGAGAAATAAAATGGGCTTAACTCTCTCAGAGTCTGGAATCAAGTGTTTCTTTTGTTTGGAGGCATGTTATTAATCATCCTAAATCAGTAATATTTAAAAAAAGAAAGTCCATAAGTCATTTTAAAACCCTCAAATGAAACCACGAATGAAAAGACAACAACAAATTTATCTTTTCGGATTGGTCTTCTAGCCAAGACTTAGAGACAACAGTGTGTAATAAGGCATCAAACCACAATCCTGAAGTCAATTCTAATCCCATCCGTGCGCCAGCCTTACCTGACCCATCCCAAGCAAATTGTACCACCCGGCCTCTTGCCCCATAAATGAATTACATGACTGAGGACATAAGATCAGTGTGCACAACCGGGCAATTCCCTAGGTATTTAAGAAGGAATTCAAACATGCACCATCAGAAGAAGGAAGAGTTAATACCAGAAGGAAAACACATTTATTCTGCCCCCACAGGCAGATGCACTTAAGGACAGATTAAGTTCTTGTACAAATTTGCTATTCTTTAAAAGAGGAAAGCATCATTTTTTTCTTAAATGCTGCTAAAGTTCCATGGGAGTCCTTGAATTAGGCATATATTTTATCATTTACAGAAACTCTATCAATTATCCAGATAAAAATAGTTAATGAGCACCGAGAGTGAGATTCTATTTGATATAAATTTCTTCAATAACTTCTTTCTTGTTAGGGCTAATGCTAGGACACTTTCACAGAAGCTGTATGTAAAGGCAGTAGGAATATTGTCTGAACTTCATGACTAAGATCAAACCTCTAATATCTCCTTCTCTTGAAAAATAGTATCTAAAACTACTCATTGATTTGTTTTCACTGGTCAGGAAATTATTTATTGTATCATAATTGTGCCATCAGTCATTATTTAAATGAATCTGGGTCTTTTTTTTTGTTCCCCTGAAGTCTACTTCTATTGCTTAGAACAATATTATATATCACATTAACATGGCATCTTTTTTTAGTGAGCATGTCAAAGTCATGTGCATACTTTGCATACAGAATATTTAATCAAATGGACATCGCCAGCTTAAAAGGGAGGAAAGGTTTCGGAGGTATACCACATTCTTAATAATGTTTGACACGTGAAGCTAAGTAGAGTACCCTCTCAAATGGAAAGTATAAGAGAATTTATAGCAGTCAATTGGGTTACAAGTTAGTAGAATTCTTGGGTTTATGAAAAATTATGAGATTTCCTATCAAGACAAATGATAGACCTCTTTCACCTTGCTTTCAAAAATAAAATATCTTAGAATTATTTTTATTGTTATTGTTATTATTGAAAATTCTGTCCCAGGCATTACGTTTTGGTCTTCTAGTATGAGAGAAAAAGTGCTAAATCTGATAAATTGCACGGTAACTCTCTATTTCAATTTCTGCTTGATGGTCTTAAGTCTAAAACAGAGGAAATATCACTGTGTCTACTGCCTGGACAGGCAAATCTAAGCATATTCATGTTTTCCCCAATGTTTCTGAAAGGCTTTCAAAAAACTTCATTTTCTGGCAAGTATAGAAATAGAAAAGTTACTCACAGACTGCATCAGTTTGGAAAGGGATGACAGTGGTCATCTGGTCATCCAACCTCCCTGCTCAAGCAGAGTCATCCCAGGGCACATTGCACAGGATTGCATCCAGACACTTCCTGAATAATTCCTGTGAGGGAGACTTCACAGCCTCTCTGGGCAACCTGTCCCAGTACTGTCACCCACACAGTAAAGAAAGTCTTTGTCATATTCAGGTGCAACTTCCTGTGCATCAGTTTCTGCCCATTGGTCCTTGTCTTATTCCTTGGCACCACTGAGAAGGTCTTGGCTCCATTCTCTCGGCAGCTTCCCTTCAGACTTAGAGACATTGATGGGGTCACCTCTCAGTTATCACTTCTTGAGACTGAACTGATCCAACTCTCTCAGCCTTTCCTCACAAGAGATGTTCTCCAGTCTCTGAATCACCTTTGTGGTCCTCAACTGGCCTTGCTCCAGGACCTCCATAGCTCTCACTAAGAGGAGCCCAGAATTAGACCCAGCACTCCAGGTGTGGCCTCACTAGGGCAGAGCATTGGCATCAAGACTGCATTTTCCCCATGCAAAGCAATTCTTTTCCAGTATTTCCAGTATGACCTGAGAAGTTTAACCCTTCTGAGCTGACATAAGTGGCAGGCAGCTGTAAGCATATCTTTGTTAGCCATGCAAACCAGGCACATCTGCCAAGACCATGCATACCCATGTAACTTTGCTTATGGTAAGAAAATGAATTCTGGACATTGAAAGTTTTGATCTTTTATAGACCATCTTTTAAAAACAGTCTGAGACATTGTCAGACCAACTACCTTCCGTAATTTGCAATGCATTTATATTACTTGTCAGAAGTCAGTTTTTCATACGGAAATATTTCTATACTCTCAAGACTAATCTACTACTTACTTCTATGTTCAGAGGGTGTTACATTTCCTTTTCAAGGGGCTTCTCTCTAGCTATATTATGTCACATCCTCTTGTTAGATGACACTGAAACACTTCAGTTTTATTAAATTTGATTTCTTTAAAGCTCCAAAGGTGACTGAAGATTTTTGTTGTTGCTGTTGCTTTTTGAGGTTTGTTTGTTTGTTTGTTTTTCTGGTTGGTTTTGTGTTTTGCTTTCTATTACTCAGGAAACAGATTTTTAGTTGATCTTTTTTTTTAAATCATGTCTCCCCCCACCCAGTTTATCAATTTATAGCTTTCTGGGGGATTTTACTCTGGTTGTGGCTGATTTTGCAAGATCCTCTTAAAAAACATTCACTTAATTTGATTTGTACTTGCCAGTCTCACTTTGAACAGAGATATGTAAAGCATTTCTCATTTGAATTTTTTCCATACCTATAAAATCTTTATTTTGCATTGTTAATGCTGTAATTTAAGTTCTGAGTCAGCTTCAAAGTAAAATATTTAAAACTTGGAAGGAGATGGAAAAGGAAAAAATATCACCCTTTCCTACTTAATTTAATTTTTTAGCATATGTACCAAACGCTATGTAGAATCCAAGTCCAATGTTTTAGCAAGCACCATATTGAGATTTTCTGTCCAAATGGAGTATTTTTTTTCTTTTTATTTCTGGCTCAGTATGCCCAATAATAAATAAGCAGTTTTGAAAAGTATAAAGTAGTGTTTGGATTGAATGAGCTTTTTAAAATCTTTTTTCTATCATGACTATCTATACTTTTCCAGCATGGCTCTTTTCCTAACATAACTTGTGAAAAAATATTTTACATGTTTTATTATTAAAAAGGAGATATTCATATTGGTTTCAAAGAAAGTAGAGAAAAAAGCTTTATGATTTAAAAAATCTCATTTTTCAAAGCTTGAACTCATGTAAGTTAGTGACTGTATCCAAACCTATTCTTTAATATTCTCTCTGACCATAAATCTCAGCAACTTTTGATGTAGACTAATGGAGTAATGAGATAAAGATTTTATGAAATCACTATCTGTAAGAAAATTACAAACTTTTTTTTTTTCCTCTTTGAATGCACAAAAAAGTTTACCATTGCCCTTGTGTTTTTTTTAGACTGGCAATGAGCAATCTAAAGCAGATGGAAATTGATAAAAATGTCCCCTCCATTGATCTATTGAAGGTTCTAGACAGGGGAGAGCAGGTAGTTTAGCTTTGCTTGATTGGCTTTGGGGTTCTTCTAGAGCCCAAGCTGCCAACATATGCCCAGCATGTGACAGCCACATCCAGCTTTCCCAGAGTCAATTCAGCCTTCATCTGAGTCTGCTTGCACTTCCCATCTGACCTTGCAGCAGGGTACATCCAAGCCTACGCAGTAAACTCATCATGGCATCTCCAAGATGGAATCAGAGATTGCTTATTGCACCCACAAAACAGAATGATGACTCAGGTTCAATAAAGACTTCACGGATACAGGAGCTGTGTTAGCAGTCAGAACTAGCCATGAATACATTCCCGTGGATATGCAAGTTTGACTAACCTGGCCTGGAGCACTTCCTTTGAGCTGTGTGCATAGCATGACAAGCAAGGAATGGCTGATAAAAACAAACTTACAGCAACTTATAACAGGACATCTATATTAATTCAGCTCAGGATTAGGTAGAAAAACACAATTTCACATGAACATCCAAAACAAAACTGAAATAATTCATAAACTGAATGTTTTTACAGATGGCCAGAATACCCATAATTATAGAGAAAACAGAAAGAATAAGAAAGAATAATATGCAAAAACTTCCCTACTCGTAGACTCAGTATTGCCACAGTGTAAATATTTGGCAACCTGTCCCTGCCTCCCTCTCATCCCTAGTAGGGAGTTCATTTGCCATCTCTCCTCTAACATCATTCACTGAGGCAACTGATGCATGTCACAGAGGATGAAATGATGCCAGACTGCATGGTTCATACATCTGCATGTATGAATCAGAATCAGTACTGTACAACCATTATCCTAGATGCTTCTGGAATGGACTCTAGAGGTTATATAACACATCAGACTGTTAAAAGAACACCTCGCCCCCCCGGAATTAAAAATAAATAAAAAATAGGACCTGTGACTTTTGTGATGGATAATTAAACTTTTTAAGAAAAAAATACAAACACTTCCTTATACTTGCAGTTTTCTCAGAAATCTCTTATTTTCAGGGCCTTAAAAATACCTTTCATTACATCCAGAGTTTGTCTGCTGATATTTATTTAAGAGCAAGTGGGAGAAAAAGTGGACATTATGCCATGAGTAACAGATTGCATGAGTTTTTTCCAACTCTTATCTACCATTGACAATGTGTTGGTGGGTTTTGATTGTCATATCAGTGGTCTTAACAGAAGAACTGGTATTATTCATTTTAATTGATCTCCTCTTGATCTTTTGCTTTTCTGTCTATTTTTCTGCTGAACCCATCACTTGGTCCTAAGGTGCCTACTTACAGCATGTGATCAATAGAACATACTTCTATTTTGGGAAGAGGCAGATAAAGCCATTTCCTAACCCCACCTGTGTTTATTTCTCTGGAATCATCTGAGATGTTACAAACAAACCTGGCAGCCTGTGGCAATCTACTAAGAAGGGAAGAGTTCCTCTGGATATCAAATCAAATTGAGAAAGAAAATGGGCAGAAAATTGCAATTTTAAGGCTGCAGAGAGAGCTTACTGCACTACGATATATTTAAATTAAATATGCAGTATATACATGTTTACGGTATCTGTGGTGGTTTACCACCAGCTGGGATTTAAACTCCAAAGAAGCCACTCTCCTTCCCCCCACCCCACTCTGGCGAGAGAGTGCAAAGGCAGAGAATATGGTTTGAGACAACAATTTTCTGAAAGCCAACAACAATGGAATAATAAACTCACAGCAACAGCAAAAATATTAACAACAAAAGAATACAAAAGAGAAGGTGCTTTGCACACAAAAGGTGTTCACCACTTTGACTTAGTTCTGCATATTTGCTGAGACAAACACAAGATCTCAGGTGCTCCTGTGGCCAGTGTTTCCCATCCCCAAGCTCCAGATAATGAAAAACAACGATGAACAAAGCTCCAGAGAGCTGGGTCATCGACACTGCACGGGGTCACTGCTTGGGACTGCTCTGCTTGCCTGGGCTCAGGCTCAGCTCGGGCTTGGTTCTTCTCACCTTGGTTTGCTGCTGTGGTTTTTTCTGGAGCTGCAGCCTGGAGCTGCATTTTGGATGGCATTTTTGCACCTCAGAGCCACTTCCCAGAGGAATGGGAAGGGCTGGGTGGCAGCAGTGGAGGGACAGGGTCTGCAGTGTTAGCCCTGGGAGTCCACAGTGCTACCACAGTTACCTTTCCTGATCAAGAGGGCAAATAAAATGCTGCACTGCTGGGGATAGGTTCCTTTGTTCTTTCCTCCAAGATCATGGCCCCCAGCTATGAGGTAAGTGGTATGGAATAGCAATCTGGCCATGCCCACGTGGCTCTAAGCTCTGACCCCAGTGAACAAACCTAGGACAGTGTCTGAATGTGGTTTACTGAATATGTAAGGCTTGTTCTTATCCCACTATTAGCAATCTCATACCAAAATGCTGCAAAACCAATGTTTATTACATGAAAAAGGGTCTACTACTGGGTCTTTCATATGGCACAGTTCCCCCACACAGCCCTTGACATTAGAGATAAGCAGTAAGGCTCAGATAGATTAGGATATGGCTAATCCAAAGTCATTAAATAATTTTGACATTGCAACTCCCCAGAGTATGACTAACACAAAAATAATTTAAATTTCTCCTGGTTAAGTATGCAGGTCTTGCAACTATTAGGAAGGAATGACCTGAAACTACTGCATTTAGCCTTTCTCTCTCTGACCTCTTATCAGTCCTAAAATGAGGTAATAAAAAGTCAAGAGTGGAGTTCATTTGTGCTCAGCCATTGGGCAGAGTCTATCAGCTGCTTTTCTGCAGTGAGCTGCCCAGTTGGAAGTAGAAGCTAAGAGAAGATTACCTATTTATTTTTTATTTTTATTTTGTTTTGTTTTTTGAGTAAAAATATGGAACAGATTATTAATCCAATTTCTTTCAAACAGTTTCTGACTGTTTTAACGATACTCAATGGATTCACCCTGGATCTATACTTGCACTCCCTCTGTCTCTTAAAGTACGAAAGTGATTGTTTCAAAACAAGGGTTTAGATTCAAAGTATAAATTAATTACTATATTACAGAAAAGTCAGCTTTGCCTAAGGCTTTTTCCAGCAGTTATTAACTTCACTCATGTTTAAAAACATTCTTGGTTTGCATTTTTTTTGGTGACTTAGCTCTTTTTTGGAAAAGTACATTCCTACCAAGGAAAACTGCTTTGTATTGTCCAATCACATGCCTAATCCTTGCTCAGGAACATTACATGAGGATCAAAGTGAGACAGCAGAAAGAGAAAAAGTCAGAGAAAAGATTTGCATCCTCTAACTACGAGGGCATGGTAAATAAAATTTCCTTCTAAGCAGCTGGGACACCATTATAGATTGTTTTGTTAAAGAGACATAACTGTAAACATTTTAAGTGGAGCTGGGGTATTCAGAAGTCAAAAGGTCTTTGGGAAATCATATTCATGAACCTGAGGCCTGGCTCTTTTCACCCTTTCATACTGCTGTTTAGTTAGCTTGCTCTCCTCCTTCTGTTATTAAATTAGCTAAGAGGTGAAAATAGACTTTTCACAATGCTTTGTCTTCTTTCTATCTCCTCATGCATTGCAGACAGGGGTAGATTTTACTTAGGAGTAATGGGCTTAGGCCCCACCAGAAATTTATACCCTTTGCCTCTGAGTTTTAATACACTCTTGCAGAAGCATTAGAGCTGCTGCTGCCTGCAGGCATATTTAGCTTCATTTTCACCAGTGTACTAACTCTTGAATCCCTGTAGTCCTTCTTCCCCTCATTACTCTGTGTTTCTCTTCTACAGCTGGTTTCAAAACTGCTGGGTTATGCATAACGGTATGAGGCCCTTCCTCCTGGAAAACTAGGTCACTGGAATGTAATAAGAGTTTCTTCTACTCTTACTGCACATGTTGAAAAATACAGCACAGTTACTTTAAAACATTTTTTTATGGTAAACAGGATGGAAGCCTGAATTTTTATTAGTCCTGCTCGTATCCTGTATCCCAGTCACACTTCCTTCTCCCTAACTCTTATTTGTGTGTAGCAGAATCTGCACAACTGTAAAGCAGTATTGTGGTAGTGACCACAGCATTACTTCAGTTGTAATTTTTGGTTAATAGGAAATGTAGCAGGTAAGGAAATTCTGGTCAGCCCGATTACTAATGAGGTGAGACTTCAAGATAAAAGGGGTCTCTGCAAGCCTTATCTGGCTACATGTTAACAAATATATATGTATATGTGTTTGTATGTGAGTGTGTGTGTATATACACCTTTATATAAACATACACACACACACATACATATGCTGAGAAGCTCCTGGAACAGAGAATTTGTCATGTTTCAGATTGTCACCATGATAGAAGAAGGACCCTAAGACTAAAGAAAAATCTTATTTTAAGTAAATACTTGTGTCCTTTCATGTCTATTTCCTTATAATTCACACAGTAAAATCGTCCCATGCTGACTCTAACCAATGCTCCAGGGCAGCAGTCAGCTTGTATTCTACTTAAGAGTTTCTGAGGTTGTTAGAAACACTGGCACAGCAGATTTGAGTCTGGATCAGCACTGCAAAACCTTTAAGCACAAATAGTCTCAGAAACATTATCTTCTTGCATTTAGAGATAGTTTTACTTTGTAAATATGTGTTAAGTCTGATAGCCTACCATGAACAATGAAGAAAGCATGCCTAAAAAACTAATGAACAACACATCCAAAAAACCTACAGTTCTTGAAACGCAATTCACACCAATGCATATTTACAAGTTTTACCTCTTGTACTTTTTAGAATACATGATCTTTTAATCAATAGCAAGACTACCCAATGATGGAACTATCTCTGCTCTAAATTCCCATCTGATTATTGCATGGGTCAGAACTTCTTCACTTACCAACATAAATACTAGCACATAACTCTCTCTGTGCATAGCTTTTCCTGTAAAGCTTATTAAATCATGTAACTTGAGAAGCAAAATAACTGCTTCAACATCTCTGCTCTCTAACACGAGACAGCAATTCCTACCTTTCTTTCACATTCTTCAGCTTCCAAGAGGAAGCTATTAATAATTAAAAATACAGTGATTTTTATAAGATGTATAGTTGTATGGCCAATTGTTTGTCATGGCTGTTCTACAGTAGGAGGAATTCCAATCAACTTCATAATACTCAGTTCTGAAGTAACCTAACAAAAAGAACTTTTCCTTCTAACTTCATAAATCTGCAATTTATTTGTAGCTAATAAAAGACAAATTATTCATGAATAATAAATGAATGAGTGGCAATAGGATATTCAGCATAAAATCTTGTACTTTTTATTTGGTAAAGCTTTTAGGAGCTAGTATTGATAGGTCTTGTCCAGAATTTGCTTTGAGTATCATCATAATCAAATCAAAGCTCTTCTCTCTACTCTGTGGTTGAATGCTGAAACGTTTTATCTTTCCCTCTGCTCCAGCTAGGCGTTGTCTTATCTTAAGCATTTAACTAATATAGAAGAAGCTGTCTCTTAGAGAAAGGTTTTATGAAAGTCTGTATTGCTGCTCCATAACCTCTAAGCTTTAGCGACTGTAAGCTTAATAAAAGAAAGTGTGGAAAAACTACTGAATAACAGTAAATTTAAGCTATGTTTACAGCTCAGCATATAGTCACCTTCATTTACAATGCTTTTGACTTTTCTACTTGAACTTTGCAAGAAATTAACTGCAATGTTACTTGAAGAATTGTGTGGTTAATTTGTCATCTTCTCAAATTTCCACTGCAAGTTAGATGAACAGAAATGGTGTTCTAATTGATGCCTGCTACTCTGAAGAAATGGTCTATACACCAGGAGTCATCAACTGAAGGGCCATCCTGTTATTCTTCCTGAAATAGTTGAACGGGAAAACAAAAACCAGTAACATTATTTATAAAGTTTTAGTGAAATTGCAAGGGTTTGAGCTAATTTTCTAGTGATTAGTAAGAGTTTCTCCTTCTCTCTGAAACAATTTAAGAGAACTGATAAACACTTCTGGTTAAGATGTCATCTAAATGTACAGCGACATCAGTGTCTTAGGGATCTAGTTTCAGTGATTTCTCCCTTGCTAGAAATTCTGACTTTGCTAAAAGAATAAAAACTTCTTAAGTGCTCTTCATGGGAAGGGTTGTGTTATGCAA
Source organism: Illadopsis cleaveri (assembly GCA_013399915.1). NCBI lineage: Eukaryota > Metazoa > Chordata > Aves > Passeriformes > Timaliidae > Illadopsis > Illadopsis cleaveri. The sequence continues at coordinate 84,132 of VXBB01023391.1, forward strand.
CATGGGAGATTTTGACTTACCACTCTTGTCAGTATAAATTGAAATGTGGAATATTACATCTGTCATGTATCTGAATCCTGTGCTCTGAGCATAAGTATGTGTATTTCTTTTTTTCTTTTTATTTTTTTTTTTAACTGAGTTAAAATTCTTATAGGAAAATCTATGCACTGAGATTTAATTTTCCCTTAAATGTTTTTTATATCTTGTTTTTATTCAAGTCTGTAATTTAAAAAATGTCAAAGTCTTGAATGTTACTACAAGACAGAACTGGCAGCTTCTGCAAAACTCTAATCTGGCATATTCTGTTTAAATTATTTGCAGAGGATGGATAGTTTGGCAATAATAATCGCAGAATTGTTATGGAACCAATAATTTTACCTGCAGATATCTCCCAATAATAAGCCACTTTTAGACCCTTAACTTCCAGTCTCCTGTGAAGTGACAGTCCAGGATTTATAAAACATTCCTAATATAAAATTATACATATGCTTAGAGAATGTGATTTTACCATAAAAATGAATGTTATCTTTTTCAACTAAGCATATTGATAAAAGTATCAACATAGATTAGCCTTGTATTTGGCAACATCCTTTGTTACTGTGTTGACTGATAAGTACAGTGACATACTGGAAATTACTAAAGTTTCTCACTGGATGTGAGGACGCTTAGCCAGGTTGAAAAAGTATTATTGTTATAATCCATTCAACTGTAATATTTAATTGCTTGGGTTTAATGCCTCAATTGAATCTTATTTATAAGGTAAATGGGATATAATATAGAAACAGGAAAAACATGTATTTCATATACAGAAAAATGGGGTAAATGTTAAATAAACAAATGAGAAACATAGTATTAATGCTTACGGTAAATGCATCCTAAACATTTTCTTGGTAACGAGACTTCTCTCCAGTGGGTGCAGCATCTGGGAAAGTAGCAGGAGCCCCTAGGGTGGAGTTGCGTCCTGAAAGGAATAAGAGTCCAAACTTCCAAAGTGTTGCAAAGAAACACCCTTCTGGAAGTCCTAAAGGAAACAGGGAAGCTGTTCATCACCTGAGTGCAACACTGGAGAAAGTTGTTCTGAAAGGACATGTGAGAGACAGAGATGTACTGATTTATAAATGTTTTATTTCTATATGGTCTCCTTGAATTTCTTGTTATTTTACAATTCTAAATGTTTTAGTTTATGTTCTGATGAAATCTAATCTAATACAAAGACTCTGCTTGAAGAGTCAATTCCATCATAAGTATTTCTGTCTTCTGCTTGCATGCTGGAGCCCAGATTCACATTCCTGTTTTGTAGATGAGACTGTCCTTTTTTGTGGATCAACACCAGTGTATCTAAGAAAGAGGAAAGAAGGAATCATCATTCTCCTTCCTAGTAATCACTTACTATGTTCACGCCTTGGACAGTTACTAAAATTATCATATAATAAGTGTCATAATTTACACCACCATTATATTTCTGAAGTAGTTAGTGATTGTTCTCTTAAATAGTTTTATCTCTTCTTAGGTGACCAACTTGAGCTACCTGCAAAAGAGAATTCTGGAAGCAGTCATTCAAGGCTGCATGTTTAAAAGTCCTACTGAAACCTAATAACCAGATATCACTGTGAATTTTTACTGGTTTAGACTTCTTTTTCTTCTTTTTTTTTTTTTT
>VXBB01023391.1:85812-99374 GCA_013399915.1 Illadopsis cleaveri
TTTTTTTTTTTTTTTTTTTTTTTTTTTTTTTTTTTTTCTTTTTAAGATACAGGAAATTTTCTACTAAAAAGTTGTAATTCCTTTTAAAATTATTTAATTATGACAGTGGAGCAGAACAGTGCAAGAAACAGAAGTGATACTACACAAAAATCAAAAATATCACAAAAAGTTCTGTAAAGGGACTCACATCCAGTATGTTCAATATTTACCTATGGGTAAAAATGAATTAGAAGGGTTTGAATGAGTCACAGTTTGAAAGTTCAGTAGATAAAGAATTAATATCAATTATCCATTTTGTGTCATATTTCAGGTTTTGATACTGGAGTATTATAACTTGCACTAAATTGTAATGCAAAGGACTGAGTTATCTATCTCTAGAGAGACAGCTTTACAGTCAGAGAAAAGCTGATACTATTTTGACAGACAGTGGAAAAGTCCAGCATACATACTCTCTAATGGGTTCAAATTTTTCATTCTTATTCCATAGTATGGATATATATCATTTAATGGATAGATTTCATATACATAGAATCCTGCAAGGTTGTTTTCTTTTCCCCCAAAAATCTTTTTTTTAAACAACTGGTAGAAAAAAAAAATTCTTTTCTATCCTAAGTATCCAGGCAAAAGTTATCTTTCTGCTCTGTGAGACATCTCATTTCCATTGGTTAATGTTAGCTGAGGAATCAACTGTACCTTGACATTTGTCACTGGAGTTTGACAGAAGATAATGGCAATAAATAACAAGCTTTCAGAACTAGGAGCTTATGAAGTAGCTATATTATACTCTGTATCAAACTTCAAAAAACCAAAACTACACTTGATTTTAGTGAGGGGTTCTGTCACCTCATTAATGCATGTTAGAACAATTCACCAATTCATACACACCTACTGAACTTTATCGCTGAAAATTATCTATACATATGGACACAGTGGTCACTGAGGGGAGAGGATGAATTTGACATTGCCTTGTGCAGATTTAAGTTCTCTTGCCTAAATACCATGTTCTTCAGAAAGTTGTGCTCCTGCAAATTCATGCGCTTTTTTTCCTGTTAAAGGGATTCCTTTCATTAAACTGATACTTTTAAACAAATGCTTATTTCAGATCCATCTCTTCATTTCCCCCTCCCAGTTCGATTCCTCAACCCAACCAACATTTTAAATGACTTTAAATTTCACCAATTTGAAATGACTTTAAAATTCATCTGGTTTCCTTGGTATTTAAAAGCAAAAATGACAGAATATACAAAAATTTTTGGTATCTGAAGTGAAACCTTTGTAACTTTTTTCTAATTATTGCTTATTGATTCCCCTCTGTATTCTTACTACTTGTTGCTGTAAAGTTGAAAAGCTCAGTTTTCCAGCAGGACCTAAATAAGTAAAGACTTCACCCCTTTCGAAGATAGTATGAACTGAACACACAGCTGAACTCATGTATGAAGGCAACAAACTTATTCTTTATCAGTTGACCATTACTTTTTGTTATGCTTCACGTATCATTTCAGCACTTCTATTCACTCTAGATTTAGCTAGTACTAAAATTAACATTTATATTCTATCAAACTTTGTCATGTATGCAGTTCAAATGCTTAGTACTCAGGGTTTGGTGTGATGGTGTTAGGTTACCAGAGAGACTGTTTTGTAGTCGGTAAAAATGTTTGCAGATGTATGTGAATTTTGGTGAACATTTTCTGCTGCAATTAAAACATTTTTGAATTTTTTTCAACAGCTTCCCTTAGGTTGAATAAAAAACTAAAATAATTTAAAAACAAACAAACAAAAAAACCACACACAAAAAAACCAAATGCATTTTAATCCCAAGAGCAAAAACATTGCAGTACAAGTTCCTGGCCATTGTTCAGCCAAAGGCTGAAGCAGAGTTAATACCCCTACACAATTGCCCAGCATGAATTGTGCTCCCTTAAACTATGATGCAAGCAAGTTTCCTTACTCCTTCTCTTAGCCAGCACCGGTAGCACCTTATCAGTGTTTCTTCTATGCATCACTGGAAGAAGATATAGGATCATGTGTTTCTCCTAAGCAGGTTAATAATTTTTTCTTAGCTCAATTGTTTATGTAAATCTGGATGGCATGTCAGAATGAGAGGTGAAGGAGTAGCTATAGGCCTAGATCTGCCGGTGAAAACTTCTCTGGTCACTGACAAGGTCATTCATTGGAAAAAAGAACAAGTGTTAACAATGTACTTAATACAGACAGATTGAAGTAGCTGAGGCGAGAAAAGTTGAAAATGTTGGATTTTGACACAGGCACAGTTAAATCAACTGTTTCAGCTGATTCAAAGCAGACATTTGTATCCACTCACCAACAACTTGGATGAACATCCTTATTGCTGAGTTGCTGAACAGAAATTTTTGGATCTGTCCTGTCTCCCTTTGCTTTTATCACATATGCCTGAAAAATAAAAGATTTTTTGATCCTTCCAAGAAAGTCAATATGAGCACATTAAGACAAGGCTCTTGCTGCAGGAACAAAGCTGTTCTACTTGCAGTAGAACAATGCATCCAGCTGTTTGTTTATTGTAGCCCTATATTAGAGCAATGAGATTGACAAGAAATGGAAACAGCGAGCAGTGATAAGAATTGTGTTTGTAAAAGGCAGTGGTGGTAGTTGAGTTGGAAGAGAGAAGAAATTAGTCATTAGTTTTCCCACCTGTTCCTATGCTAAATATTGGCATTAATTTGCTCATTCCAAAATGCCAAGCAGCTGAGCACAAAGAGGTTCAGTCTCGGTGGTTTAAAGTGCTACCTGGAGTTTTATAATGTTCTTCCTTCAGTAAGACAGGAGACAGACACTCTAAAACATCCTTTATGTTAGGTCTCTCAGTCCCATATCTTCATTAAGAGAGGATTTTCCTGCTCCATGCTTTTTTAGGTTGGCTGGTTTGTTTTTCACTGAATTGGCCGTCAGATTCACAATCTGTGACAACCATGGTTTGTTTGTTTTTCGTTGGTTTTTTTTTTTTTTATTTTATATGAAAAATATTTTAAAATAGGATTCTATTTTTGAACAAAGGAGAACTTAGGAAGAGATGACCTACCTTTTCCCCTCATAAATCCATATACTTTCAGTTTTTCTTACCATAAAACTTTTGTTGTTGTTTGTTTGGGGTGTTTTCTCTGTAATTAGCTTTAAACTTTTTTTGGTTTTCCCTACCAACAATCATAAGCTGAATATCCTGGATAAGAACTTTCTCTGATCTAACTCTTATTAGTTTACAGCAGAACTCCCTCTGGCTGTTACCCTTTCTGTTTTGCATTTCTTTTCTGCAAAGTGTAAAACTGAGCAACAGTCAGAACAAATAAAGATTTTCTATTCCTGACCTGAATTAAATCAAGTTTTAAGTGGTTGAAATGTTATTTTGACAACACAGATGGAAATCCACAACCCAAACTATCTGGATGAAATGCAAACAAAAGCCTAACAAGCTATATACTGCTCCTAATTTTCTAGCTTTTTCTTTATATTTAAACAAAATTCAAATATACAGGTTTTATTTCCAGTGATGTAAACTAGCATAGTTTGCAACAGCTATGAATGATCTCATTATGTTGTATGGGTAGACAGACCCCCAATATTAGTAACTTCAGAGACCAGTAGACTCTACTGGCCTATTCAAGCCGTGTAAAGCAGTTGTTTCGTTCAATTGTGTATTTAGTGCTGCTTTCCAGAGAACCACACAGGAACTGGTTTGTTTTTCCATCTCTCTGTTGTTGTCACCTTCGAGTTTGCTGCTAACAAGTGTCTCCGACTGAGGCACAAGCACAAAGAAATTATATGTTCGTGAACAAGAAGAGGACATAAGGAGCAACCAGCCATGAATCAAAGGGGTTTTTTTTCCATTCTGTACCATAACTGGCAGACTTGGATTCGTCCTTCTAACAGTTGTAGGAAGTTATTAATACTGCTCTATAAAACCAGGTTTTCCTGGTTTTTAATACTTTTTGGTTGGTTGATTGGTTGATTGGTTTGTTCTTTGAGGATCCTTTGTCCAGAGAGGAAAACATTTGCTTCTGCCCCCTTTGACTTGCCTTGAGGAGTGGTCGTACTGCCCTATAAATACAGTGGTTAGATCTGACCTCTGGGCATCAGGTGTTTGTTATTTGAGGAACATCCAGAAGTTTTTAATTTTCTAAAAAATATCCTGCTCCCACAGTTTAATTTCTCCCGGCAGTAAGTGATACTAGGAAATAAGCCATTGGGAGATTCATGCTGATGCTTTCAATTCTTCATTAGGTTTTTTGCCCTCAGAAAACCATATAGCCTGGCTAAAAATTATTTTATATTTGCTGCAGTGTGAGGTATGTTCATCAATGCTTCAATTAGAAGTGCAAACCTATAATTACTGCCTCCACAGACGGAAAAAAGTGAAGTTTCATTTGTGATGATGAATATGCAGCTTTTTAAAGAAGTTCCTCAGTTTATTATTAGAAATGAAGGAGAAAAAGAAACAGAGGGGGATTTGTCTGACATTTATACTAGGGAAATGGCAGTTATATTGAGACATTTTTGTCCCTTTTAGCAGCAAAACATCAAAGACTTTATACCTTTTCCTCAATGTATAGAGCACGAGAAAAGAGAGTATATATAATCTACTTGTGATAACTTCATTATAAAGAACCTACCGTCTATATGGAATAAAAAGATTATTAACAGCATGGAGATGTGCATTTATGTTTTTGTAAAGAAAATAAGAGTATGCTTCTGTGCAAGAGTATGTTCTAGCCATTGGCTAGGTCTGGGAAATTTTTAAGTATCAAGTATGTCCAGCCTTGGGGTATTGCCTTAGAGTTTTACAGTTCTGAAGAGAGCAGTCTAAAGGAAGAACTACACTTCAGAGCGCTCCAGTTTCATGCTCCCATTTTCAGCTCAGAACTTCCCTCAAGGAGGCTTCACCATGTGTCTGCCCCTCACTATTGCATCCTTGAATTCAGCCAGCCAGAAGCCTTTGCAAAGCTTTGTGCTTCTCTGACTGATCTAACAGTATTGAAGTTGTTCCTGCTGTACAACAGCGTAAGAGATACTTTTAGACCTCAGCCAGTGGGCACTGTTCTTGATCTGATCTGAGAATGAAAGTACTTAGACCACAGCTTGTCCCCATCACTCTCAGGCCCAAACTCTGCAAAGAATTAGAATCCTCTTGGCCTGTCTTCTTTTTCTAAATCTGTTCCAGGTAGAACTCCAGTGACTCCTCTTTTCTGCAGCCGTTGGTATCTAGGAGCAACTCGTACATATTGTTGATTTGTTCTTTGACTTATCAGCTTCAGAAATTCTGAAAGAATTGTTTCCAGTACAGTGTAGTCTATCTTATACATTTATATTACATATGACAGGACAAGAGGTAATGGCCCCAAGTTTTTCCAGGGGAGGGTTAGATTAGATTGGAACAGATTGCCCAGGGAGGTGGTAGGATCCCAGTCTCCAGAAATGTTTAAAAATATGTGCATTAGCACTTACGGACATGATTCAGTGGTGAACATGGTAATGCTAGTTTAAAGGTGGACTTTTAAGTTAAAAGTTAAACTTTTCAAAACTTAATAATTCTATGATTCTACTTAAATTTTATTCTGCAAAATAAAACTAAGCTGTGATTGGACACATCCAAGATATAGCCAAAATGAGACTGGAGAAAGGCTGCAGCAGAACATGTGTGTGTAGAAAATAACGCTGATTCTACAGAGGAGTTCACAGTTCAAAACAGCTAGATGTGTGTGAGTCCCATGATATTTTCTAGTTGGCCTCTGTTAAATATGATCTGTAAGTTTCTGCTGTTTGTGATATAATGGGGAGTATGTGATATTGAGAGGTTAATAAAGAAGCTGCGGAAAATTAAGGTTTCTGCATAAAAAGAGTCATTGTCAACTAGATTTGTAATAGAAAAGTTACTATTGATAAATAAGTGGCAGGACTACATCTCAGTAGGTGGAAAAGTCTGTTGAAAGGGTGGACCTCACTTAATTCTTATTCATAAATTCAGAATTGCTGAAAATCAGGCAGAAATACCTTGCAAAGGCAATTATAGCAAGTGAGAAAGGTTTTCTAGTAAATAGGGAGAAAAGTGGAGTAGCAATATGTTAAAAGTGGGTATTGTCCTAAAGATAATATAGATCCGGCTCAAAAATTGAATGCTTCATCTCAGTTTTCAATAAAGAGGACTCTATAACACAGTGGCAAAGGCAAAATCGTTACTGGGAATAACTATATAGAAATGTAAATTACAATAGCTGAGGTGAAATAAAACTCAGATGACTGTTGGAGTCAGGAAGATTGAGTAATCTTTATCAGAGATAGTGAATAATTGACAGATGAAACTGAGATCAGTAGCATGGATTCCTATTAAACCTATCAACACTTGCACTTAATGACTGAAGAAAAGCAAAATTCGTATTTGCAATTCCTCTTTTGTAATTTGCAATTTGCAAAAGGAGAGGAATAAAATGTAGGAAAGGAACTATAGGAAAGGAACTATAAACACTTTAAGTTTGATAAAATGTAAGAAGAGGGGTTCATTAAGGAAATCATCTATTTGGCTGTAGCTATTAAAATAAATGCTGATTTACCAAAAGTGGATTTTATCCAACCAGTCTGGCATTTTATTTTGATTTTAAATATTTTTCATAATGAAGTTCTCAATATTAGAGCTGAACATAAAAATTTAAAAAATATTTTCATGAATAATTTGCTAATTTTAATAGATTTTGCTTTAGTAATGGACAACATTAATAATCATCCTTATTTTATTGGCATAAACATATCACACCGTTCAACTGTACTTTTCAGCAGGCATTTTCCTCTTTTTAAACACTACCACATTTATCCTTTTAACATTAATGGATTGTAAACTCACAGCAAAATTTTAAGGACAGGAGACACCATTTTAATTTTGGAGACAAAAGGTGAATTATCACAGAGTGTATAAAGAAGAGAAGGAGAGAAGAGAATAGGCCCAAGAGAATGGCAATTTCATATGAGGCAGGATTTGAAAATGGGATTCACTCTACTCAGTTTCTTCTCTCTTAAACCCTGCCTTCTTGCAATTGTCATATAGAAGAAGAAAGAAAACCTTCTCTCCCAGTACTTTTCTATTCCCCAACTGATGACTTCGAAATAGCTGTATTTTTTTTCACTTGGGTTAGGATATAGTAGCACTAGAGTCCCTTCCTGCCAGAAGTCCATGTGGATACGTACTCAGCTTCAAAATAATCCTAGTTCCAATCACAGAGCAGCTGGGGCAACATAGCACTTATTCAAACCTCACCTGAGAAGCTGTATTTATACTGAATACACTAATACTCCAGTGATTTCAAAAGTATCTGTGTAAAGGAAAATTGAACTCACCTAAAATGAGGTTTCCACACATAAGCTATAGTTGGTCACTATCCTAAATGTAGATGTTCTGGAGTATCTCATTTGGTTTCCAGTTATTGGTCCAGAAGGAAATTGACATCTCAATATGTTTCATTCAAGAAATACTTTGTTGTTGTTGTTGTTTTAATTTGCAATTTAAATTTATTTTCCTATAAATAAGAAAAATACAGAATTTATTTCTTCAGACTTGGTTCTCAAACTCACTAACACACTCCAATTGAGAACATGAGCATACTAGACATTTCTTCTATAGAAGACCAATAGGAGAAAAGCAAGTACAGACTTCTGAGAATAAATTTGGTTAAAAAATGTGCTTAGACTTTTGTAAATGGAAGTTGAATTCCTCAGAGTTTTTCTTTTCTTCAGAATTCTGAACATTTGGAGAAAATACTAGATCTTAGATGTTGAAATTTTCCATGTTCCAAGTAAAATACTACTTAGACGTTTAGTCCTGCCCAGTTTGTTTTGATATTTTGAGTGTTCATTTTGAGCATATGAGTATTCATTTTGAAACTTGATTACTGGAGAGCTGTAGTTGGTAACTTGAAAGCATGAAAGCTGCTTACTTAAAAGTCCTGCTTTGAAAAGTCCTGTAATTCCTTTAACACTCCCTTTTTACTCTTTTCCTGTGTGAAGGGCTCCCGTGTGTTTGTGTGTAGGGGGATGTGACTGCAGCCAGACCACAGGTTTGGAGGACCTCTGTGTCTGTGGTGGCAGCAGATGCCAAGACCCCAGTGGGTGGATATTAATGCCAGAAACTAGAGTGGGACCTCAGGGCACAGGGATACAGATGTCCATGGTGCCAACCACTGGAGCAAGTGTGTAAATTGAGTGTGAGTGCCAGCAAAGATGCAACCAGATGAGCCACCAAGTCAGTGTGGTGATCTGGGAGCCTGGGGGTGAGTGGATCTCTCAGAATGAGACCACAGGGATGGGATGTGGGGTGGTCGTTGGGAGCCAAGAGAGCCCAGGTTTTCTCCATGTGTGAGAGCATTTATGCCAGCAGCTAGAGCTTGGCATTGTGTGTCCAGGTGCCAGCAGATGGGCAGACTGGGTGTCTAAGCCCAGCTGTGGACACCCCACTCTGAATATACCCACACATACATACTCCCAGTAGCAGATCTCTGTCCTGCTCAGCAGGAAGGGAGCAGGATGAGGCCATTCATGTCATCTTGCTCAGATGACTTCTCTGTCAGTTTGTTGTGTTGGTATGTGTGGCCAGACCTGTACACCACTGGTTTATATTTGTGCTCCACAATCCTCCACATGCATATCCTGGGAATGAGCTCAGTCTTGCTACATTTTGAACCTGGCAACAGGGAGCTGAGGAAGCCTTGTCTCTCTCAAGCTTTCAGATCTGGTCTAATTTTTCCCTAACCAAACAAAAAACCACCAAGTCTTACTTTTTGGACAAATGGAAGTTTTCTTTGGCATAAGATTGAGGCTTTTCTTTTCCATGGATTAATTTGTTGTACCAAAAGTCAATGCCTGCACAGCAGCTGCTAATAAATAGCTTTATATTTTCAATGTTAAGCCCTTCCCTTTCTTTGGGGGCTGTTTGGCATTACCAACTGATGGAAGTGATTGTTAACTGAACGTCTTTCTGTCTGCACCAGCATTAAAACCACAGACCAACACTGAAGCACATTAATCATATGCAAAGTGCACTTTTTTTCAGTCATGGTCTCAATCAGTCAATTTTGTGTAACTAAAAGACTGAGATTGCTGATCCCCAATCCCTTCCTTGTAAATGTACTGTAACTTCTATTCTTCCCAACTGCATTCCAAAAATGCTACTTTTTTAAAGCTTTTGCAAGAACTTAGAAACAAATGAGGAGATCATCAGCAAATAATCAAAAGACAATCAGCAAACAAATCAAAAGACCATCAGCCTATGAACAGGTGACACAACAGGCAAGTTGTTCCACTATGTAGAGTGTAGCACTTGATGGGGAAGAAAGGTTAGAATTAGCATTAGCAAACTGCGACTCCATCTTCCTCCTCTGACATGTCAAACAGATATCATATTTTCTGCCAAAACATGGTGCTGGTGCTAATGGTGAAAGACTGAAGACCTAAAAGGACATCAGTGGCTGCACTGTCTGGAATGGAATTATGGAATAGTTTTGCACAGAGTCCACTGGTATTCCAAATGGATTCAAATTATAAACAGTGTTTCTGCCACTGCCTGATTGTCAAAGTAAATTTTATCTTATCTTTGCTTTTCAGAGACTGGAATTTACAATTTGCCTTGGCTTGTTGGCATAATCCACACCACATTTAGAATGGATTGCTATTTTACCTTTAGTGAATTTCTAAACTGAAAAAGAGACATTTGGTATACATGGTTCACTGTTGTCATTTTGAAGACGCAATGTCCTTTTGAGTCTGAAATGGTTTTATATGACAGTATTTTCAAATAGGCTCATTTATACCTTGCATGCTCAATATTTTGGATTTATGCTAAGAGAGAGCCAAGATTTCTGACTTTATAAATCTCTATCATGGCCTTAAAATGCCAAATAGAATTCACCAGTCAAACCTTGATTCTTCAAGACCAAGAGAATGTTTGCCATTGAGTTTAATCAGCCCCAAACTTAATCCTCTATAATATCAGCTTTCTGTTTTATGACTACATATCAAAGGGTAACCACACATTCATGCAGCGATGTTGTGTTCCATGAATATTGTTCTGAGCTATAAATTTTTCAGTTTTAAATTATTTCCCTGCTTTGTGACAGAGTAGAAAGTAAGTGGAGAAAGGAGAGAGGGAGAGAGTGCCACTCCATCAAGGCAAGATGCGTTTTCAAAAAATTCAGACTATCTCTTCTTCTGCCATAATTAGATTTACAGGACTAACAGGTAGCTGTATAGCACACATTTATCAAATTCTCAAATTCAATTTTCATAGTTCTTTCACTCAGACTCTAAAGTTCACATTTAACTTTTAATTAAATCTAGAGAATATAATATTGAATAAAAGTTACATTTATCAGTTTAATTTTGGAATGCTTACTGAATATACATTATTGCTCTGTTTTTCAATTGAACTTCATTTATTAAAGACCCTTTTTTCCTGCTGTAACTACTTAGATTCCCTTGACTTCACAATTTCTTCAAAAAAAGGGGTTTGATTATGTAAGCAGTAAATGGTCTTCATTCAGGCTGTAAAATATATGCTAAGATTTCTTTGACAGACTATCCACTTTTTGCTCTATATCTAGACCTTTGTTGGTAATGTTTGTCTTACTGGAGTGAGAAACATATTTCATGTTTTTCAAATATTTGCCACATTGACCAATAATAGACCCCCATTTTTCTGTAACATGCACTGCTGGAATCAATAAATTATTTATTAGTAATTAGAGTTTGCAGAGAATTACGCATAGAAATCCCAACATATAGATAAATTGTTGGCATATTATTTTATATTTATATCTATATTTACTGTATGAATGCATGGCAGCTACATGTATGCTATATAGATGAATGAAGAATGAAAAGCTAATGTTGTGCAATGGAGTATCTCTATTTGCTCAGCAAAGGGGTACCTGAGCTAGTTTTGGGTGGAAGGCATCAGCAATAATGCTAGACAAGCTGTTCTAGGGCTGTTCTGTTTTCTCTGGGCTACCAGTTTCTCAGGCTTATCAGAGCACTTAATTAGCTTCATGTTGTATTATATTGGACCCACACTGCTGGTCTCTCCTGAGACCAGTGCTGCCTTTCTCTATCTTCGTAATTTCCTTTAGTCCTTTATTATCCTAACATAAATAGAAAGGTAACACTAACCAACAATAAATATATTTCATTTTGGTCTTTTGTGAAAACAAATAGGATTGTTCAAAACTGTCCATATTTTGATATCACTTTCATCTTTAATGGAGTTCTGAAATTCAGTCTGAATGTTTCTTTTGCACTTCACTCACAACACAGAATCTGCCCTATGTTTCTGGACAAAAGCTTAGTGAAAATAAAATAAAATTATTTTTACATCTATGTAGATTAAGGTTTTTTTCAACAGGTTTTTAATTTTTATCTTCTTTCCTTTTTCAAGGACATCAGGTTATCTCAGCCCCCTTGGAGTCAGAATGCCGGGTTTCATGGAAACATGTGGGTAGACTTCATTCAAGTAATACCAGATTCAACCCTATAATGATGGTCTATTGATTAAAACCCATCTACCTACAGTCTCAATGTTGCTATGAACTTGTTTATACCAGCTGTTGAACTGTGTTTATGGTTAATCTTGGTCTTCACCCATTCCTAATCAAAGGAAAAAAAATAAATAAAAGGAAAGGAAAACACTCCCCAAAAAAGCCTACAAAAAAAAAAAGACTACAAAAAAGCATGAAAGTCGCACTTAGAGATATTTTAATTGGCTGGATATTGTCTTTTCTAAGTTATTGTTTTCAAAAAAATCAATATCATATCCTGCATTCCAAACAGATGAGTTGCAATGAGTCATTGTAACTCAACTGCAATAGGAGAAAGATCTGCTTCATTGCAGACTATGAAAATAGTTGAGATAAATAAAGCAAAAACCATCCATCCTGAAACACATTTTCAAGGAAATAGAAAATAAACAAAGTAGAAGAATATGTGTTCTCCTGCTGAATCTCTTCCAGATTTTAGGAACTTCCGCAGATGTGCTTTATAGATAAGAACTTAAACAATGCTTTTCAAATCTTTTTCTTTGATTTCATCTTGTTCTCTAAAAAAACTGGAAATGAGTTCTGCAATAAGAAAACTGCCAACAGCAAACAAATATTCTGGAGATTGTAGATAAGAGGGTGTTTTTTTCCTTTTGGTGGGAAACTAATTTTTGATATCTTCTGTAAATACTGAAATTGAGATCTTCATAACCTATATGTGCAAGCTTACTAAAAGTTGTTTGGGGTCATGATAGATATTCAATTCTATGAAAGAACACCATAGTCAAACCATAATAATAAATCTAAATTGGTATAATTTCCACAACAAGATGTAAAGAAAAAAAATGTATCGATCAGGTCAACAGTCTTTGTTTTTACAAAAAACCACAGAAAACATAAAAATAATGAAGACTCAGTTAGTTTTCGTTGTCCTCCGTTTTGTTTCTCCACAATTTTCCCAGTTATTCAAGACTTGCACCAGCACATTCATAATACTTAATTTTCTACTGCTCTGCAATATTTTGAGTAGAAGAGTCATTTGTCAGCTAGCAGTTGTGAAGTCATATCTACTCTCTGCCTTGTATTTTTGTGCTTTTAGAAAATTGAATTATTAACAAAACAAAAAAAAACCCCGGCCAACCAACAAAAAAAGCCCCACCAACAAAAAACTTCAGTTAAAATCTTTGGCTTTGTTTATCTGTGTAATAGTAAAACTTCAGAATTTTGCAAATTCACAAAGGATAGGAAAATATTTTTTCCTATTATGCATGTAGCTGAATTTGAGGGTATTTTAACTTGTAATTAGCAGTCAAAACATATCACAAAATGGACCATGAATTATTCGACTATCCCACTGAAATCAGTCAGTACCAATTCCAACAGACACCTAGAGGATGTCCCCCTTTTTTTTTTAAACTTTAGTAACATTTGTACTTCTCATCACACCAATAAAATCTATGAATTTGAAATATATGAATTTTTAGCACACATGCATCTTCCTTTGAAGCATAAAATTATGGCTTTGAAACTAATGCATAATACGAGAAAGATAGCCAAACTATTTAGAAGTTTTGAATAATGCCGTCTTTTTTTTGTTGTTTCTCTTTGATAAAATATTAAACACTTCTGTATTAAAAGAGTCAATCATCTACTCACTAATTGAGGGGGATTTAAATGATGCCCTTCGGAAGATCAAAAAATGTTTGAATGAGTAAAACTACACACTCTCAGTAACTGCAGCCTAGCATATATCTCATTACTTCACCATTATCTCCTAAAAGGAGTATTTTGATTAATTAGCCTTTTGTTTTGTTTCTTTTTTACTTATTTTTTATCCTATTTGCTTTGGAGTTACTGTCGTAAATGATAAATGAAGTTTTACTATTTATAATCAACGCATACACTAGTTTTCCTTAAGATTCCAGATAAGACCAAAATGACCAATTTTTCTTACTTCCATCCAGACATGTTTCTATCTAGACTTATCTGTGAATTACTTACTATATTTTTTTTAATATATATATTTAC
>VXBB01023391.1:99423-164240 GCA_013399915.1 Illadopsis cleaveri
TATATATTTACAGGGCTGTAAAAGAGATTGTAGGCCAGGTCAATTAAATCATACAGCAGAAACAGACTGGCTGGAGGAATATGATAAAGGCAAAGGCAGCTCCTGAGCAACTTGACAGGTCATCATTTACCCATTTGCACACTCTTCAGGATTCTGAAAAGCTTTGCATTGTTAAAAATTACTGAAATGCATGACTCACTAAATCAGTATTATCCAACAGGAAGAGTTTTCCATATTAGCTGTAAGCATTGAAATCACTGACAGTAAGTTAAGATCTGTAAAAACATTAGGACTTTTTTTGTTTGGTTTGTGGTTTGAAGTTTTTTTATTATTATTATTTTAATAGAAGATGCTACTTTAAATAGTTGTAAAATTTTTAAACTTCTCAATACATGTTTTTTCTCACCAGATAAAAGAGAATGAATGAACCAGCCATCATCAAGTTCTGTTTTACTTCTTTCCTAGTCAAGATAATCAAATACACTGATAGGCAGCTATAGGGAAAGTAGAAACAAACACAGAAGTCACCAGGTGGGTGAAAAAAATCTTTGGGAAAGCTATGATATATGCCTCAACAAATGTGTCTGAAAGGCAAAGTGATGATGATAACTCCCAAGGAATTTGCCATTTTTCCTGCTGCAGGTACTTCCCATCAGGGGGATAGGGAGAAGAGAAAAATAAGATACAAGCAGGCACACGTTTTATTATTGTGACCTGAAATATATTAGTGATAATTGTTTTTTGTTGGGTTTTTTTTCAGTTATTCAGGCCAGTTGCCTTATGGTGCACTATCTAGTTTCTGTTGGTTCTATTCAGACCTAACCAAGTTTGCATCCTTTCATCTGTTCTGCAAAACAAAGCAAAGAAAATATGGATAGTTAAGTATTGACATAAATATGGGAAGTAAGATCTTGCTCCAAAACATACAAACAGTGTAGTCACCCCTCATGTGGGCCATTTAAAACACAATTTTTGCATTTGACTAATTGTGGTCTTGCACATATTCTTCGTAAAGTTATTTCTAATCTGAAAAAAAGGAATCTGGAGTAATCTTTTCTCCTGTTCTGTTCTCATATTAATTTCTCCATTCACTACTCTTCATCTAAAATAAGAATTTAGGTAAATTATTCTTTTTGTTCTTGCAAACTTTTAAAATAATTGCGTAATAGAATAAGCAATTATATTTGCTTTTAACCATTTCCTATCATCCATAGTTAGGTCTCCTTTTAGTTTCACTTCTGTCAACAATCTGTAAAAAGTTGTTACATTTTCTAAAATGCCCACATGTACAAATTCCAAATTTTCAGGTGATAGGTTTCAAACTGTAGTAGCATTTTTTTCTGAGTTGCCAATCTATTTATTAAAGTGTTTTGAGAAGGAAAAGGAACAAAGAAACCCCTAAAATTTGCAGCTAATAATGGATCTATCGGCATAAGCAATGAAAATAAAAATTACTTAAAGAGTCATAGTTACAGGAAACATGCCATCATTTGTATTTAGGAGCTGGATGGAAGGTAGGTCATAGCTTCGAAGCAGAGCTTTAAGCGAGCATACTAAAAAAACCCACTTCCAATCTCCAAAGCTGCAGCATAAATACACTAATGAAAAAGAAACCTCTCTCCTCACAAAGGACCTCCTGATCCCAGGGGATTTGCCTTCCACCTCAGCTTTGCTATGGTTCCCAGTGTGATGCCTTCTCATTGAACTCTTCAAGCACATTCATGCCAGAAAAATGGACACCAATTGCTTAAGTCTGTAAATAAGCCCCTAGAAAAATTCTCATACCTTGAGAATGGCAGGTTGGGTTCTTTCTAACAGTTACACCTGGAAAGGTTATAAACAAATGAGAAATTTGTAATGCAGGAAAAATGTAGACTTTGTTTTTTATAGTTCAGGGTTTTTCTTTGAATAACATTAAAAAATTCTTCTGCTAAACAAAAGATTTTTTATGTTATCTGGACTGAGCATGCTGTTAATAGTACATGACACATAAAAGGCACAAAGAAAATGTATGCACTTAAAACTTAGCCTTTATTTTTGTTATTAAAGCACATTTTTTATGAAGCAGTGTTTTGGGAAATCTGGATTATATCATTTGGCATGGAACAGAATCATTATTATTCCATTGAAAATTTTCTTATGTAATTTGAATGATGTAAGGGAGTTTTGCATTCAATTTTTTTAAAAAAGAGTCAAAGTTTATAGATGTTAGCTATCTTAGACAAGAATAATCAGGTATAAAACGTCTGAAGTGATAAAATCTGAGGGAATAGATTGTAATAGCAATTTGACAGGGATACAAAATAATGTAATGGTTTTCAAACATCTGCTGAAAGAACAAAACCAAACCTCCACACGTGGCACATTATAAATTCATTTGTTGAGAGATTAGGAAAAGAAAATTAAAAATTACTGCTGGATGTGACTCACTGCATATGCTTATTGTTTTTTATAAAATGTGATGCTTTAAAAGCGCATGGCTTTGTGTTTATTTATGCATGAAAATATGCTGAACTTATATGCTGCATGAAAAGTACTGAACTTAAAAAAGATAATTGTGCTGCTAGTCTTAACTGTAAACCAAGAAACCTAATGAAATCTAATAAAATTAATATTTTAGTTTCAAAAAATAACTAAAAATTAAATAATTTAAATGTTCAACTAAAAAGAATACAACCTCTAATATACAACATTAAAATAAAGGAGAAAAAAATTGTGCATTATTGTTAATGGAGAAAATTTTATCTTGTACTGAGTGTATTTATGATGAAATGATAAAAGGAAGTGATAGTACTTGTGCAAGACTTCACACAGACAAAGGAAACTAAATGTAGAGTGCATTCAAGGCTTCTTCAAACTATCATCAATTTTGAATAATTTTGTGAAACCCTGCTATGAACAAAGCCACATAAAGAATGTTTGATTATGTGACAGAAGGGAAGTGAGTCAGAGGAAAGCATGAAATACTTACTTTGTTCAGAAAGAGTTAAAGGCTATTTGTGAACAAAGGAAGAAAAATGAAAAAGGTCTGGAAGAAAAGATAACAAAAAGACTCACAAAATTGAACAAATGTGATACCAAGACATACTTAAAGCAGCGAGTTCTTTTCCTATCATCCAGTCGATATAGAAGGGGAAGCAGCATGAAAACCAAAAACATGCAGCAGCAGGACATTTTATAGTCATCTTCTAGAGTTTTATTTTTACCAGTTTCCCAGACCAGGCTTCAAAGCATGTAATATATTTGCCCACATCTTTCTCTCTCTCTCACTGTTTCCCAACAGAACACATACTGAGGGGAATTCTTAGTCCTTTTTGTCCACCCTCACAGGTCATTTTAGTTATGGGTCTTTGACATTTGCAAAGAGACACACAAGCAGGATGTAAATAACTCAAGAAAACATAGTAGGTATTTTTGGTAAACACAGTAGCTTGCTGAGACTTCAGCATGTCAGTAGGGAAGATATTAATAAGCTCCACTTACCCAATGAGACAGGTGATGAAGATGGGAGAGTTGTCAGCTGTCATTCAGGATAGGAAGAGTTGATTTTCCTTGCACTGGATTGATCTTTCATGTTGCTGTCTTGCTCCTTTTTGATTCACTGTTTTTCTTCTCAGGAGTTTGCCTCTTCTTATGTCAGTATTCACCTTGTGAATCCATCTGCCAACAATTCCCAACTTAGCAATTACACTTCTGTGGTTTTACTTTTCTTATACTGCATGGTATAACTTATGTACTCTCATATCTTTTTTCCAATAAACACTTTTCACAATAAAACTGAGCCATGAACATATGACCGTGCTTTAACAAAAAGGTGTTTGGAGTACAGACAGCTGAACTCCTGAGATGGAGGTTACGTGGAGAAGCCTTGATCTGTTCCCACACCTGTCCCCACCTCTGCTGCAAAATCTCTGGGTCTCAATCTCACAAGGCTTCTTCTGTACTGAAGTTAAGACTATGATTAACTTCTTAACTAGATTGATGTTTTTAAATAAAAACATTTTATAGTAACTTCATTCCTTTGGTTGTCCCATAGATTATCAAAAATCCTTGGGTTCTTTATTTTTCCAACATTTTATGCATATTAGATGTGAAGGACTGAGATATAAACACATACATATTGGGTTTCACAGCCAGCTTATCATATGATTGACAGAAAACAATTCATTCATCATTCATTTCAGAGAGCTTTTCTGACTTGCAAATGTGATAGTGGATTGGAACTGAATGTGAAGATACCTAGGCTGATTTTCTAGCACTGGGGAATGATTTATGGTTTCTAATGGAAACCAAATAGAAATCAGTGAACCTGACTCCCTGTCCTACCATAACAGTGTCTACAAAATTATACTTGAATAATATTCAAGTCATCAGGGTGGAGAATCCACCTCTATGGGTTCCCCTATGATTTTCTTTGATTATCTTCGAAATACAAAGTAAAATATGAGGAGAGACCTACAAATTGAATCCATGCAGGTCAGAGTAATAAAAGTCACAAGAAGCATCAGTGAATGTAAACTAGCAGGTTCTACTTGTCTGTCATCTTGAGCTGAAAATACTTATTTCTCCTGTATGAAATAATATCATAGCTTCTTTTTTTATTAAAAAAGGAGGTAGAAAAATCTATGCATATCAAAGAAGTGTAAGTAGGGTAGCTATCTATTCATATCACCTCTGAGCTTTCTCAGACTTCAGCTATAAGTTTAATATGAAGATTTACATATTTAATTTTCACTTCAACAAAAAAATTTTTAGGGAGAATTTCATTCCTACCTTTCAATATGGTAGTGAGAGAAATTAAGAAGTGGTTATAAACTACAGTTCTTTAGTATAAAGTAGACAGTCTACTCACAAAATAATAATAAAAACCAATCACTTCCATTTTCAGATGCAACCACACAGTTGAAGTTTACACTTTGTTTTAGTTGGAAAATATAGGTGGAAGATATAGCATAGTTATTAAATATTTTCAGATTTAACACAAGCACATATTTTCTAAAATATTAACTGTAGTTTATACTGTTTGTATAAACTTTGTCATTTCTAAAATATAGCTTGTGATCTGCTGAGAGTTATCATCATAATTGTTGGATTTCTTTTTTCATCACAGTTGTATTACAAGAGTTTCTCCTTAGAGAGTTTTTTAAAGGAGTTTAATGGTTACATCATTTATTTAGCATTATAAAATATAGTAGTTTATCTGACTGGAAGAAAGGTGAACAAATTGTCTACGACACTTTAAAAACATACTCTTTATCACAGAAAACTTTGAGCTAATTCCTCAATAGTTGTCATACGGTGCAATAGTTGTCATCAGTGCATGTATTTTCCTCTATGGAAAAACTTAGAATATGCTCATTCTTAAGTAGCATGTTTTAATTTCATGTTCTAAAGAACAAGGTACTTTTAGTTAAAAAAAAAAACAAAAAAAACCCCTGTGTAGTGTAACATTTCTATTCAGTGGTCTATAAGCTGTTATAATTAAAACACTGGTTTCACAAACTAAACTGTGGGTTTTTTAGAGACTAGAAGAAAAAGACTCATATCCTTGGGAAGTTCTGGTATTTTCATATTCCAAGATGTCCTAGAAAAAAGAATATGTGTGATGTTTGTGCATAAAGAATTCCTGCAACATTTCATTTCATCAAATAATAATTTTTACTTTGCCATTGATGCTTACAGGCTGTAACATATAGCTGAAACAATCCTAAGTAATCCCAATGACCCACATGGCTCTTTCTCGTCTCTTTCTTCCTTCAGAAATCTCATCAGTTTAATACAAAAGGAATTGCCGCATGATCCAGTTGGAAAATTTTCTTGTTTTCTATTACTGAATCTGTTTTTGACAGGCATCTCAGGAATCTGTGAATTCTTTTTTTTAAGATATGCAGTATAGCTCTGAAACTAGGATCAAAACACTTAAAATGAAGAGCACATCAATATTGTAGCACAGTTGATATTGTTATATGAAATACATAAGCTTTCAAATGTATATTTGAATGTCTAAACTTATGACTTTGCATTTTTTTAATAAATGTAGTGGCATAACCACTTAAGAACTTTTCTTATAACACTGCCCATTATTAAATGATACTCAAAGCATAAAAGCTAAAAAAGAAGAGTATTGCATGAATTTTGAAAAATGTACCTATCATCATTGAAACAGAAAATTAATGGAATTCAAGGGTTCACATACCTAGTAATTTTATGATGAATTTAACTGTAAGGTATTAATTCTGGATGTTCTTCATGCTCTTCCTCTATAGTTGCTGCTGACATTAGTCCTGTGTCAAAGCCAAACCACTGGATTGCTCTTACCAGATGATCAAGTTCCTAAGCCTGAACAAAGCCAGTTGTCTCTGTTTTGTTCAGTACAAATACTTTTAGCCAAAAGAGTGTTCTTCACTCAGCTGCCTTAATGAACAGAGTTACTCTGACATATATGCTTAAGGCAAATCCAGGAGAAACTCTTACCCTAGGAAGAATGGATGCACACTCCCACCTGAAATTTACAAATCTCATTAAAATCTTTGTCCTGTTTTTATAATGACATGAAGGGACCAGCACAGCAGTGGAAGTTTAAGCAAAAAATATTATACAAAATAGGAACATGAATTATTCATTGTTGATATAACACTAACAGCAGAAAACTGTGTACTTGTTACTCATTGGAAACCAGCAAAATGGCAACTTACCTGGCCAAGGACTTTGTAACTTTCTGGCCTAGGTTTCCCTATTTCTGTGAACGTTGGAATAGCTATTTTTTCTGGAAGGTCATGCAAAAATTTTGCACCAGTCTGGACACCACAACACACAGAAAGTACGTAACAGTTCTCCCAAGTAGTATACTTTAGTGAAGATTTTTCTAGGCTTATTTATTGTGTCTCTTTTACTTGCTCCTGAATTTCCTTTGAATCCTGTATCCAATTAAATTTCAGGTGGGCAGGCCTTGTACCTCTGCTTGTGATTTTGAACATTCTGAATTCTGAGAACAGGATAAAATAAAGCATTTTCTATCATTAAACTCTATTTCTTTATTGCTTTTATGGTGGATATTGCTGCACGGTGTTTCCATGTACATTTTTTTTTCATGTATGTCGGAGAGCTACATCAGCCATGGTGAGGGCCAGTTGAATTTGACAAGATAAAAAAAGGATGTTTACTTTCAAAACAAACACAAACACAAAGAGAAGATGTACCTGATCCTCTCTACTCATAATTTGTGAAATCTGCTGGCAGCTTGACCATACTTCCCACTTTCCTAAAAAAACCAGCCTGGGTAAGCCAGAGTAGATGTTTGTTTCTCAAAATTATCCAAAACATCTAGTCAATTAAATGTTAGCATTTTAAGATAAGAACTATTTTAATTTCCTGTTTTGTAACATTTGCTCCCTAAAATTAATTTGGCAGTATATAAACAAACAGACATAATTAACTTATTAAAAAAATAAAAGTTATATTCCAAAGAAGGCAGTGTCTGGGTATTACAACATAAAATTTTACATGCAGGAAAATTATTCTAATATGTCAAGGTATCCTAAAGGGTGTCATTCTCTGTTATTCAAGTTTCTTTGGTCAAGTCTATTGCCACAAGTGGCAATGTCCTAAAATTGAAGAACATAACTATATTAGAAAAATTAAATCCAAAGAAAGCCCATAAAATGTCCATGGAACCATTATGTTTCATTGGTTCACTAATAGCAATAACTCTCATTACTCCTAATCTGGTTTCACAAACTCCATTTACTAGTAACACATTCTGGGTGAATAGTGACTGACAGGAGAGCTAATACTGTGCTGAGAATGTAACATGAGATTTACCTAAGACTTTAAAATTCAAGCCTCTAGCTCCCTCAAAGCAATCACAGAAGGGTAGGAAACAATTACACTCCAATATAAACTGGATTTTTTTATCTGTGTGTTGCTTTCAATTCTCCTCCAGAAGATCTGGGTTACTTTATTTCCATGTGAGACTTAAAAGCACAGAAAACAAAACAAGACAAATTTTCTGTCATACAGGTTATGAGTCTGACTTAAAAAAAATCTGTTTACTTTCAGATTATGTCTTTAAAGCTTTCTTTTCCAGACAGAAAATAAAATATGAGGGTCTTATTTTCAAAGCAATTCTTATATGTGTTGGAAAAATCATCTGAAGTAAAAGGAAATATGTGCAAAGAAAAGAGTTTTTCTGAATCTCACAAGTCTTATCCAGAACTGTGAGAACTGTCATCCAACACAGTGAACTCTCTGTGTTGCAAAATTATTAGTTAGGATACTTCCAGTTAAAAATAAAGGCAAAGGGAATTGCCAATAAACTCCTGGTAAGCAAACAAACAAACAAACAAACTAACTAACTAACTAACAAAAAAAAACACCCAAAAGAAGATCTGTCCAAAAAGTGATGTTTTTTAATACTTCAGGTATTTGGCACATAAATGTGAACTCCAACTACATAGGAACATAAAGAACATTCATCACACTGAAATTTCAATCTGTCCTGTTCCAGTGGGGCAAATTCAGGATTTACACAATGTCTTTTATTACCCCCTCCCTCGCTTATGTGGCTACTACTATGACATTACATGGCTCACTGTGCTCAGGAAAGTCTTACAGTAAAGAAAATGCATGAATGTCAGTAAAGGTCATAGACATCATGGTGATACATGTAATGGAAACAGCTCCAAAGAAAGACAGTCAAAGAGACAGAAAGAAAATAAAAGGGAAGGAATTGCACAACAGATACCACATGTAATACATTTCTGTGTAGAAGGCATTGAGACTCACAAAGCACAATATCAGCACTCAAGAGACAATAATCCCTAATTGCAGTGCTGCCAGTCATACTGAAATGACTGACCATTGATAGAACTGCTTGTATAAAACACACTCAGCTAAGAAAACACGTCAGTGCCTCACCAGGTATTTGAAAAAAAAAGTGTACCTGGTGAGCTCACAGCAACTGGAGATCAACTGGAGATAATTATATGCTCAAGTCACAAGGAATTCTGCATTTAAAACTTGTGTCACAAAACATGTTTTTTTCAAACTCAAGGATTTTAAAAAACAAACAGACAAATAAACAAGTAAGGGTGCCGTAAGTATTTTGGTTAAAACACAGTAATAAATAATACTAAAAGATCCCATGGTGGTGCATTTTTCCCCCCCACACACTTTCCAGGTCACATTGAGATCTGAGAAATGTTCCTTAGGCCCTGGCCTTGACAAACAGCACCTGAGCTCAGATCTTCCAGAGCTTTTCAGAAACACTGTCTGCCCCTAGAAATTGCTGTCCCAGGAGCTCCTGTCCTCCTTATGAACAGCCCTGGAAAACATTTTCCTAGCCTAAATGGCACAACATTCCTGCTCTTGCTCTTTCAAAGGAAGTGCCAACACAAGCTGTGGCCAGGATGAAACAATGTTATGACTAAAGCCTGTCTTGTGACCCTATAAACAACAGTCTAAACAGGGGCCCTCGGAACTCTCCTGGACCACAGCAGGATCAGCAACCTCCCTCTGACGGGGATAGCTCTCAGAGCCAGCAAACTCTCACATTTGCTGTACTTGGAGGATCACTGCACAATGACAAGTCCTGGGCTGATATCCTCACTCCTCCAGGCCCAATCCTTCGCCTACTGGGAGGAGCAAAGACATCCAGAGTGAGTATTTCACCCACCTTCAGGGGAATTTTTCACAGGTATCTTTCTTACGCTGACTCTTTATGTCTCTGCACATGCACATGCATACATGCTACAGAAAAGCTGGGAGAAATGCTGCTTTCTTGGATGCTAAGTACCTTAGATGTCTAAGTAAGTTAGGCCTCTAAGTAAGCTTGTAACTTAAGACTTAATCTTACTTAAATGCTGCCAAGTGTTTTTTCGCTAAACAGCTAAGTATGACTTCAAAGTTATAAGTTTAATTAAGTGCTATTAAGTGTTACTCGTCTACTCAGTTGTTACAGTTAAGTTATAAATTAGGATAATAATTAAGTTAGATATAAGTGTTGTTCATTTGTTAAATTACGAGGTTTAAGGTGCAAGCTAAGTTAAAATACTCTTACGTTTGAGTGCTATTAAACTTATGGCCATATTTGTTTTTATCTTTGCCCTCATTCTCTTTTTATCTCATGACGCACCTGAACACACACACACATACACCCCCTAAATAGTTCTCAGTGCATTTCTAGTTAGATTGTCTGGATTTTGTTTGGTGTTGCTGATGCTCGTTTTTCTTTGGCGTGTCTTGACTGTCTTGTGAGTAGTAGAGTGAATCTTGCCAATGAACTTTTGCTGTCACTTAATATTAAATCTAGTTTTAGCTCATGCCCTTGATTTTTTAAGCAATCTTGGACTCTCATTCAGAACAGATCCAAAAGGGCAAAACACAACAGTTACCTGGATTTTGGTTACAAATAAACTAGTCTTTGAAATTTTTAGACAGAGGGAATTTTATATTCCTGATATTTGTCAGTAAACACCAAATAATGATTCTTCTAATTGCAGATCTTTGGCATTTTTAGAAGGCAACCTTTCTTCAAAGTTCTGTCTTTGTTGTTATTTCAGAAAAATGGACTAGTTGTTCATTTCTCTTTGTGACCAGACAATTACTCTAGGGAAACCACATTATTTTGGCCTCAATTTCAGTTAAATGTTCTGCTATATATTATGATTACAGCCTACCATTCAGAGATTTCAATTATTTCATTTCTACTATCAAATTGAAGCAAAATCCTCTGTAATATTCTGTGTCCTGCATACTGTAGAAATTATGTAGTTTCTGCATTTTAGTTTGATTGTATGCGTATCAAACATACATACAAACATATCAAGCCCATCAAGACAGAAGATACATTAAGAGGGGTTATACTAATATCATAGTAATGTTAATACTACTGGCAGTATATTGGAATAATAAACAATGGTGAAGAACTTTTAATATCACACTACAATTTCTCTGAACTCTTGTTAAAATTATATTGTAGTGACACCAGAAATATTTTGGATCTCCATCCAACTATTGCAGCCATCTCAAACTACCTTTTTCATTGCAGATAGCTCCTGAGGAAACTGTAACTTAAGTCCTCAATATAATTTCAAACTAGATATTTATCTTAAAGGAAATTATTTGTGAAGAAGTGTAGGGGAGTAAGTTAGGCACTTAATTCTTTCAAAATATCAGTCCTCTTTAACTGTTTTTAAAATCTTGCACAGAAATTCCATTCTATTCTATGTATTACTGTACAGCACCACAGTTTTCAGAGTCTGAATGCATTGGGTACTTTTTATCCATGCAGAATACTTCCAGTTCTGCAGTGAAAAAAAGGGTAAACAAAAATCTTCACTTTCAGCTATTTCTTTCTTTGCTTTCACTGCAGCTTGTCATTTTTACTTATGGCCAAAATTACCATGAAAAATTTACATGACTAATGCACAGCTTATTCAAGCAGGCATATAATATGCAAATTGTGCCTGGTGACTGATGGACTGACTAGGCCAGGATGTAAAATTAAAAATCCTTCTCCAGGTTTAAATTTTATTTATTTAAAATAAAGATCAAGGATAAACTGTTAGAATACACTTACTGAACACTTACTGAAGAATATGCATCTATTTATTCTACACTTGAAATTCCACCCCATGCCTTGGACCCTGGTAGATACTTGCATGAGCAGTCCTCAATCATACAAGCCATCTAATTGAGATTTATAAAGAGTACTTTTCTGACTAAAATGTATTCACAGTCATTAGAGGCACATCATGTTGAAAGGTCCTCTTGAAGAAAAATGCTTGCTGAAGTTAGCTGATGCTTTCACTTTTTTGAACTTTCACATTAATTGTCTGGTTGTCTAAATAAACTGAAGACTTGAGCTGTCATATATATAATAAACCATGTGATTTAGAGGGAGATAGGTTCCACCCTTTGTGAAATGATTCCTGAGGTGTCCAACTTTGGCTTCTTACATTCCAAAGCTTAAGATTACTTTCTATCGAGGAGTCCTTGAGTGATGGAAAAAGCTGTGAGATTTTGATTAGCTTCCTCACCCAGCAAACAGAAGAAAGCAAGATAACAGTTTTATAAATAATGACTGAATTTTAAACTGAGATGGTGTCTCCCTGATATGATAGTCATGACTGTGGATGACTGTGTGCAAAACTCCTCAGGTAGGTTTAAATGAAATTTTTCCCCCACAAACTGCAAAACACACCAAAATAACTTGCTTTCTAGCCTCTTCAGCCTTGTGAGAAGTATCTACAGAAGACTGAAAACAAAGACTATATTCCAGATCTAATTTATGATGGCAGGATAGATCATTCCCATTTCAATCAATTGAGCTATATTGCTGTAACAGATCTTATGGGCTAAATATTACTCTAACTATCCCAAGATAAATATGGTGTAAAGAAAGAAGTTAATGAGTTAATGATTTTATATCAGTTAATGTGACAGAAAAGCTTTCCCCCATGGGTTATATTTTATCATTAATTTGTTTTATTTGCTTTTCCTTTGAGTTATTTCTTATTTCTGTCCCTGAGAGAAGGAAAAAATCCCTGTTCAAAAGAAGAGGCAAGTACAACATTATTTGAGACCATTTAAAGACACGATATGATTTTATTCAGTGAATTTCATTTGTTATGAACAATTTATTTGTTATTTCATTTGTTATGTATTCTACATTTCTTTTTTGTTACAATAAATAATAATAAATAACTCTTCTCTT
This sequence comes from Illadopsis cleaveri, assembly GCA_013399915.1. Classification (NCBI taxonomy): domain Eukaryota; kingdom Metazoa; phylum Chordata; class Aves; order Passeriformes; family Timaliidae; genus Illadopsis; species Illadopsis cleaveri. Next base: position 112,139 of record VXBB01023391.1, read on the forward strand.
TTTTTCTTCTCATCTTTGTCCCTGTATCGCTCCACACAAATGTCCAGTAGGAACAGTAATTGATTTGTAAATATTGAGAAAAATCACTATTAGGCTTAAAAAAGAAAATGCAAAAGATAATCAATGTTGAGGATTTAAAAAGTTTCTTTAATGAACAAAAAAGTTGTTGGGGGAAATATGTGAAGATTTTTTTCAATTAGATGTAAAATATTCCTGTTATATATGTCTGTATGAGATTATTCCAACACTTTCTGTAATTAATATACATTAGTGATGAAGTAAAACTCAAAATCTACTTTTCAATGAAGAGATCAAAAGAGATACAACACAGTATGTTCTGTCACTATTCCTTTAATTACTGTAGATAAATGCTTGCAGGTCTTCTATGTACATATATTTTCATCCTGCAGAATTATTCAAAATTTTAATTTCTTATATTCCTGTGAAGCTTTTGCACTGTGAGTTTTATATTGCTTACATATGGTATGAGTTTTCAGCTTTCTATAATGTTTAAAAATGGAGGTGCCTTGCCCTAAGGGATTCATACACAGGAAAAAAATCATCAATGTAGATGGAGCAATAGTATATAACATTAACAAATTGCTGCCTCCTAGTTTGAAAAATTATTTACTATAAGATTTAGATCAAAAATATTATTTACTTTCTTCTATGTTTGTTTTCCAGTGCATTGTAAATAAATTACTTCATGTCACTTATTTTTATTCATTAAAATTTCCTTAATTTATGGCAAGCATCCATTCTATTAGCCTACTGTCTCCATTGCAAAACAATCTAGCTGGGGAAGAAGATTTACATTTTTAAGACTTCATGTCTGTATATGTAAACTTTAAGTATGAGGAATGCAGATTTTAATATGCAGATTTTTAATATTTAATAGGAACAAAAATCATCTATAACTGCAAATCTCTACAGTCTTGCAGAGGTGGAATAGCTGAATCCCAAACAGCAATTTCACTGAATGCAGTTCTCAGAGACTTTGGTATAACATGTCACTTCCATCTACTTTCATGAAGTGTCCTCTTTTAATTTAGGGGAGCCATAAAACATTTGTAAGAAAAGAACAAATCTTACTTTGAGAAGCAGTATCTTACTTGTGCAGATCCAAAATCAATATTTACCAATGCCATTCCAAGGACCAAACATAGAAATGCTTTTTCCTCAATATAGGCAGGTGTTTTTTGTAAGCATAGCAGCTGCAGATTAGGTGTAAATCCTGCAGTATATGTTTTCTTCTTTATGGATTTACCTCATCCTAAGACTGCTTTACCTACAGTGGCTGGTGCCTTATCCCTTGAGCAACTCCATTACTTTTATTTACCCTGTGAAGCTGTTCAGCAATAGCACATTTCAAAGCATCATTATGTGAAAAAAAGACTACTCAGATATCATTTTATTTAGGAACTATTGATTTTTCATTTTTCTCCTAACAGTTTGCTAAGAAAGCAAACAAAGCAAGAGTACAAACAAAATATATGAGATGCTTTACATCCATTAACTTTATATATATAGATAAATATATATAAATCACATATAAGCTTTATATATGTATCAGATACCTATATATGCTTTTTCTAAAAATAAAAACTACAAAACAATGAAACATTTACAAAAGGTTAACTTCAAGCTTTTCAAAGGATGACTAAATGAAGTCACATTCAAACTTTTTGGACGCTTGAAGAATAAATTGAAATTTTCTTAAATAAAGAGTATTCTCAAAATTTAATTGTAAAAGAAGCTTGAAATATATTGTTAAAAATCAGGACTTCTCTGCTTTCATTAGAGAAAAAATCCCCAAGACCTCATTGCCTTCTAAGTGTGAAGAAGTATTTGGTATTACAGCAACTTCGTAGATTTTTCTTTGTTCTTCCTCAGCATTGCTGTCTACTATTTATGTATAATGGCAACATTAACGGCAAACAAGTAATTTTTTATTCCAAGTAATGCAATATTTGGCAGCACTCCCAAAAGTTCCTTTTCCTTTTAATTCTTCCACTTTTCCCACCATATTGGTGATGGGCTGATTATTTGTTTACACAAGATGAAAGAGTCAATAAGTAAGTTTTCAAATCTGCAAGCAGAGACATTTGTCATTTAAATAGGAAGTTCTGTGCCTGCAGCAGAACTCAGTTTGATCTGCTAAGGAAAAAATCTATTTGGTTAAATATGCTGCTGAAGATGCATATTGCCTCAGCAGAGGGAATAGATTAAGGACAGATATACACTTCAGCTCAGCTGAAAATATCAGAAAACATTATGACATATATTTTAGCAAAATATAGTCTATATGATATTTCAAGGGAAAACATTACAGAGCTCAACATTAACATGCATCAAACACATCCCTTAAAATGGAAACAGAACGAACAGAGTGGTTTTTCAGTTCGATTTTTTTTCTGATGAACATATTGTCTTGAGCACTATATTTAAATGTAAGGAGATTCAGTGCTGTTGATGAAGGAGCCAGTACTGAATCTCCATTTAAGAAAACCAGCTGCAGATTTGATTAGAACAATAAATATTGTACTGAAGCATTGCAAATAAAGTAATGTGTTGCCTTAAACAGCTTAAATAGTACAACCGAAATCAAGTAGAGAAAACAATTGCACTCAGACCTAACTTTTGTGGAACAGTATCATTCTATTTTCATTTGAATTTTCTTCAAACTGAAGTCGACCCATGAGAGGCAATTTTAGATGATTGGCTTTAAGGCATTAATGTCATTGTGTGGCAAAAGCTGATAGGCCAACAAAAGCTTATAATGTATTGTAATTAGGAAATAGTTTGGCTTCTGATTGTGAGGGCATGAATTATAACATCTATATTGTCTCACCCTTCACATGAGATTGAAGACAGAATAAAAGTTTTTAAAACGCCTCTCAGTTGCCCCATCTCTGGGTCAGAAAAGAGTATAATCTGACACCCTTATTTCAACGTAGCATATATTTAGACTTTTTACAATCTGAGAGATTTTCAAAATATATTTAATAGCACTGCTGACTTCCAAGTGTCAGATTTAATAGAAGATATCAGGAATGTAACACCTTATTCAAGGAGATCTAAACCCCTTATTTTATTTCTTAGAGTCCCTGTAGTTTTCATTAAAAATTAGAATGGTATCCCATTAGGATTTGTGGGGTACTACAAAGCTACACAGGTGTTGTAGGTGTTTGCACAGTATTCTATGTGTAACAAGCCTTTTGGGACTGAGAAAGATTTATTTTGTTTCTTGGCCATGAACTGAGTGTAGGGCTCCTCAGAAAATTCAATATTAGGTTAGTAATAGATGTTAAAAAGATGTGGCTTCATATGCTTACAGAAACATAGCAAAAATGAGCAATGACTACAAAATTTTAGTCTCATCCAGCCTTAGAACCCGGAATGGTGTTTTCAGTTTGCTGTTTGAAATAAGGTGCCTGAGTTCATTTACAGGTCGTACTTAAGATTTCTATCTTTTGATATCCAAGTTAACAAAGGAGTTTTACCTAGAAAGAGATCTTGAACAGATATTTCGGTTTACTAACTTCTGAGGAGGCATGGGAGTAAAACTTGAGGGTGTAAGGAGGGAGCAGGGAACAGAAAGAAAAAGTGAGAAAAAGCCCATACAGCTACAACCCCAAATCTCTGCTTTTCTCCGTTTTGAGATATTATAAATAAATGCAGCATAAATAGAACAGGAAGTGACAAGTGATCTCTTCCTTTTAAATGGAAGAATTTCACTGAAGCATCATAATTGTTGAAAGCTGTTTCTCACTCAAAAAGGTCTGTAAAGATATGTCTTGTCAGACTCACTGTCATGATCCCACAGATTAGTATGGGGGGTCATGCAGCTTCCTGGATTTAGTCCTCCAGAACTCGATATTGATCTAAAGGTGAAAAGTAATGTCTTGAGAAGAATGTACCCTGGATTTCAGTAATCACTAGGGTGATTACATTGATTCACATCCAACCTATACATGTAAACAATAAAGCTGATGGTAGTTACAGACTAAGTAATGAATATCACTGAGATTGCTTCTGTAAAACGTAAGTGAACCCCGAACAGATAATAAATGTCTCCATCTTTGCTGATAACTCTGCTCTAAACTGCTCTAAATAGAATTTTTATCAAAGGAACAGAGGATAAATACATCTTACATTTCTGTTATTCAAAATGTGAATCTGACAGTGGAATCCCAAATGATGTTCTTATTTTGTGTTAAAAAAGCTACATCCTGTCTTTAACTCTTTGTAATACCATAAAGGAACATGGGACAGTGCAGTAAGGACTTCTCTACACATGTAATCCAAAGAAATTGAAACTTATTGAAATTAACTAATCAGTTTTCCTCTTAGCTTGGAAGCACTGTGTCCTGAAATCTTCCCTCCCTGAAAATTCTGATAGCAAACATCTATCAGTGAATAGAATAAGACAGAAACTTTGGTAAATGACCCATATTTTATTTTAAGAGAGTAGCATATAAGTTGGAATAAGCTTTATGGAAGGGAAAAGGGGAAAATCTTGATGACCAACTGTTGCAGTTTCGGACCCACAGAAAACGAGGCAGGCAGCAGCAGGTCCAGGGAAAGCTTCTCTTTAATTATCTCACTCCATTCTTATATACATTTGTACAGATGGCAAGAGATTGGCTACACAGGTCGCCACCTCTTTAACCTGGATGGTGAACATCACTATCAATCATATTTCTCCTCCCAGAGGACAAATATGTAAACATTCTAAAAATATACATTGTTTTCTTGAAGCTGCGTGAGAATCTGCACTGCAAGATCTCAAACACTCAAATGCAAGAAAACTGAGGGCAACAACCAACCAGTTGACTGAGTCAACACGGACTAAATTAAACACAAAAGAGAAAAAAATAATAATTCATTTAGCACTGAATAAAAATGTCAAGAAGAATTTCACTGTCACTATTACACATGAAAATAATACAATATTTCATGTCATATATATATCTGCCAAGAGGCTGGCTTCTAAACAGTGAGAATTTGAGCTCATAAATTTCTCATTTATGAGCATAAATTCAATTGTGGTGATATTACTGAAAAGTAGTAGATATAATCATATGTTCAGAATATCAAAATCACAAACTAGAAATTGCTTAGGAAAGATTAAAGCAACCAAATAAAAACAAAACAAATGGAAGGCCTTATTAACAGTTGGACTTGATCTTAGAGGTCTTCACCAACCTTAATGAGTCTGGTCTGGTGTAGTCCAGCCTAGTGTGAATATCCTCACCTCAACAAAAACTCAGTTCCAAATATTCTTGGATACTCACAGATTGGTACTCTAGTGGATAAAAGTGAGGCTGTGCTAAAAAAGATGTGTGCTAAAGACCACAGCATCCCATTAGGAAAGAGATGTGCTCATTAAATACTCTTGATGAAGTACAATAAAAAAGCCATGAGGAACTTCAGTCTGTGGTATAAGCCTGGGGTTGCTGGTTCAAAGCTGTTCTTTGCAATTTGTAAATGCTTACATCAAACAATTGCTACATCTGAGGAAAATCAAGGATCTGCATAGTCTATGACTTAAATTTTATCTCAGACTTCATTCCATGAAGCATAGGGAAGCAGATCACAGAACTATAAGTTAGTTGTTGATTAGTTCCAAGTGGCTGTAACTTGTCTACATTTGCAAAGAGCCTGAAGTGCCTATTTTATACTCTGGGGAAAACATGCCAGTTTGTTTGCTTTAAACTCTAGGATGCTGTGGCAGTTTCACAAAGTGGAAAACATAAAATTATAAGCCAGTCACATTGAGAAAGAAGATAAAAACCACCAATATAATTAATATTTGGGAGCTACTTAAAAGATTTTATTAGATTCCCCAAAACCTTCATTTTTTTTCCGGTATAAATTAGCTTTTTTCTAAAAGACAGAAAAAAAAATCCAATAAACTTCAATAATGAGAAAACTCGCAATACTTGGCATAAATCATTAGATGAAAATTTCAGAAAGCTCATAAGGAAAAACAATATAGACAACTGTATGGCCAGCAGAGTAAGAGAGAATGGTGAGACTTTTAAATAAACCATTACCAGTGGCTAATTACCAGATAGAAATAGGCAATTTAATATAATAATACCATTCAATAAATGTTTCTTTTCTGTAGCTGATGAAAAGACAGATTATACTCATATATGTGGGTGTAAATGTTAAAAGGACTTTGGATTAGATTTCAATGTGGCAGTAATTAGGAACATATTGAACAGCAACTATTGAAACTGGACATCTCTTAATCAACAAAACTGAGTAAGTTTGATGTAAGAGTTTTAAAACAATCGGCTTATGTCTGGGAAATTGATGCTGAATTTTCAAACAAATGTCTTTAGATAATGGTGTATAGATTTCATTTATAAGTGAAAGTAATTCTGACCTTTAAAAAACTATTTTTTCCTCTTTATAAAGTGAAAAATTGTGTATTTCAAAAATATGAATAATTAAAATTACCACCAGTAATGTCCACAAATTTTGCCTAAATGCTTCAGTTTGCTCTTTAGTACACCTGAAATCGGTCATTAGCTAAGATTTGATTGCTACACTGGGAACAGTGGTTTAAAGAAAAGATAGAGCACTAATATTTTTAAAAATAAAAATTTCCACCAAAGTCCTTATTTGGTGAATGTTCGAGAATATAGACATTCTTTTACATTTTTAAAAGATATTATTCAAAACATTTTTTAAGGAATGCATAAATAGCTTTTCTAATCTTTCCATTCAAGATTAAAATTAATGCCGGGCAATCAGTAACTTCAGATTTTAAATATATATGCTGGTGTTATTAAAATATAAACAGCTGTATTTTCTTTTTCAATTTAATTCTGGGTAGGGGAAGTTTTTCTTGGCAGCTTGGCTCTTTCTGGAGGTACCTACCTTCTTCTGGTGAGTTCACTCTGAGAGTAGCTTGCAGTTTCCATTTGACACCACAGACTGAAATTAATTATCATTTTAGAAGATACAGGTTTTGCATTGTGCAACATCTGACCTTTTCAGATTTCGACATATTGCCTGCCATGTTTAGAACTCTGCTACATTTCATTAACAAAAATAGATGTTCAGCTTTTACATTTGAGCTGCCCTGTTCTAATTTGTACTCTCATTTCAGATGGCCACCGTTTTACTGGCAGAAGCAATAAAAACACAAAGTTATTTTGTGTATTCATTTCATCGAAGATCCTTTCAACATGGGAATTAGCATATCACTGCAATTAATTATTACAGTAATAGAAATGTTCACATAATGAATTTTGATGTCATAAGATTCCAGACTGCAATGTGCAGCTGTGCAAATGTAGTGATATCCCAAATAAGCACCAGTAGCTGTTTTAACACGCTGAAAGTACCTCTAGCTAGATATTTCTGTATCAACTTCAGCTTTCTACTTTTTTAAATCTTGGCTTTCTTTTGTTGCTACAGTTTTTCTGAACAGGTTATAAATTTATTTCAACTGTATATTTAATGTATCAGCTGCTAAATTCCTAGAAGCTTCCCCAGTATTAGTGGCACTTTTATGTTACATATTTCACGGGCTGTGGGACTTGGTAATAGCTATTGTTCTTGAGTGAGATGAGTGCATCACAGATGGCTTAGGCACCTGCAGCAAACATTTATCTCAGACTGCTGGTAGTTAGACTGTTTTGCATTGAAAAAGACTTGTGTAATGGAGGAAGGCATGCCTGACAATGCCAAAGTATCACTTAATTTCTTTCTTGTTGGGGTTTGGTGCATTTTTCTCAAAGTGGACTTTATTGGAGGAATGATAATTATACTCTACAAAAATCTCTTGCAGAATGTAACTGAAGTTTACAATAATTTTCTTCCTATGTTTTCCACAATTATATATTAGATATAACCCCTTAGTTAAGTTGTAAGAGATTAAGACAGGAAAAATGAGGTAGGATTCCTAAGTGCCGCCAGACTTTTTTTTCAATTTCTGTAGAATTTTACATTTCAACCTATGAGTAGGTTTACACAGTTTAAATTATGGGTATGAGCTTGCCAAAACATGATGGTGTGGTTTTTACAGATACGGATTTTGACACTGATAGTGAAGTGTTATGCAGTGTCAATTAAAGATGAGAAGCTATAACATCAAAAAAAATTCTCTGAACATGTATCCCACGGCACAATTGATGCCCTGACCTTCTCGACTGACAGATGACTCACATGTTATTGTATATTAATGAATTAAGAGAAACCCAAACAGACAAACACCACAAGAAGGAAAAAACCAACCAAACAAGCAACAACAAAACCCAAAACAAAACAAAAAAAACCCAAAAAACCCCCTGAAAATAACACAAAACAAACCCCAACAAAAAGCTCCCAAACCACAAAATTTTGCTTACATCTTTCTGCCAATTGATAAGCTCAAGAGCTCTTTAGCAAAAATCTTATTTAAGTGAATCAGAGGTTTGCCTAAGTAGAACCAGTATAAAGCAGAACACAGTTAAATTGCCTCCTTAAAAGTAGACAAGAAAATGAAAAGTGAAGCTCAATTATACTGAGTGTTGGGTCATATTCATATTTAGGAACTACATATATTGTCCTACAGTATTAATACTTTTAAATTTTATGTAAGAAAATAACTATATTACTATTACTTTAAAAATCAGAATTTTGAAAATCTGTTGTTTATCTAAAAACCCTCACAATTGTTCATTTAAAGAACCTTTAAATTATCATTATTGACTACTTACCAAATCAAATTATATTTTTTTTTCTGGTGGTGGAACTACATCAATCTTTACCAGACCAATCCATGTATTCAATGATTTCTTAAAAATTATAATTTAAAATAAGTCATGTCACTTATCTATTTCCTTGGTATGCATCTGTGACACAATGCTTCCTCTGGAGAACAGTGACTTATCCTGTGTAGTCTTAAATAAATTTGCACTTCTACTCGGAATTACTAAAATTGCACATCTGTATTTACTAAGTTACAAACATTTTAATTTCTTTCACTATGTCAGATAATTTCACAGAAACACAAAGAATTCCAGCTTTCACACAGTTATTGAAAATAAAACTGGACTGAAGCAATTTTTTTTTTTTCATGTAATACTCATTAGTCTAGTGGACTTCAAAACTTCTAGAAGCATAAAGACATGGAAGCCTTTACTTAGGAAGACCAAAAGCTAGACCACTGGAAATTTTGCTAACTTTTTATTATGCCTGAAATTTTCATAGTTTCTCTGTGACCTGTTAAAGGTATGAATCTAAGCCCAGAAATTAAATACTTTAAGAAGATTTTTTCAGACAGACATGGAAATTAAATTCTTGGCTCTGATGTAGGAGAACAAAAGCTGTGCTGTAGAGACTTACACAAAAAATATACTACATTAAGTTTAAAGAAATTTCTGTGTAGGTCTGCCATTCAGAGCTAAGCAAAATTTATCTCTAATATTCACTTCATTAAAGTGCATCTATTCTGCGACTCAAGCATAATTTAGATTTAATCAAGTCACACCCAGTTAATTAATGTTAAGACATTGGAGCATAGAAGCCGGGTCTCTGTCTTCTCAAAGTGACCAAGTGGCACTGCTGGTGACACAGGTTCAGTCTGGAACTTTCTCTCCAAAGCAATGTCTTGAACTCTTTGCAAATTGGGCAGGACATGGATAAGGGAAGTGCCAGTGCAGGCAGGGAGGTACTGTTGGGGGTTGAGAAATAGATTTGCATTTACTTTAGCAGGTTAGAGCCTGCACTGAAATGGCTTCTGTCTAAACATGTGTATAAAAAAATATTTTACAAGCAGAAAATCTCTTCCTTTGACTTTATTTTATCAGAAAACATTAGAATCTTCTGTTCTCCTTGAAAGGCTGCCTTGTTTGCAGATCCCAAGTAGATGGATATGCCCTGTAGACTGAAGTAGATATCTGGAAATATATTAGAAATTGCTTTTAAGCTCATGCTTTTTAGCACTCTACTCATTTTGTCTGGGGTAAGATATAAGTTTCCTCATAGTAGCTGGTATGGGATGGTGTTTTGGATTTGTGCCGCCAAGTGGTGAAAACAGAGATGTTTTCTTTACTGCTGAGCAGGCTTACACAGAGTCAAGGCCTTTTCTGCTTCTTAGCCCACCTCACTAGTAAGGAGACAAAGGGTGCAGAAGCAGTCGGGAAGGGACAGAGTTTTTTCACTGCTACCCTTCTCACTCACTGCCCCATTGCACTGCGGAGAGTGAGTGAATGGGTGGCTGAGGGTGCTTGTTGGCATGACACACATCAATCTTTCTTTTGGCTTTATCAGCAGCCATAGGAAGACTGCAGTAGACAGCATTAGACTGTAGATTGGCACTATTAGGTGCAGATTGCCAGTAGGTGTTGACTGTTTGCTTGCCGTTGGCCAGGCACTTTTGGAAGTTAATGAAGATGTGAGCTTAACTGTGCGTGTGCATGAATATAGCAACAAAGAAGGGTATTTTAAAGTTTTCCTTAAAAATATGATCACAGGCTTATACTGTACATTTCTATGACCTAATTGTAATAATTTTATCTATTTCATTTGGAAGTAATAAAGATATATTTAAACTAACAGTAGATAATTACTCACCTTCCAGAGACATTGTAAATGAAAGAAACAGTTTATTTCATAGAAATAATGAGCTAACATTACCTACCTCCTTTAAATCAATGCAATGGCTAATATTCAATTATTTTGATTGGAATCACAGCACCATTCAGGAACTTCTCAACCTTATTCTGAAAGGTTAAAGTTATTAAAAAGAAAAAGGATTGTATGGATATGTTAATTTTCATAGTCTAAGGGAATGATGTGTTCCTGTAATACAGGAGCTCTAGTTTGCTTTGACTAAATTTTCTACCTACTTTGTAGATGTCTTTTCAAAATATTGTTTTCATTTCTTACCAACATATCATCTAGGACTGTTACATGTAATTGCATTAAAAATTGGAGTTCTTTTGTTTGTTAGGAAAGTTGTTAACAGAATCAGTGGTAACAGAATGTCATAAGAATTAATACAAACTTGTAAACCATTTAAGGGAGTCATTAACTCTGTTTGTTAATCCACTGGGAAATTTCCTGGTTCAAATAGTAGGAAAGGATAACATGGATTATAACATGGAAAATATTCTCTCTACTGTCTGATTGTTTACTGTCACATGCAAATAATCATGAATACATCAATCTACTAATTACTAATCAGCCCCCATGCTGTTTTAATAAATTCATCTACTAAGGTTGTTCTGTCAATATTTAATTAATGCAGTTTAATATAATGACTGTTCCTGTTAACATCTGTTCATAGCAAAAATAGGATTCAGACATTTAGCAACACAGCATTGCTTTTCTTCACAGAAAATTGGTGTTTAAACAGTGTTTTCCTTCACATAGCAAATATTATCTAAGACGTCCAACAGTTTATGACACCATCCATTTTTAATGTAGCAGCAGCTTATATAGCAGCCTTGAAGCTGCACCATATTGAGTACTATAAGCATACTTTTGACTCATCGACTTAGATGTTAAGGTTATCACAAAACTTGAGTAACGAGTTACATAACAAATTTATATAACAAAGAACAAGCTATTCTATGGCATAATGTAACTGCCTGAAAATGTGTGCCCATTTTTCAAAATGCTTGCTATTTTGTCATGTGGTGACCCCTCAGTTTAAATGGTCAAATAAAGCCAAATAAAATTAAAACTTTTGTGGTGTGGAATACACCAACTGAAATTTGATTTCCTAGAATTTTATTTTATTTTATTTTATTTTACTTTATTTTATTTTATTTTATTTTACTTTATTTTATTTTATTTTATTTTACTTTATTTTATTTTATTTTATTTTACTTTATTTTATTTTATTTTATTTTACTTTATTTTATTTTATTTTATTTTACTTTATTTTATTTTATTTTATTTTACTTTATTTTATTTTATTTTATTTTACTTTATTTTATTTTATTTTATTCACTGCATGTCTCTTACAGTGTAATTATGAAACGTTTCAGACTATATGTATATTTTTATATTGACCATATTAATTTTCCAATATATGTAAGTCCTTGGGATTTTATTCATTATAGTGTAAATTGGCTGGCAAACCATCAGTAAAAAGTATCAGATGTACTTCATTTCAAGCATATAAATGCAATTAATAACACTTTATTCACTCAAAAGATAAGTGACTACAGGAAATCTTAAGGCATGATCATGATTTAGGTTCATTAAAAGTTTAACAATCAGAGAGATCATAACATCTAGCACATTCAGCAGTTATTTTTACTCTGCTAATAGAAATAGAAGTTTCTTTTCAAAAGTAAGTTTATATTTACACGCATAATTATAGGTGATGTTTTCATTTAAGTACATCACCAGATTTTAATGAAATCATAGACTATATCATGGTTATTATATATATTCATATTTATAAACTGATGACACTTTATCAACCCTATGTACATGGGACTTGACCCTTCTATTGCCACATCCAGTTTCTATAAACTTTGTCTTCTTTTTTATTTCTAATTTTAAAAATCATTTTTATTCAATATACTTCACATTGATAGTGGGTTTTTATTTTGTTTCTTCTACAGAGTTATTTGTTTTTGCAGAAGTGAATCACGGTACACAAATCACAGCAGAAATTCCAACTTGCATGATTTGGAGACAGGGTAGAAAAAATCCACAGAAAAACTTCTTTAAATTGTTGTTCAGACAGCTGTCTGTGGAAAATTTAGACAGGCAGAAAAATAATTTTGTTACAGTTTGATTGGGGGCAGGGTAGCTTGTGTTTTGTTCTGTTTTGGTTTTTACCCTAAAGCAAGCACAATATAAAAAGTAATGAACTGACAAGGGTGGTAGTGAGGGAAAGGGTAAATGGGAAAATGGTCCTGCTGCCAAAAGTGTCAAGTTATACAACTGCCTGTTACCCTTATCATATGTATGCAAAATGAATACTTTCTCTGTTATATTATGTATAAAATGCTGTGTCACTCTTGAAAAGGTGAATGGCAAGCCCAGTTAGGCTCTGGAGAATCTACTAAACCAAATACATAAAAGGATCATGTGTCAAAAAAGCCTTCTGGGAGACGAAATGCCCTATCTACTACATTTAACTGAATCAATTGAGTTAAAAGCAGGTAAGTTAGAGATCCTATGAAATCCTCTGAAACACAGAAGGAGGGATGATTTGTCCTTGGAAATCTGAGCCCCCTGGGACTCAAGTAGCAGTTTCCCTCAAAGCTAGTTAAGTCACTGGACCAAATAAAGAAGCACTGTAGGTCTTTACTGTTGTTTGTGGTAAGAGTCATTCTAATTTTATAATAAAAGGTTAACTAAACACTGGAATACTTCTTCTGTAAATTTAGCTTGTGCTTGGTGTGATAACAGAGGTTACATTGGAGAGAATAGTACACAGCATCTGTTCAAAACAAAGAATGAATTGAAATCAAATGTTGCAGGTTAACCTGAGATGTTTGCAATTAATTCCTTATTTGGGTGTCTCAGGAAGCAGTATTTGTTTCCCATCATTTTGCAACTGGAGATCAAGCTCTATCAATTTTTAAGCACAAATACACAGTTCTCCTAATAAACATTGTTCACTGGTCCAGATGAAGGCAATTCAAGCAGGATACAAATGTTCAAAGAGAGAATGTATCTTTATATATATAGGTATAGGAAGCTGTGCTGGTTTAGCATGGATAGCAAGAACCAGTTAGTGACCGGCTTTGAAAGTGGCAGCTAATATAGCCACTAGAGAGATGATATGTTTCTGCAAACACACACAGGGTTAAGTTTGGAGTAATTCCAGGAAATTTTCCTTTTTTCCTCCCTGCTTTGGAAGAAATCAGCTGGCCCCTGTCCAGGCCAGGCTTTTCCTGGGAAACTTGTCAGGACCAGCCAGGGGGAAGGGAGGAGAATATGCCCCCTGTATATAGATAAAAAGGACAATTCATACCTGTCTGCTCTTCCTGAGATCCAGTAAAATGACATTTGACTGTGTGAAACCAGTGCATAACCTCAATACTCTGCTCATTTACATACTGCAATCAGGAAAATAGCTCTTGGTCCGTTTGAAGTGAATCTTCTGAGATAGTGGCAGTCAATAATGCAAATTGAGGTTTCCACATGCTTTTCTTCTGTGACCAGTTCATCTCTTTTTATCAGCAGGAGTTATCAAGGCTGATTTTTCAAAATGTGTTTTCCCATGGTTTTTGATAATAATGAAAGCCCGTAAGTTAAAGGATGGAGGGTAAAAATGCACAGAGGGCATGATTCTTAGGCAACCTAGAACGTTAATGATGCAGTTAAACAGTCTTTATATCTGGAGATCTTTGAGTTGATATACAACCTTGCAAAAGAGCAATTCATTACAGTTTTTGCAATGGCAGCTTCAAAAAATTCATCAATAGCTTATTGGTGGTTAATACAAAATAGTTAGAAGAGAGGGCAGAGCATAGTCTTACAGTCAAGCAAACACTGGAAAACATGCAAGTTTCTCTCAGGAATGCATATTCAATTCTGAACCAATTAACTATTAAAAGATAATTGAATAAGATAATAAAGCTATTGTATTCATCTAGAAAACAAAATAGTTTCCTTGACATTATATCTGTGTTGCATCTGTTACTTTTATGCTTTATGAAGTGTATAAGCTGGCCATTAATTTTGCCATATGGTTGTGATTTGTGGTATGACAATGCTACGATAAATGGTTATAGAAGCTTCTTCTCTAGGTGTCTTTAAGAATAAAATGACCTTTTTTCATATAGTAGTTTTTCTTTATCTATGCCTTGTTTCTTAGAGAAGAATGATACTCCAATTAGACAAAGAATAACTAAAATTATTTCATTTACTTTAAAATTAATAATCTGAATACCCGCTGGAGCAATTGAAATAAGATTCTGGCTCTTAGGACACACATTTATTTAGGATGATATGTTGTCAACAAGTATGATTCAAAAATACTCAAATACTACAATGAGGCACCTATACAGAGATTAAATCCCAGTTTTCAGCACTCTGTTGTGCAATAATGAGACAATAATCATTCTTTTTCCCTCCCTGTATGAACTGTCATACTTTTTGAAGTAGACAAACATTTATACTTCATGATTATGTTATTTTCTTATTGGGATATAAAGTATTTGAGAGGAAGAGTGTATTTTATTCTAGTCTAAATTCATTTCAAATATGTGTGCTTTTGAAGAGAGAGACTGGATAGCAATGCCAAGGCGGTGTTCATAGTTGATAAAGACAGAACTCATTAAAGCAAACCTGAAACAGTCTTCTCCCAGACTGTTTTATAGGTGAGATTCTTCAGCTCTCACCAGGTTTATATACGTTACAGCCTTACCTTTAAAACAGTGTTGAAGGCAACTATATACTATTAAATAGAGTCTGTCCCTATCTTTTTATTGTGTAGAACTTTCTGATCATTCAATTTCTAATGTGATTTTGTTGACCCAGACAAGACAGGAATCTGCTCTTTGTTGCTTACTATGCCTTTATTGAAAGACGGATACCAAAATGGAAAACAGTTGAAATTCATATTATGTCCATTTGACTTCTGCTTTCACTTTTCCCCATGTTTCTATGCTGGAAGAAGGATAATGCATGAAAAGGTCATGACACAATACATACTTATTGTGAAGCAGAGAAGCAGTTAAGGTTTCTTTAGTTTGGACACAGCACAGTAGCCTCAGGCACAAAGTCTATTAGGCAGCATGGCCCAACAGCTCCCTCAGCTGCTCCTCAACAGGTCTTGTGTTCCAGATCTTTCACCAGCTTTGTTGTTTTCTCTGGACATGCTCCAGTACCTCAACATCTTTCTTGTAGTGAAGGACCCAAAAGTGAGCACAGGATTGGAGGTGAAGCCTCCTCTCCTGGGTGGAAGTACCATATAAGGTACCCAGTGTCAGACACAGCACCAGGATGGCCAGGCTCAGATTCAGGGTCAGGACCAGCAGTGCAGAAGTCCAGGCCCAAGCACAGCTGCAGTGCAGATGCAGCTGAAAGCTAATTAGTCTGTAGTCTCTCTCCTGCATGGACTCACAGACCTAGATGAAATGGGGCTCCTGGGCCTGTAGGTGTGGTGCTCCCAGGAAAGGCTCCTCAGTACCATTAAAACCCATTAGTGCCTTTGGGACCTAGATATAAGTTCCGTTGCTGAGCCAATGAATGAAAACCATTCAGAGAGCTTGCCTTGCTCTGTCAACTGGATTTATCCATTATGTTCAGCTTTTCTTACCAGCAAGCTAAAACAGCTCCCCATTCAGGACTTTTGCCTCTGCTATTGAAAGAGTCTTATTCTCCTTATGCTTTCAACAGAAAGGCTTAAGAGCAGAATGACCCCTGAAAGTATTTTATTACTGTACGGGACTGTAGGTATCCCCATTTCCATCTAGTTTAGAGAATCTTTATGAAGGCATGACAAACCATGAAACTGGAAGTAGTGTTTTTTAAAATATCAATGCCTGTTTCTCTTTTTTTAGCATTTTTTATGTCATAATGTTCCTGAGGTTTGCTACACAATTTTCAATGTGTTCTTCACAGAAACTACTACAGTCACCCAAACATAGATCAGACATTATTAGTAAGCGTAAGACCATATCTGCTGTACCTCCCAGAACTGCCCTGGATGTCACCTTTCATGTTGATTTACACGGTTTTTCCTTTTGCTTACTTTTGTGCCACTGTGACAGTAGCAAGAGGTGATAACAAGAGTCTCTTCCCTTACATCAAGAACAAATAATATTTTTTTGTTTTCAAATAAATAAGATCTATATTCTTCTGATGTGTTTCTTTTTTTTTCTAGTTGACTGTTGTAAGAAGGTTGTGACAGAGAAAGGATAACTTTTAGGTGTACTTTCTTCCTCTGAATATCTACCATTACTTTTTTATGACATAGTTTCTGGTGGCTTTTTTCTCAGCATATTTTATATTTTGATTCTCTTTTTTTGTTAAAACTTCATGATTACTTTTTTTCTGAAAATGTATAAATGAAATTATACTTTTTAAAATAGGAAAAAGTACTATATGAAATGATGATTGTAGGTAATTTTGGCCAATAAAAGACAGAACAATCTCTGTCTTTTATTAAACTGAACCTGGTCATCTGTATTAACTGCAGATGATATATTTCCCTTAGAAAGTACATCTTATTCAAGACAGATTTTTCAGTTTGCTTATGGGGATATGTAGTTTTTGAAGTTAGTAGAGCCAGAATAATTAATGCCATTAAACTCCATAGCCTATAGTGTGTTACAGTACCTGGAGCAAACAGACCCTTGCCTTGGGAGTCATGGGCTACATTCCTACCTACAGCAGGATTGCTGGGTGAATTTCAACTGCATTTCCTTGCATACTCTGTATTACATTTGCATGCTAAGATTTTGGTAGGGGGGAAGTTGCAGGGGTTATTCTGAGAAGAGGCCAGGGTCTGCCCCCATGCCAGACATTTCCAGCCAGCTACCAAATAAACCTGCTGCTGGCCAAATGCTGGTGGTGTCTCTATTACAGCATACTTGAGAAAAGGTAAAAACCAATGTGTAGCAGCCGTGGGAGAAGGGAGTGAGAAGAATATGAGAGAAACAGTCCTGCAGACATCAAGGTCAGTGAAGGAGGAGGAGAAAATGCTCCATGCACTTGAGCAGAGGTGCCCCTGCAGCCTTTGGAAATGACCATGGCAAACAGAGGTTGGCCAGTTGCATTGAGGCTGATGCTGGAGCAGAATAATTCACACTGCAGTCTGTGGAGAAAGCCATATGGAGATGCCCTAGGAGAAGGTGCAGCCCATGGAGAGCCCATGCATGAGCAGAATTTTAGCAAGAGCTGTAGCCTTTGGAGAGGAGCCCATGCAGGAGGAGTTTTTCTGGCAGGAACTGTGGTCTGTAAGGGATCCATGCCACAGAAGAATGTTCCTGAAGGACAGTACCATATGGAAAAGACCCATGCTAGAGCAGTTCTTTAATAACTGCAGCCCATGGGAAGGGCCCATTTTGGAGAAGTTTAAGGACTGTATCCTCTGGGAAGGAACCTGTGCTTCAGCAATAAATAGTTTAAGAAGGAAGGAGCAGCAGAGAGGAATTCCTAGCACCTGATTGCAACCTCCGTTCCCTTGCACTGCTTAGAGCAGGTGGAGGAGGGTAGAGGAGCCATGAGTTAAGGACTAAAATCGAGTCTGTGTCTGTGTTTGTGTGAGGTGGTTTTAGTTCTGTCATTATTTCCTGCCATTTTATTTTTTTTTTTTTTTTTTTTTTTGGACAAATTAGATTAATTTCCTCAATTCAAGTAATTTTTTACCAGTGACTGTAACTGGTAAGCAATCTCCCTTATCTCAATCCATGAGGCTGTTCATCTCATTTTCTCTCTCTGTCCTGTTAGCGAGTAGGACTGAGAGAGTGAGTGGGTGGTGTCTGGTTATTAGCCAAGGTCAATCCACCACATGAACAAATAATGGAACAACTTAAAACTTGCAAGCTAAAATAAGAGGTGATGTGAATCACATGGTCTCCAAACTTTACCATGTGGGCTCCGGATAGTGCCCAAGGACAGCTCTTCCTATCAAGCAGTCTTTTACTCAACACTATTGCATACTTCATATAGGAGCTACTCATGATATCCAGTCTACCATTTAGATATTGCCTTCTGAAGTGTGGGACATTTATTCATCAAAAGGCTATGCACAGTAAAGCTAAATTAGCTTTAGTTATAGAAACTAGTTTAGTTATAGAAACAGTTCTCAGGTAATATTTAATTCTCACACAACTTGATTTTAAAATGTCTAAGCCCATATTCCTAGTTTTACACTTTACTCCTTTTCTCATTTGTAGTATCTCAGTGAAAAACCACTACCCAGTGCCAGCGAGGACCTTGAATCAAATTTCCCAACCTATCCTACCTAAACTGCTTTTTCTAATAAACTTCAAGCATGTCTCCATCTTACCAAGCTGTTTGCCAGTTTGTCAGTTTTCCAGTTTGCCAATTGGTTTGTCAGGTTTTGTTTCTCAATTTGTTCATTTGTCAATTTGTTAATTGCTTGCCACTTTCACAGTATTTATCCAGTTGAATACATGTCTTCATTCTAGTGATTGTAGTGGAAAAAAAGCACAGATACTCAGTTCAGCCCAATACCTTAGAGTTCTATTTAGAAGGGCATGATATTGACATGTAGTGTTTTGAAAACCTCATGTTGTATGAATTTTTAAATATGTTAAACAATATACTTTAGTTTTTACTCTATATGAAGTTACCCAAATACATCACACAAGCAATTATTAAATCTATGGTTTCTATATATTGGCATTTCATAATATGATATACTTTGGCGAGTCCATTATATGGCTCCACAGAAACTGAACTATGTTAAATAAAAAAACCCCAACAAAATCCAGAAACAAAACAACACACTTATGACTGTAGTTATAAGAGAGAACACCAAGTTGTCAGGATTTTTTTTTTTTTCAATGAAGGACCCACTTTGATGTTTAGGAGTAGTAACAGCAGCACAAATATTCAAAGCAGAACAAGAAAGCATAGTGGAGAAGCAGAATCATTCCCTGACCATACTTGTCTAATACTATAGATTCCAAAGTACTCTTTTCTTCTTTTTAAGGATCAAAATTCACATCTCCCAACTCTTAAAAATGTGCTCTTGAGTTTCTCTGTTATTGTGGCATTATCAAGTTAGTCTGCTGAAGGCAGTTTCTTTGCAGAAAACAATTTAAGATATATTGGAGTTGAAAAAGTGAGTTTTGCTCTATAGTGCACTAGTTATAGCCATTGCTGTGAAAAAAAAGAGATCACGGGCTGAGATCTGTACTCCCAGTCCTTGTTGTTCTTAAAAAAAGTAAAATCCAATAATGTTTAAGTACTGTTGTGACATGTCCTTTTTAGTTTTTTCTTGTTATTACTCTTTCCTTCATGTAGTGTCAATTTATCTGAACACAGCTGTTACTCAAACTGTCTTAGCAGAAAAACTGTTTTTCATCTCATCTCAACATGACGGTCAATTTGATGACTTAAGACATTAAAACTGAGAAGCAAGATGGTTAACTTTATTGTACTTTAATTTGTGCCTTCTGATGTCATGACATGTAACATAGACATGACTGGGACTGTTAGTCTTTGATGAAACAGACAATCATAGCTTGAAATTCCCCTAGATGCCTGTTTATAAGATCAAAACACCAATGAAAAGAGGGAAATAAGTAACTGTATGAGGGAGATCTTGATATAATTTACTAATTTTTAATGAATGATTCAAGGTTTAATAGTTACATGAAGATTAATCACTGCAGAAAAACTTCTGAAAAAATTAATTTTTTTACACTGAAAGTAGAATGACTGTGACAATGTTCAAATACTTGGTCTGAGACAAAATGCAGAACACAGCTAACCACCTTCTATTTTGTCCCTTTGAATATATTATATGTAATTATATATACTATATTGTGTGGGAACAAGGAATTGATTCTTCATTGTGAATACACCAGGTTATACCTTAATTTATTGGTTCTTGTTTCCTGTCCAATAATACATATCCTTCTTGAATTTCTACAAAGGAGATTTTCTTAATTCTGGACCAATTTTCCAGAAAAATATGGTCTAGTACCCTTCTCATAATTGTATAAATTTGATACTGTATTTTTTTTGTAGATGATTGATTTTTCATTCCAGAATGCATTTGACATATTTAAAGAAGTACAGTTGTACATATTCAGCCATCAGATTACTTGTATCATGTTTATATTCAATTTATTGCCTCTGCTCCCTTCTCTGATGTTTATTGTATGTGCAATTCACTCTTTCCCTTTTCAACCTTATATTTTCAACTTAATTTTCAATTAGCATAAATGAGAAAAACACAGCAGTATTAGGAAGAAGTGAAATGTCAAAGGAGACATTTTTTTTCAGACATTTAATTACTGTATTTTATGAAGGTGTGGACAAACTGTCCAATCTGTCATTTGGCAGTCAAATAGAAATAATCCAGTTCCTCAGAAAAGACATCACAAAGTGGGCCAGTGAATTGAGAAAAAAGATTCTCGTAATCTCCTTCTAAGTTCCCTACTTGTATTGTTCAAAAATAAACACATTTATGTGGGTGTCTGTCCTATTGTTATACCTGTCAGGTCTTGGTGGTGGTTGCTGGAGGTGGTGGTTGCTTGGTGGAATGAACCAGGAACTAAATAACCCATCATCTGCCAAATATGATGTCAACCCAAGGAGAATCTAGTGCTGCTACTTATATTTAAGATTGCCACACATCACCTCCCCAAAGGAACAGCGTAGGATTGAGTGTTATCTGTGGCAAAAGCAAAGGAAGTTGAGTTTAGGAAATTAGCTATTTAATGCTTTTTCTGCATTAGAGTAAAAACAAATTAATGAATCAATATTTCATATCAGTATGAATTTCAGAAAAAATATTTAATGGATATAGGCTAACAATTTATTCATATAGTTTTTTGTCTAGTATTTTACAAAGAAAATCATAGTTTTATCCAACTACCAGAAATGAAAGTGAGACGAAATTATGATCAGTGATTTATTAGACATCAGTTACTTAGTAGCTGGTAACAGAATATAAATCCATTTTGTTACCATTTATCACCTCATCAATGTAACCACTATTTTCAGGTATCTTTATATAAGTAAATATAATCAAAATCCATGTGTCCAAAATTCCCTGCATATGGTCTTGGAAAAAAGACTACATAGGAAGAAGAAGAACAAAAACTTTTACTTTTTAAAAAAAATTTTTACTTTTTTTTTTTTTAACTGAGAAATTGAAACTAAATTTATAATATTGAAAAAGCTTAAGTACAATTGAAACTGGCCAGCGTTGTGTCAGAAAAAAAGAGGCTTTATAAAAAGTATGTTAAAATCAAAAGAGGGTTTGAGGAAAATATAGGACTGATACCAAGTGGTATCAGTTTCTTCTGGCTGTAGCACCAAACATGTGCCTTGATGATGACCTCAGCCATATGGTTTATGCTAAGGTAGTTCTACAAGAAGCAGAGTTGGGAGTTGGGTTCAAGGATCCTTGAAGGTTCATTCCAGCTTGACCTATTTTATGATTGTATGAGTCCAGGACAGTAGAAACACTGGTTGCCCATTTGTGGACACTAAAATACTGAGGGATCAGTTGTATGTTCATAAGTCTATATAGCCTGATGGTGATTCATCCCACAGCACTAGAAGAATTAACAATGTTTATAGCAGGAACATTCTTTATCAAAAGTCTTGGCGGTCTCGAAAAGTGCCTGCTGACTGGAAGCTTGCCAACATTCTTCTCATTTAAAAGAAGGCATGAGGGACCCAGGAAACTATAGACTGTTTGTTTAACTTCAGTACCAAGAAAAATTATGGGATCATACTGGGTGCTGTTGAGAGAAATTAAAGGAGAATTCAATCATCAGGCACAGTCAACCTTGGTTCACAAAGGGAAAATCCTGTTTAACTAATCTGGTATCCTTCAAGGTCAGGTCACCTCCCTAGTAATGAAGGGAAGAAAGCAGATGTAGCTTTATTGAAACTATTAATGGTTTTGATACTGACCTGCACAGTATCCTTCTGGACAAGTTGTCCAGCTGTGAGATGAATGGGTACACAGTGCACTGGCTAAACAGTAGGGTTGAAAAGGTTGTGTTGATTTGCATAAAAGAGTTGAATGCTCAGCTAGCAAGTTTCTTGACAATATTAAACTGGGAGGGGCTGTTGACTCTCTTGAGGGACAAGATGCCTTGCAAAGCGACCTAGATATATTGGATCATTGAGTAATTTTAAATGGTCTGAAATTTAACAGGAATAAATGCTAAATTCTGCACCTGGGATGGAGTATGGTGAGCCAAAAATTTAGACTGAGGGAAAAGGGGCTGGGAATAGCCCAGTGGAAAGGGCTCTGGGGATCCTGGTGGGCAGCAGCTCAGTAGGTGCCAGCAGTGTGCTTTGGCAACCAGGAGGGCAAATCCCATCCTGGGATGCATCAAACACAGGGTCAGCAACTGGTCAAAAGAGTTGATTATCCCACTGTATTCAGTATTGGTGCAGCACCACCTTGAGCATGGTGTGCAATTCTGGGCCTCACAATTTAAGAAGGACGTGAAGGTACTTGAATGTGTCCAGAAGAGGGCAACAAAGCTGGCAACAGGGCTGGAGGGCATGTCCTGTGAGAAAGCAGCTGAGGACTCTGTTAGTTTGGAGAAAAGGAGCCTGAAGAGCAAACTTGCTCCCCACAGGTTCCTGAGAAGGCAAAGTGGAGGGAGAAGTACTGCTTTCTTGTGTCTGGTAATCAGTGATAGGATGCTAGGGAAGAGCTCAAGACTGCAACTAGGGGGACTTTGGGCTGGACATTAGGAAGTATTTCTTTACCAAGAGAGTGATCAAACAGCAAAACAGCCTTCCTAGAGTATGGTAAATACCCCATTCCTCTCAGTGTTTAAGAGTCATTTGGACAGTGCTCTTAATAATACACTTTAACTTTTGGTCAGGCAGTTGGAATGGATGACTGCTGTAATCCCTTCTAACTAGAACTATTCTATTCCATTTCATTCCATTTAATTTCATTCTTAATTGAAAAATAAAGCCATGGAAAAAAATTTGACTAGATTAAAGGTACTTGCTGTAAAGTTAATGCAGTGCTGTTGTAGATATGTCTTGTGATGTATCATCTAATTACCTCTGTTTTCCTTAGGACTCCTGTCTCCACAATATCACAGTGTGTTTCCCAGATCTGTTCAATAATTCACATTCTCCTTAATGTCCACTTACTGGCCTCCTCCTACTGGTCCTCTTCCTTATTTTCTCCATAAGACTGAAAGCCTGGTCTGGAGAAGGAATTCTTAATTTCCCTAGAAGTATTACTACAGCATTATCAGTGAATGTGTTACTGTTTCACAAACATTAATAAATTAAATTTCACATATAGGCACTGTCCCCATTTTAGAGAGAGAAAACTGAAACACCAAAGGACTAAGATAAAAAATCTCTAGTTTGAATACCTATGACCTTATTTTTCACATTATTTGCATTAATGGATCTTCATATATTCACAGCATGGTAAATCAACTTTAATTACATCTCTGAACAGTCAATATTGCTGTTTCTGAGGAGCAATATGTTCTGCCCATAATGAACATGCACCTTTAGAGAGTATTATTGAAGTGATTTATCAAATACAGTGAAAATCAGTAGCAGAGGCATAGACAGAATCTAGTTTCCCTACAAACATTCAGCTTCTGCAAATATAACATCAACCTTCATGTACTTCAGCTTTTGCAATAAACAAAGCATGACACTGTATAGGCAATAGTACCCCCTGTCCTTTTGCCAGTCTCCTCCTTTATTGTGAGACTCCTTTCAGGTCTTTCCCCCCTTCACCCTTGGTCTCCATGCTCATCCATTCTCTGTGGACTATCTGCCATGAGATCTCAGCCTCTCAAAACTCTTTGTTTTTAACCACATCTCCTTTTTCCTTCTCTGCTTCATGTCTTGCTCACAACAATACTTCTAGGAATTGTTATTAATATTCTAATTTACTGGCCAATTCTCAGAACAAATTTACTGTGGCTTGAGCCAGTAAGATGTATAAAAATCGAGATTTAGATGGCATTTAAGTGCCTGATTCAAATTCTGAAAACTTCAGTCTAAAGCCTGGAGAAAGCTAAAATGCAAAGGGACGTTATTATTTTACTTTCCTGTTTTTCTGGGACATATCTTGTACTATAGGTGATCATAAAAGTGTTACATGGCAACAAGCAGAGAAGTTGCTGAGACTTTTCTTGTGCTGAAAAGTGCTGAATAATGTTGTTATGCTGGCACTAACACATTAGTGAAAACAAAATTTCAAAGGAATTATCTGTACTAGATGAAAGCCATATGTACATACATATGTACACAAATGTGCACATAAAATTGCAGTTCAAAATATCCTTTCAAGTCAGGATGTTACCAAACCTTGCTGGTATGCCCATGACCAAATCCCAGCAAGACTACTGATTAAAGCATATATGCATGTCAGGCAAATTATGTAGTCAATTAGCAAATTGAGCAATGGGTAACAATGTAATTATATAAGTAGGAAATTAGTCAAATTTAGATTCTGGAACCTGGACAGTTATTACGTCTCTTGGCTGAAGTTTGACTGGTAATATGAAATTTTACTCCATTCTGCTAATTGCCATACTGTTTGAAGTCAGGAAAACCAAGTGACTATTCTTATCAGGTTGTAGCTGAAATGAAGTATTTATATTTATGGGAGGGATAGACCTTGGTAGAAAAATAACCTAAAAACCATCCACTCTAATATCAATAAAAATCTAACTGTCAATGTCTTGACAGTATAGTGGAGCTTGAGCTTAGGACTAATTGGAAGCCAGAAGACAGACTGGCTTCTACCAATATCCCCAAGGACTTCATGCAACATCTATTACCACAGTCTAGGCTCCAGCTCTTGAGATTCTGTGAGAATGGGCCTCGGGCTGTTTCAGAGATCTGTTTCCATTACTGTCTTTCATCTATTAGGTTACATTTTCTGGATATTAAGTAAATTAAAACTAATGTACAGGCAACTCTGTTACCTATATTCTCCATCAGCAATGAAAAAAAACTTTTTCACCTCATTCTGGTTTATTCTTCCAAGATCAGTTAGGAAATTAAGTGAAGAAGGTGTTTTAACCAGTCTGCTCTTGAATCTATCTGACCCTCTCTCAAGGTTTTAAGTTCATGATTATTTAAGGATTACTGTTGAAATATCCTATATGATCTGTGTGTTTGTCATTTAGAAAATGTGTCTGGTTTCAAAGTGGTAATTGATGACATATGAAACTGCCATTAGCATCTGTGACTTTTACACTTCTTAGTTAATACCTAAATAGCAAATAAGAAAAGGACTTCTGTGTTCATAGAGCCAGGTGCAATACTTGACTATTTGTCTTTCAGCTTTAGACTTTTATTGAAGAAGGTGGGACATATTTCTTGTTTATTTGGTTCTTCTATAGACTTCAAGATATTTTTTTAGGCCTCCATAAAATTATGAGTCAGAAATTTTTTGTCAGATATAATTTTATAAGAATAACAACTTTCAGCAATAAAAAGTAAATAATACAATTTAAAAAAAAAAAACTAAAGGAGAAAAAAATACAATTAACTTAGCAAAGATTTTGAGGTGGGCTTGAAGTCTGATATTTCACACATGATCACAGTAGAAATTATTCTTTATTCTAATTTATTGGTAACAGATTAACACTGGACAGATCTTTCTAGGAAAAGAATGGATTATTATTGAATTCTCAGGAGAGAACTGTCATGGTTTAACCCCAGCAAGCAAGTTAGCACCATGCGGCTGCTCATCACTCACTCCTCCAATCCATCCCGTGCGGGTGAGAACCAGAAAGAAACCTCATGGGTTGAGATAAGAAAAAAAACTAATAATCAAAATACAATAATAATAATAATAATAAGTTGTTTATTGTTATTATTATTATTACTATTATTATTGAAAGATAGTTACAGAACCCAAAATAAACAATAAAATGGTGGACAATAAAATTGCTCACCACCTCCTGACTGAGAACCAGCCTATCCTTGAATACCACTGGTGCCTTCTGCACAGCTCCCCAGTTTATACTACAGACTTGACATTCTGTAATATGGAATATCCCTTTATTCAGTTTGGGGCAGCTCTCCTGGCCACAATCCCTCACAGTGTTTTGTGCACCTGCTCACTGACAGGGCATGAAACACTGAATAAGTCCTTGACTTAAAACCAGCACTACTTAGCAAACACCAAAACATTTGTGCATTATCAACATTATTCTCATGCTAAATCCAAACTGCAACACTATACCAGATATTAAGAAGAAAATGAACTTTGTCCCAGTTCAACCAAGACAAGAATGATAGCACTCACTGAGATGGAAAAAAATCCTGTATCTCATCCTTCTTTTTGTGTCAGGTTTCATGGAATGTTTTCCATGAAATATGGAGTTAACAGTGCAGTCAAGATCACTTAAACCTATAACAAAGAAAATGTATATCTCCAAATGCAATTGCAGGACACCTGTTTTGATAATACTATGTGTAAACACATTTTTGCTAACAGTGTCAAATATTTAGCTGAAATTGGGCCCATAACATGCATTTAAAGGAAAAGTGATAGGGGAAAAAAAAACAAACCAAACAACCAAACAAAAAAAACCCAAAAAACAAAACCCAGCCCACAAATATTATAGTTATCTTCCATTTAGAAACCACAGTGCTGTAGGGAAAGTAAGATAAGAAAGCAAGTGCATCTTGATTAGAAATAAAATGGATAGGGTCATGTAATGAAAGCTGAGACTTATTTTATTTTGGCTAGTGCCAGTTGGTTAAATGCAGGGT
Source organism: Illadopsis cleaveri (assembly GCA_013399915.1). NCBI lineage: Eukaryota > Metazoa > Chordata > Aves > Passeriformes > Timaliidae > Illadopsis > Illadopsis cleaveri. The sequence continues at coordinate 139,511 of VXBB01023391.1, forward strand.
TTCTTTTTAATAGGTTACACACTGCCTTTAGCTAATTTGAATCACATTGAGGCAATAAGGTCTTTACTGGGACATATAAGCAATAAAGTCAGCAAGAGTTCCACAGCGGCAGCTATTTCCACTGACTTGAGAAGTTTGCTCTAGAAATATACAGCTCTTTGAAAGCTTTGGTGTTTTCCTATATCCACAGTCTGGCTTCTTTAATTTTTTTTTTCTGATATTCTAAATCTAAAATATAGCTTATATCAACTCCAAATTTGCATATTAAAATGAATGTTGTCACTGTAAATTTTAACAATGTGTACAATCTTTTACACAAATTTCTTAAAAAGTTTCTTTCACATGAAATATCTGTTCCATGGAAGCTGTATTTTATGAAGTATCTCTCAGTGCTCTTGGTTAAACAGGAGCCTGGCTTTACCTTTTTCCCCCAACAAAAAACAGTTTATCACCAGATTACTGCACTGCTTGAGTGATGAGTTAAAGCTGGAAGAGCCATTCCCCTCTCTACCCTGTGCTAATGAGACCACATCTGCATTCATCTGCTGCATCCAGGTGTGGGGTCCTTAGCACAAGAAAGGCACTGACCTGTGAGATTGAGTCCAGAGGAGGTCACAAAGATGATCAGAGGATTGCAGCAAGTCTCCNAGCCATTCCCCTCTCTACCCTGTGCTAATGAGACCACATCTGCATTCACCTGCTGCATCCAGGTGTGAGGTCCTTAGCACAAGAAAGGCACTGACCTGTGAGATTGAGTCCAGAGGAGGTCACAAAGATGATCAGAGGATTGCAGCAAGTCTCCTCGAAAGATAAACTTGGGAGTTAGAGTTGTCCAGCTGGGAGAAGAAAAGGCTCTGGGGAGATTTCACTGTGGCCTTCCAGCCCCTAAAGATGGCTTATAAAAAGGAGGGATAGAGAATTTTTGCCCAGATAGATAGGATAGGGATAGGATAAGCAGGAACAGTTTTAAACTAAAAGAGGAGAGGTTTAGATTCGATTTTAGGAAAACATTCTTTACAATGAGTGGGGTGAGGCAGTGGCATGGGTTTCTCAGAGAAGTTGCGGATGCCCCATCCCTAGAAGTGTTCAAGGTCGGGTTGGGTGGGGTCCTGAGCAACCTGGTTTAGTGGAAGATGTTTTTGCACATTGCAATAGGATTAGAAGTACATGACCTTTAAGATCCCTTCCAAACCCAGACGTTCTATGATTCTATGACCCATATTGCACAGTACAACAGCCCATGATTTCATGGAAACTCTTATTTAATTGTGTTAAAGTCATATTTAACCCTGTTTTGCTTGCACATTCTAACAAAAACCAACCAACCAACCAACCAAACACCAAACAAAAACAAAAACAAAACAAAACAAAAAACCACAAGTGAGGCAAAAGATGCTATAAAAAAGAGATTTTCATTTTAACATAAGCAATCTCTAAAGAGCATATGATAGATCCTGTCACTATCACTGTACTCTAGGCTATCATGGCTTTCAGTAAAATAATAATCAGCTTTTGGAGGCCAAACTCTTAAAACATATGTTTCTCCACCTTTATAATGTGATAGCAGATTTTTCTTGACTTGCTTTAGCCACTGAAACCTTTGTGAAAATTGTTTGGTAATTATCTCAGAAGATAATTTTGTCAACAGCTGTAATGGCAAAAAATTTGGTTACTTAAGGTCTTTTCAGCACTGTTGAATTTCATCTATAATCCAAAATAAATACAGATTTTATTTTGACTTAGAAAGCAGAATAGTTCATTTTAATTCTTTTAAGAATGTAGTCAGAAGCTAAATGAAAACAATAGAACAAAAGAAGTGATCCATAACAGTAGTAAAAAAAGAAAAAAGAAAGTTTGTTTAGTTATGCATGAAGAATGGAGATGGATTGTGAGCAAAGGCTTCAGTGGACTTGAAGAAGATAAGAAGTTGAAAAATGGTGGAAATAGGCAAATGTTATTAACAGGTAGAGTAGCTTGTAATCCATAGATATCAAAGCAGGAATAAACACAAATGGTTATTTATTTAATGAAGACTCCTGCAAAATGCAAAATTACTTGTGTTGTAAATAAAATAATAGTTAGAGTAATTTAAACCAAACCTGTAAGCAAAAAGTCAAACACTGGAACCCTTATTGCACCTCAGGGGATTAGAGCAGCTTCTTCAACCACAGCAGTCGTTGCTGTGTTACTTCCATGAGAAAGAAATGCAGGTTTTCATGAGCAGTGTGATGTTTTGAGTGTCCCAAATCTTTTTGAGAAAGGCAGCTAAAATCATGAACTTAATTCAGTTCAGGAATTATTAATCCACTTCTCATTGGATTAAAAATATAACAATTTGAATATCCTCAGAAGGGACACATTATGGCACAGGTACTTAGCACATTACAGTGCTCTGAAGACATGCATTTCTATAGTTTCTGTACATGATGCTGCAGTACACTGTGTGCACGTGTGAATTTACCCCAGAAATTCTAAATATCACTCAAAATCACAATCATGGGATAACTAAGGCCAGAAGGGACTTAAGAGGTCTGTGGTTCAATGTTCTGCAGAGTCAGAGTATAAAAAAGCCAGCTGTCAGAGCAGAGTCAGCTGTAAGATCAGACCAGGTTGCTCAAGGCTTTATCCAGTTAGGTCTTGAAAACCTCCAGCTATGGAGACTGACAGCTCAGTCTCTCTGGGCAACCTGTTCTACTACTTGGAGATACGAGAGCATGGCAGATGTGAAAGCCGGCCCATAGGCTGACCTCTGATAGTAGTTATAATGAACCACTGTATGTACACAACCGTGGAAAAACAGTTTGGTTTATTATTGACCTACTTCTCAGAGTATTTTCATAAAAGAAGAAGGAAAAAGGAGCAGCTGAGTGGAGAAAAAAAATGCTGAAGGTATTCCATATAACACAGATCTTTTTTTACAGAGCAGAAAAGAATAATTCATCAAATTCTACTCCATGTTTTGTGTTTGGATTTGTCTAATGGGTTTGACTTGGTGCAAGGAAGGGAAAAGAATGGTAATTGTGTACCTTGAATTCAGAGGACATTTTGCATCAATTATATCACATGAAAAGAAAAAGAAACATACTGAAAATTTGCTATGTAAGTGGAATGTTCTTCTTTCAGGGTATTTTAAAACAACTTTGTTTAGATCCATATTTTTTTGCTTCACTTTCGCTTCACTGTTTATAAGCTTACAAATTATAGTTTACACAATATAAATTGTCAAGCTGAGGGTTCAATTTTTGGATTTTATTTTGACCTTCAAAACCTAATCAATATTAAAATAATGATAATCTTATGGTTTGCATTTCATTTATTATAATCTCAGAACAATATAATTTATATTGGTCATACCACATCAAATGATTTAGAGTGAAAGACTCACTTTTGAATATATTGAATGAGAGAAGCTATATACCTTCTTATAAAAGGACTGTGAAAAAAGAGAACATATTTTTACTATATTGCTTTTCTGTCTAGAGGGAGTTCTATATGTCCAATATACATTTTTGGAAACTCTGCTTTTTACTAAATTTATGGGCAAGAGAGAGCAGTACTAACTGTATATCCAGATTTATTGTCTTCAGAGCTTACACTACCCTGAGTACGGAAAATATATGGTTTCTATGCATTAGCAATGCAATGTATGTAATAAAAATATTTCGGTATAAATTAGTAAATGAAATTTGCTGACTTATAAACAATACACTGTAGCACTTTTTTTTTTTTTTTTTCCTTTTAAGACACTCTGATTAATGCTGTTTTCATATCAGTCAAGGGTCACCTATCATGCAGTATTATTAGCTGCTACTGTCAATTGTATAAGGTTACCGGGGTTTTGTTGTCTTTCTTTTTGCCCTCAAAATAATACAAGTAAAATCAGTGTGTAAGGCCACTTAACAGGCAGTATTATATGCAGAAATGTATAGCATTATATACACTTACACTTACATGCAGTAATGCAAACAAAAAATCTAGATCAATTTTCATCTAAATATAAAACCCAGCTTAGCCTTTTTGAAGAGATCAGGAATACTTTGTTTTGCACAGGTGATCTGTGACCATGCAGGTTATGACTGTGATGTCCTCAGAAGTAGTGTCTAGGTCCTGTCTAGACTTTGAAGTCTGAGTGAACAAATAGGCTGATTCCTCTCTTAGGCTTCAGGGTTACTGTGATGAACACCAGTTGCATGTAGATTGTGCATGTTATAGAGGAATCCCATTTATATTCCCACATTATTGGTCAGTTTCAGAAGCAATAAACTCAAATTTGACTCTGCACCAAGTTGTATTATAAAATTTTTATCTGGATCTTTTCATTGCTGGATTCTGGAGGAAATGGTTATGATATACAAATAAGTATTGATTTTGTAATATAATTATTGGTCTATTAGCTGGATCTTTGACCTACATTCTCTGTGCTATGCTGACACTGTTCTTTGAGTCAATAACATCTTCATATCTAAGCATTCTTTGAGATTGTTTTTGACTTTTTATCACTTCAAGTTGTTCTTTATTTTTCCTACCTGAAAGGAAATATTTTATATTTTAAATGGTGATTGATGAGAGATACAGTACATTTGTGGAGATTATGTAGCAAACAAGAAGGATTCATGTTTTCCTAAAATGCACTTGCATCTAAAAAGGTATATGCATTATTTTCAACAAGAGTGTGAAACATCTGTTCCCAAGTAATGAGAATTTGAAAGATGGTTCTGTTTTTAATTTCTATTTAAGTGATTCACATTCAGAAGAGCTCAGAATAAGCACCAGCTCTCAGACAAACAAATTTATTAACAAAGTGGGCTGAAGAACTAGCACTATTGTTCTCTTGTAGATTACACCAAATTATATTAATTTAATTAAACAGAAAATAATGTTTATTGATTAATTTATTCTGTTGTCAGTCAGGAAGATTGAGTGGCTTTAGTTCACAGGCTGAAAGCAATTTGAGATTATGTGCTGAATTAAGAGAGTAAACGAGGTAAATCGCTAATACCTTACTTATGCCTTCTTCTTGATAGAGCTAATGCGAAATATAAGCCAGATTCTTCACTCTCCCTAGAGGCTTCATTAGAAAGGCAGATAAATAAAGACAGAAAATGCATTTCTTCATATTTATCACAATCACTGTTATTCTTCCGGTTATCCTCATGAATTGCAGAATTTGACTCCTTCTCAAAAACCTTTGAAGTGATTTCTATTTCATCATATATTCTAGAAGGCTGTAAATTTATATTTACATTAATAAATATAGAAGAGATTCTTAAAGGTATCAAAAGAGGTCAGTAATGGCCAAAAGTTGACATAAAGTGCGCACAGCGCAAATAGAAATACACATTTCCAGACCAGGAAACTGGGATTTGCAAGAAGAGAAGAGGATGAACTCTGATCATACCAAACACAGAAAACATAAACATAATTTGTGATGATTGATTAGGGTATTTAACCACTGTTACTAGGCCCTTTTTCAATTGTATTGACCATTAATAAAGAAAGAGATCTAAAGTAAACCATTCTTTGCCTAATGGAATGTTTTCTATTAGTGGGGTTAGTGGACAGAGAATGTCACTTCCACTTCCCGTATATGTGTCCTCAGGTGGCCTAATTTTATGGACCAGAGTTCATGGTGCAGCATTTGAAAATTATTTATCCTGATTCAGATAAACATTATGAACATTTTTTAAGAATGCAAACAATGCTCAAAGTCTCCCGAAAAGAGGCTGAAAATGACAATTATGGACCTACTTCCTCTTCTTAGATTCAGACATAAGAGGAGAAGTAACAGCAATCCTTTCTTTCTTTCTTTCTTTCTTTAAATGTCTCTTCCCTAAGGAAAAGAGCTACAGCCTTTATATATCAAGTCATAAAGGCACAAACTAGAGTGACTCCAAAGGTCCCATTACCTAGTGCATTAAAAGATCACCTCACGATCACCAATTCAGTTTATCCCTACCATATGGTCAGATGGCCTTCCTGCCTGTGAGTACTGGTATGAGATATCTAACTGAGAAAGTAATATGTATGCACTAGAAAAAATTATCACATTTCCAGAAAAGAGGGAGAGATCCCAATGTATAAATTATTTCTGATTCACAGTTCTGAAAATTGCATTAGATCTTAGGATTTTGCGTGGTTAACAAAAAAAAAAAACCCACAACAAACTTTTAGTATTTTATCATTTTGCAATGTTTCAAATAGCATAGAATAGCACAGAATGTTCTCTCAATACAGTTTGGTTTTCCTTTTTTGCCCACTTTTGCCTCATTTGTTGAACTTACCAGTCTAAGAATAATGACACTATGTTAACTTGATTGAAATTGTTTGAAGTGAAAAACTGCTCATCATTAATCTTATAGTGACAGTCCTTATTGTAATTAAACTCCAAAGATATGTAATTCCTTGTTAAGAAAGACTTTTTTTACTCTTCAGCTCACAATTCAAATTCATCTGTTTTCATATGCTGCCATTTCATGGTAGTAAGTTGTCCCTTATTTCACCTGAGTGCTTTAAATGTGTTGATTTTTGATGTCGTTTATGCAGCTGTGAAATTAAACCAGAAATGAAAAAGCCTTGTAGGTCAGTAAATGAAAAATAGTGATTTATTATATTTGTGAACAACTAATGCCATGAATAACTAATAAGGTTTTCATTACCAAGATTTTAAAGACATGCTCTTATAGCAGTCATGCCATGCAAATATAGGTCACTTTTGTCACTTTGATATTCTGTTTCTGAAAAAGAAAAGGTGTTTCTGTATGGTAGAGAACTTCTGAAAGGAAAGGTAAGAAATAGGTAATAATGGCTCATTTCTTTAAGCCATCTGCAATACAATCCATGAACAACAGATCTCTGCGTTAAATAAAACAAGGGGTTATTGGATTTCTGAACACCAAAACAAAAATAAGAAGTGCAGTATTTTGACTTTTAAATTTACTACAATCCACAGTGCTTTCATTTGGAATTAGCTTGTTTATTTAAAAAAACCCAAAATGATAAGTGTGTTGTCATCCTTTTTTTTTCCCCCTAGCGTAGGTAGGAAATGTCAAAAAATGGCTCTTCACATTAATGTTTCTTTATTTTTCCTTGCCAGATTCTTTTATCTTTGTGGAAACAATGTGAACAGAAAGGTCATCAGCCCAGAAGATCAAGATGCATGTAACCATTCTTTCTGACAAAGACAAACTGACCTTTTATGTTTCACATACGGGTCATTAAATGTCAGGGCACTGAGTGGAAAAATGGCCCTCAACAGCCCCATCCAGGCTTCCTGGGGCTCCCACACCCCTGCTCCTTGGCTCGGGGCTCTGCCTCAGCCAGGCCCAGAGCTGTCAGTCTGTCCCCGTGGTGCTGTAGGGGTCTGGCTCTCCAGCCACACCACAGCATGGCCTACCCCACATTCCCACAGAGGCACCTTGGAATGCTTCAGATGCCTTCGTGGCCTGCCCTGCTCCTTGTCCAAGGGCCCTGGAACAAGGCCTGGCTGGTGAGGCTCACAGGGATCCCCTCATATCACCTGGTACCTGGCTCCAGGCAGCTGCCAGTGCTTGTGGCACTGCCCAATGCACATATGTCATCACTAACCTTGGGAGGGTTTGTATTCCTCTTTCCTCCACAGAGAGAAAGTTCTCAAAGCACAGATCTCAAACAACTCATCTACAATAGTGTGCTTAGCCCCAGTTTTTTCCTTTCATGGAACTGTGTATAGTGATTTGTAACCTCAAAGCAGACCTCAATAAAGCAATGTTGTTGTCAGATCTTCCGAGGATCTGAGTACCACACAAGAGCTAAAATCACTTACACTTCAAGGTGCTTTGCAAGACAGGTCAGATTCAACATCCCATTTTTTACAGATTAGAGTGTGGTTGTGTTACCAAGGCTCCACTGCACTTAACTCAAATCTTGTGTCCTGTTGGCCTGTATGTTACAGCCACTTAGACTCTTGTACACATAGGCATGGTGAGTTTGTAAAAGAGTAAACCTCCTTAAGTGGCACTTCAATCAACATTGACTTTGTAGGGAAACAGGGTAATAGCCCTGCAAAACTCACACTAGAACAGGAAAATGCCTCTAGTTGACTTGATTGGACTCCCAGCAAGCCAGAGTTATTCCCTCTCCAGATTTATTCTAGTTCATATGTGTCTTTCTCAATTGGGTACTGTCTCTTATAGTCCAAACTCAGTACCTCAGTTCTGAACTTTGCTTACAACATTTTTACTTCCTGCTAATAACAAAGTTCAGGATTTAAAGTACACCACAGTCGACAGTGGCTTTTTCACTGGCAAATGATTCATTGCCCTGTCATTTTGCTCTGAACATACCACAGCCTATAAGTAGATCAGCATTAATGGAAACAAAAAACTTTTAAAATACTTCACACCATTTTGATCTCAATAAGTGAAAAGTCCTAGCTGGAATGTGTCAAAATGGCATTACATATAAACATGGTTCATTTAAGGCTGAGATGGATGAGATGAGATGAGATGAGATGAGATGAGATAATTCTACCCTTTGTAAATTTGGAATGGGGAGAAACAATGAGGAAAACCAATCTCTTTTAAATGCTTAGGTATAAACAGATTAGTATATATATACATACCTATATATACATATACATATATATATATATATATATAGGCTATGAATATATAGAGATTGCAAATTGAATTCAGATGAAGCTCTGAAACAGTTTTCCAGAGGAAAAAATGTAGTAAATGTGTTAATGGAACTATTTTTTAAATCAACTCAAGAAACCAGTATATCATGGCAGGACCTTGTTAATTTTCTTTCCATGGTTAGTTCATACTAATGTTTGTACTTCACTAGGAACTTCATAGGTTTTGGATGATCCCCAGAAGAGACAAAAAATGAACAAATTTTTCAAGGACAATAATTTCTGATAGATTCTGCTGATACATGAATCATACCTCTATTTTTACTTCCCATAAATTTAAATTAATTAAAATGCTTGAATTACATGCAAAATCCAAGAGATTGTTTAACTGCTGGTATGGACCAAGACTGAATTTTTCAAACTGCATCAGAAAAATAGTAAGTTCCTGAGAATTTAGAGAAGAGACACATTGAAATTCTCAAACAGATCTGCAGAACATGATTATTGTGTCCTCACAAATACCATTTCCCCAGCGCAATTATTATTTTGGCCCTTCTTCGACCTGGATTTCCTAACACTCACTGAGCTTATGTGTAGCCCTGGTTCGTGCCTGACATGTTTTGGTTTCTGGAATTCTTTTCCCAGGGAACTTTCGGTAAACAAGAGACATGTTTTGGTAAACGGCAAGAATTTTTATATATTTTTACCTAGGAGGGGCTTCTCTTGATGTCCCTCTGGTCTGACTAATGTGATTGAAAAGGTTTGTCTTCTTGTCACCAATTGGTCTGTGTAGAACACTACAAAAAGGGAAACGTTCCTGGAAATAAAGCAATCACTCTTTCAGCCTTCTGAAGTCGGAATCTTTGTGTCATGAAGGTGTACAATTGTGACACTTACGTGCTAAATTATGACCAGAATGGATGTGCATTGTGGGACCAGGTAGAAATCACAGGCCTTGCAAAGGAGAAATTAAACTCCTCAGAGGAGAAGAGCTGCAGGCAGATCAAAGCTGTCACCTGCTCTGATCCATGTAGTCTGGCCTGGGTATATTAATGTGGGATCCCTGGCTGCAAAGTCCAGTGCTAATGTATTGACTATGAATCGTCTCAGCTGAGGAAAGAGATAGGTTTAGAAGTCCACCTGGTCTCAGTTTGAATGTCTGTAATGTCTGATCTAGCCACAGGCTGGCTAGCTTTGCAATCAATAGAAAGAATATTTAGTTCCCAGCTGAACTCATCATTGTTATAAGCATGATAAAACCTTTGTGCTAATCTCCATTGATTATAGTGACTTGTTGAATACCAATTTAATTAATTTTAAGCATTATGAACTGGCCCTGAGCAGTGTCTTGTCCTCTGTGTTGACTAGATACCAAACTTGTGCTCCTAAAGTAGCTACTCTGATTTCTGCCAAAGTAGCTAAAGGAGCCACACAGTGACCAGAAAATGGCAGCATGTAAAAAGTAAATAAATGACAGTTTCTTGAGCATGAATCTCAATGGAATAACAGACTCTGGAGTGCCAAGAAAGGAAATTGCTTCCTGTTAGAGGGATTTCTACAAAACCAAGTTTAACTTTACTAGTATTTAGAATCAGAAGAGTGCACTATGTTCTTCTGAAGCACATTCGAGAGAAGGATGCAAATCAACATGCTCTCAGTCATTTCTCTTGATTGTCTAGTTTCATTCTCAGGAAGTTATTTGTACTTAGGTCTGAGAATATAAACTAATATTAAGTAAATAAAAACAAAGAAAAATACTGCCTACTACTGAACTGTTCAGTCTACATGCTCTGAGGATATATATGCATCCTTGTGATTTTCTTTGCTATGGAGATACAACTGCTCAACTACTGTAAGTGATTAGATATAGATATTCATTTTGTTAATTCTTTTTTCCTTCTTTTTCTCTTTCCTTCCCATGCAGTCATGAATGAAGTGAATGCCCATGTGGTCACAGAGGGAGTTACTCTCCAGCTTAAAATGTTTTCTGTGCAGTAAAACTCGTTCATTTTCCATGGAAGCAAGAAAGGTGAATTTGAAGATGCTCTTCTGGAGAAAGGTTTAGAATACAAGTTATCTCAGTTTTCATGAGGGAATGGTAATAATTCTTTGTTTAGTATTCAAAGGTGAGAGGTAACAGCTTACCCTTCTATATCGTGATAAGAGGTTTTAGAAAGAACGCAGACATGATTACACTTTATCGTAGCTCCTTTGTGCATTTGTTATGCTGTGAGAGTACTTAGCAGATCTGAACCCTGCCATGGCTGTGTCACAGGTTCAGCAGGTCACAGGCAGAAGATAGGTACTTGACCAAAGCAAGGCAATTCAGGTCATGTGCAAATGCAGAATTCTAAAGCCTCAGTAAAAATTTGGCTTAGGCTAAACAAGGATTTGCCTACTGTAACTGAGTGATCCTGGGATGGATGGCAGCTAAGCAGTAATTAAAAAGGTTGCAGTTTTACATTAAGCTACTTATTTCCTATTTTAGTTAACCCACCACTCCTTATTTCAGTAACCCACACTTCAGAACGTGGAGACCTCAATTACTGCTAGACAATTCCCATTCAATCAAAATGCATTAAAAAGCTGATGGTCAAGAAGCTCTACTTATTTTGGTACCTGAAAAATAGCATTTTGCTCATGGTCTACAAAATATCTAGTCCAGTTTAAAAGGCAAATACTTTTTAAAATCTTATAAATAAATACTCCTTTTTTTTAAAAATATGCCAATGTAAGTCTGTTCAGTATCATTCAGTATCGTTATTATCATATAAAAACTTACCTTTATTGTAAAATTGTAAATACTTTGGCTTTCACACAGTTCTTTTCATTCTAAACAGACAAATTTTTGTAATTCATTCCCAATAGCCAAGTTTCACAAACCTAATGTTGAAGTCAAAAAAGCATCTTCTGATATTTTTATATGTACATTTGCCCACTTGACAGTTCTAATCATCTTCCACAATTTTGGGTGCCTCAGATTAAAACAGAAGGTATTATATTATGTGGCTTGTGTTCTTAGTCCTGATGGTTCTAATAGTGGCTATCAGCAATGTTGACACTTTTAATTATTTAGAACCTACATCCTCAACTATTTGGTTAATTCCTTGACACATCTAAATACTTTTATATTATTGTGAAATGGAATATTAGAATCTATCCCATAAAGCACCTGCCTGGTATTGTAAGCAGCGAATTTTATTGTTATATAAAATGTGCATAAAACTGTTTACTCAAATGACAAATACGATTTTTTTTAGTATTAAAATTACAGGTTTTTTCTTTGCCAAAGTTTATAAACAGGAATACTCAAGCTGTCTACATGCACCCATAGAGATAATTTCACTTAAATCAAGGAGAATTATGTGCTATGAGTCAACACAGAGCTGTGACCTGAAATTCTAACTAGAATTTAAAATATACCATATGAGCCTTCCTAACTAAATACATCCAAGACAGCATTTTTATTTGCACTCTGAAAAATAGCTGGACCTGAGACCAAAAGAATTTTATTTTAGTCATCATAGTTGACATTTTCTCTTCTGTTTTACCTCCATGTAGGGGGAAAAGTATGATATATAAAAAGCTCTGAAGAGATCTTAAGGGAGACTGAGATAGATTTACCTCAAAAACCAGCATTCAAGCACTGAGGACACATTTAGAGTGCTAGGCCCAGGCTCAGTAACCTGCAGCTCAAAGTAAACAGTTTAAACCCAGATCTCCTAATTTGCCCTGATCACAGAGTGCATCTCAGTTTGTCAGAATTCTGTTAGAAATACTATCTTGGACATGAAAAAAAATTCTTCATTATGAAAACCTGATCTAGCTGATAGACACTTCTGTGAAAAGCTTTGGTTTCATCAAGACATTTTCTTATGAAAAATGTTTTGTCAAAATTATTTTCACCAGATCTTCCTTCAAGAAACCAGATGACAACTTTCTGATATTATTTAAAAGATACCTACTATTTTTCTTCTCATTTGGCATCAGAATAACCTTAGAAAAATGTGCATGATTCTGCAGCATTTGGAAAGTATCACAGTTTCCAAGAATGACATCTTAGCTTATGGGAAATCTCATAGACAATGTTATCTAAGTTTAAAAGTAGATCAGAAAGAAGCTAAGGTGGATGGACTATAATTAAATTAAAAGAAATGGGTGCATTGACAGGCTCAGTCCTTGCCATATTTTGCCTGTAATGGCTTTGCAATTAAGTGAAAAGTCTAATGATTTGAAAGCTATCTCTTGAAATTATATTGGAACTAAAAGTGCCAAGACAAAAAGAAAAGAATGTCGTATAGAAAAGCTTCATCCAGCACCATAGTTAATCATAAGGTAGGAGAAATAATCTCTGAGGGCATAATTGAAATGTCCTGTGGAAAAAAAATTCCTTTATCTTCTCTCTTTACTATTTCTGAATTTTGAAGAACATGCAGATCAGTCAAAATCTGCAGTTTTCATCCTCAGAATTTCTCAAATTGGTATTTTAAAATGTATAAGGATTTTACTCAATCTTTTCTTGAAGCCAATTCTTCCTATGACTGAAATGCTTAAAATATTATCCAGATCTGACATAAAGCACAAAGATCTTTGTGTGAGAGAGGGCATTTTGATTATAGTAGGTGATTCTGGGGATGGACAGGGGAGCAGTACAGCTTTAAGTAACACAGATGACTGAAAGTTTCTGCCATACCAGATATCAACATTTAGCATGTTTGAAAGAGAGCCTATGGACACGGAGACAGTCACATCAGACTTGAAGTGTCATGTTAATTTCATGTGAGGTCCAGATAATAAATAAAGACATTGTTAAGGTCCTTCCTGCCTGACAAAGATGGTTCACACAGCTGATAAGAGTTAAAACTTCATTGTGGAATGAGCATCAGAGAAGTCCCTAATGATGAAGGCTGGCAACTTGTCAAGAAATTTTTCTGATTGCCTTAATTCATGATGACACAGAAATGTGTTTGGTTTCCTTTTTTATTGTCCTGCTACCCTCAGTGCAAGAATAGAAGTGAATAAAAATATTCATTAGTGGTCTTGTAAATAAGTATGTTGCTTCTTCATTTAAGCTATATTATTTTAAAGAAATTGTATACTTTTTTTTCAGTTCAGTACCTAAAATTGTATTAACAGATTCTGTGTCTCACCCTGCTCCAAACACAAAGCAGTTCCTTCTGCTGGAGATAATATTGCAAGATTTTGTCATGATGGAGGAAATGAAGCTCCATAGGGGAGCAGCAAAGCAATGTCTCAAAGAGACACACAAAATCAATATTCTCAGCCATTCATTAGTATGCCCAACAGGAGAAAGAACCAAGATGCCTTTCTGAGGTGCCAATGAACCAGTTCAAATAAGCTGAACATGTGGCAAATAACCATTTATCAGTCCTGTGAATCAAATGGGTACAGCATCCAGCTCTGGGGTCTTCAGAACAGGGAAGACATGAATCAAACAGAGATGGTCCAAAGGAGGGCCACAAAAATGAACAGAGGGCTGGAGCATCTCTCCCATGAGGAAGAGCTAAGGGATTTGGGGCTGTTCAGCCTGGGGAAGAGAAGGCTCTGGGGAAACTTAATGTGACCTTTCAGTACTTGAAAAGGGCTTATAAGAAATATGGGGTCAAACATTTTAGGAGGACCTGTTGTAATAGGACAAGGGCTAACGGTTTTAAATTTAAGGCGGGTAGATTTAGACTAGATTTAAGGAAGAATTTGTTTTTATGATGAGGGTGGTGAAATGCTGGAACCGATATCCCAGAGTGGCAGAGGACCAAGTCTTGAAAGCACTCAAGGTCAGGTGGGACAGGGCTTTGAGCAACCTGATCTAGCTGAAGATGTCCCTGATTACTGTAGGAGGGTTGGACTAGACGACCTTTAAATGTCCCTTGCAGACCAAATTATTGTATGATTCTGTGAAATGTGTTTATGCCAAGTTACCATGCACAGCTGAGCTATTATGTCTTCCTACTGATAACCCTGGATATCCCACAGGTTTGAATGTTATACACTTTTCTATAATAAAGAAATATAATGCTGTTAACTTGCCCTCTGGGCAAGTTTCACAAAGGGTCGTCTTCCCTAACTTCCTGCATCTATCCAGCCAGCTGCAACGAAAACCTGCACAGGATCTAAGGCAGTTGATGCTGACACTCCTTTTGCTGCCATGCCAGGTGTCCACCCCTCAGCTGCATCAAATTTGGCTCTGAAAACCCAGGACCCCACAAAGGTGAGGCAGAGATGGGGGTGTCCCCATCAGTGGTGCAGTGCCACAGGTGTGGCAGAGGAAAGCCTGTCTGTATTCCTGCTCACCACAGAGGCTCCAGTGTTAGCTATGTGTTCTGTGCAAACAGCAATACATGCAGCAATTATCTGCAGAAGTATATAATACTGTTTATGTTGGATTGCAATAGTCCCAAACATGGGGAAGAAACATCTGACTTCTCATATTGCAACCTGTAGATTTTAAAGGGTAAAAAATGAAGCTGTTGAGAGGAAAGCAAACAAGTTTTGGACAACTTAAAAATATTTTTTAATGGAAAGTAGTATTTCCAGTAACTTAATGAAGTGTTTGCATTAATAAAAGAGGAAAAAAAAAAGAGTCTGGGTAGGATAAAGAAGAATGTGAGCCTAAAGAAAGAAAGCAAGCATTCAGTGGAGTGAACAACAGTGTATTAATTATAATATTTGTTTGATCTTGTCAGAAAACACTAGGATGAATACTAATGTAAAAATTTCATTTTTTTGTTTGTTTAATGAAACCTGTCCTAGATGTAACTATTCAGAAATTTGCCACGAAGGCTACATACTTACACTAGGTATTATTCCAGACAAAGCATGGAAGCTAAGTTCTAGTAAATAAAGTTTTCGGATATCAGTCTTTTTCAATGGCCTGTCTTTTCCATAATTAAGCACATTATGCAGTCATAGTTAAAATTATACAAACTGTCCTGGGATCTGGCAAGCAAGGATTGGTCTCCTCTCAAGGTGAATACCCACATAAACAGTTAGCTACAGAATCCTTTTCACTTTTATACTTTCTCCTTCTGCCCTGTAAATCTTGATTTATTACATGTGCAGCGACATTGTTTCAACAAGGGGATTGTAAGTGCCCCATTATAGAACCATTGATTGATGCAGATTTGCCCTCGGCAGTGAGGAGAACTGAACTGAGCTCCCATACATCCTGAATGAACGTTGTAATGACTAGAAGGCCTTGAGGACCTGGCGTGACACCTGTCCTATTGCCACCACTTCATTCTCCTCTAAACACAACATTTGGTTAGAAGGAAGGATTATAGGTAACAGCCTTCAGCAGTAGGTTACCCAGGTGGATAGAAAAGCACTTACAGTCCTAATAAGAGGACAGGAGTTACCCTTGTCCTCAGCTTTTCAAAGTGGATATTTCCATGTTATTTCTTAAGCTGCACCATTTGCTGACTTTATGGCCAAATCCTGTGCTGAGGTTGCCAGCCCTCATCAAGCTGTCTGAAAGCACAAATGTTACTCGGTGTCTTAGACAAGAGTCAAATACCTTGAAACAAGGCAAGGATAAATAACTATAATTTAAAAATTATATATTTATATCTCTCACATTATTAAATTACTTTTTAAAGAGCAGTTGAAAGTGGTAAAGACCTTTGAAATTTATCTAGTCCTACCTCCTTGCTCGAAGCAGGCTCAGTTACACCAGACTGTTCAGGACATTATCCAAATGGGTTTTGTATATTCCCAAGGATGGAGACTGCACAATGTCAGTGCACAACCTGTTCCAGTGTATGATCACCCTCAAAGTAAAATATTTTTTCTTTTAATTAAGTGCAATTTCCTCTGTTTCAATTTGTACCTATAGTCCCTTTTCCTTTCATTGGTTAAGAGGAGTCTGTCCTGCCCCATTAGTAAGACATGCACATACACACACACACACAAAAACACACACATATCCCCATACCCTTCTCTTTTTGGTGATAAACAATCTCAGCTCTCTCAGCCTGCCCTTGTACAACAGATGCTCTGATTCCTTAGCCACTCAGCTCTTTGCTGCACTAGAGAGAGAGGTGGACATACTTTTCCTGTGCTCTCCTGTACTACCTCTAGTGACAGCCCATGACAGGACAAAGCACCCCAGATGCATCTCACCAGTGCTAACTAGAGGAGAAGGATCACCTTCCTTGACCTGCTGGCAACACTCTGCCTAATGAAGCCCAGGAGGCTGCTGGCTTTCTTTGCTGCAGGAGCACATTGCTGACTTCTGGTCACCTCAATGTCCACCAGGACTCTCAGGTCCTTTTCTGCAAAACTACCTTCCACACCATAGGCCCTAGTCCATAGCGGTGTATGGAGTTAATCCTCTGCAAGTGCAGGACTTTCCATTTCCCAATTTTGAACTTTAGGAGTTTAGTGTTCTCTGAATGAAAGCCAAGCATTTTACCCACAGTCATGCTTCAGCATTGGCAAAATTTGCAGGATGCACAGGAAGTGATAGTTTTAGAATAAAATATGTCTACTGCCCTATGAATAAATGCCCTTCTCTAATCCAGCATTTACTGCCATCTCACCACCTCTTGTTCTCCCTTCCTCTGCCCCCCATAAAAATCCCACCCAAAGTCAAAAATCCCAAACTAATAGTTATTTTACCAGCAAGATCTCCAGTAAATTGCTCCTATTTGTAATTTACTGTTGTCTACTCCACCTTCTAGTACCCTTCCTTTTCCTACCCGACATCTAAAATCCTATTTTAGATGACAGAAACAGTGTTAGATGATGAACTGAGCATTTCAGCTCACTAGAAAAAACATTGGCAATTTCAACCCTTGTCTGTTCCTCAGCAATATCATTCAAGAGACAGCTTGTCTGCTTCTCAAAATAAGTCCATCAAGTTCACAGGTTGCAGTTTGTACACTACAGTTTAGAGTAAACCAATAGTTTCTAATTTCCACTCAAGAAGGCAATGATTTCTTTGAGGTCTTTCTTGCTTACAGAAAGGTAGCTGAGTTATGAAAGACAGGATACTGATACCAGCAACACCATTTCATCCTGCTCTAAAGAACAAATAGTTGAACTGGCAAATGAGAGAATGCAAAGGAACTACATTCTCTGTAAGTCTTGTCAACTCTAGATGAAAATTCCAGCTTTTAAATTTGCAGCTTTGAATGGTTTGTCACTATTTATTTTCCTGAGAAAATTTTCTGCTATTCACTGATCAAACATATTGCTGCATGGTGAATTTAAGAATTCATGTACCAGCTTACATGGAGCATATCTGAACTCACTGCATCATAGAGATGAGTTCTTAAAAATACATTTTTTAAATGTTTGTACACTATCTCACCTCCAAACAGAACACTTGCAATATTTTATCAAAATTCTCTAGGTCTTTACAGAAAAAAAAGAAAAAACAACCAACCAAAATACATTAACAATTCATGTTTCCAGCAGCAACTAAGGCAACAAGAGACATTTAAACCATTATCAAAGAGCTGCTCAGAAAATATATTGGCTTCATTATCAACAGAATTCAGCTCTCAAACATAATCCTGTACTCCACCTCCAGACAATACCACCTATTTCTTCTCGTATGGCAAGGTTTGTGAAGAAGAGGCAAGATTTCCAGAAAAAGGCAAGAAGACATAGCCTCATAGCCTTTACATCTCCTGTGAGTGCATTAAAATATCCAAGGAAATAAGGGCTGACATAGGAAATCCATAGGTGGCTTCAGAGAACACACCCTGACAAACAGGATCACGCAGTTGCCAGATCCGCAGTCATGCTTTCTTCTCTTTAATGGGTAGTTGCTGACTGTATATACAAAGTATAGTATACTTTGATTTCTATCTCCTGCAGAATATTGTGCAGGGAAGCTAAAGACATAGGACAGAAAAAATACAGAAAAAGGACTGACAAAAAAATTAGATCTTTGTGACTGTACACTTCTTAAAATGTGTAAATGTCAAGTGCATAAGTTATCAAATTGTGGTATGTCGCTGAAGGAAAAAAAGGAGAGGGAAATTAGATTAAAAATTTTAAAAAAAGACAAAATGGAATAAATTCCCAAGCAAGTAATATATTCTTTCCTCACTTTAAATATATTGTAAAATAATTGCATGTGTATTTGTCATGTCAACAAAAGCAGATTTTTCTGGACACTTTGGAACAGGCACTGAAATCAGCGTCCCTTTAGCTTGATTGCACAAAATTAAACTACACCTAACTCACAACAGATCTAATTAATAATTTATGTAGTTTCCAAGACAGAAATTTGTTCATAGTCATGATTTCATATCCCTCTCATTTTCTATCTATTTGCTGTAATGAAAGCAATTTACCATATTTGGATTTACTTCAGGTTTGTTTGCTGTTTCATGTTCTGATTTCTTTCCTAATTTTTTAAAATAACTCACCTCCTAAATTATCCATGTATGAATGTTAGTTGTTTTTGTTCTTGCTGTCAAATCCAGTATATTACATCACTGTAGCTCAGGTAATGACTCACTTCTGAATGATTTGGTAATTTGCTAAATTCCAGATACTTTTATAATAGCATCTAAGATACCCTCCTCAATTTTTTTTCTGAACTAGTAAAGGTTGCTAAGTGACAGGAATGTACTTATCTGCCACATCAGTTGCAGGCACTTCAATGCAAAGAAACAATTTTACACACCCACATCATAAAAAATAAACATTTTATTAGTACATGCTATGAAGAGATGCAGTTTATTTTAACCCAACTTTAGATGTGATATTTAGACTTGCATGACAACAGTAAAGTGTTTTTTTTCCAATCTCTATATTTTTAGGATCTAATTGACAACACAGTAATTTTACAAAATGTTAATTTTATCTCTTGGTCATCTACAACTAGTATTTCTTTAAAAAAAATGGAAGACACATTTCAAAAGGATATAATATAGGCATAATTTTTTAATAAAAAATACAGACTTGTCTTTGACATAAAGTGGAATTAAAATGCACCATTAAGTGTTTCTTTCATTGCTTTTCAGCATTTTAGTGTAAAGGCTACAAATAAATTTCAGTCAGGATGATAATGTGGATGTTGTGACACCCCATCAGTTGTACAGACAGGTATAAAAATGTTTTGTATTCGCAACATATTCCCACTGTCACTTTCTTGCTTTTTTTAAATGTTTGGCTTTGCACATAATTGGACAGGTTAATATAGCTGTCAGTGAATAACTTCATAGATTTTGTTTTACAGGGTGAGGATTTCCCATAACTTATGAAAGCTTTCATGTTAAATCAAAACCACATACAGCTTTTCAAACTGTATCTATATCACACAATATCTATAATATCATTGGCAGGTAATTAAGTAATAATGGCTACCAAAAAAAAAAAAANCAAAAAAAAAAATGAAAAAAAAAAAAAAAAAAAAAAAAAGAACACTACTAACTGGTACCTTGTTAAGAAAGAAGATCACTGAAAAGGCACAATCCACAAGTAACAAGGTTGTAGTTTTACATCTGTGAAAACCAACAAAAGCTCTCCTTAGTGAGAATACGTTCATGTAGACAATACAGTGCAATAAAGCAACATGACTTAGATTTGGTCAATGGCTTCCCTCTAAATATATTTTGACTATGCCTCAACAGAATTGTTTTTAAGAACCTGACTGTTGCTGATCATAAGAAAGGCTCTTTCATGTACATGTATCAAAATACCTCTCTACAAATTTTAAAGTACTCTGAAAAGAAAGACTTTTACTGAACTAGTGGGTGAGAACTAGTTTTCTTAGGTTTCTTATCCCACAGTTTCAGATGTATGCAGTTCACTGCCATTTAGACTAAAATATGATTTCTGTTATTGAAGGACTGAACTCTCTAAATTATAATTTCACAATGAATTAGGCATGCAACTGCACACTGTCTCTCTTTCTTCCTTACTCTTTCTTTGTTCACAAATACGATAATTTCCTGCTTCATGTAAATCAATAGCAAAAACTTCCCTACTAAATAGATGGTCAATATTCTGGGCACTAAACAGGTATAAAAAAGAAAAAATTCATTGAGGCATGTGTCTAGATGAAACATTTTTTCCAAAGATGGCCTAAGATCAGTAAATACAAAGATAGAAATCTTCTCAGAAAATATAACTAAGACTATTATTTTTCTTTTCTATCTTCTTATAGATTTTAATCTATATCCCCTGACTGGTCTCCATCTCAAGGAAGATGAAGAAAATTGCAGTTCTCAAAAATTCTTTCTTTTTTATTTTTGCTATGGTTGTTAAAGACGTGCTATGGATTTTTATGAAGAGACATATAAAGTTCTTTATTTAATTAATTTGTTTAAAATATAAACTACTAAATGAAGTTGAGGATCTTACTTTCTTAGTATTAAGATCTACTGATCTTCCTTTGAAAATTCTTTTGATATATAATAACAAGCTTATATTACACAGCTCTTGTGTGTAATTAATGTTTTTAACATTCTAAAAAAACTTTTAAATACTGCTATTCTTTTACATCTTTTTTGCTCATATTTATCTCAAAATTAACAAATCCAATCAATAATGTCCATTCAGATATTCTGTTGTTTCCTTGAAATAAAAATTTAGAATCAAATTAATATTTTTATTTTATCCCAAGCAAAAAATCAGTTCTTGGCTTGAATATTATTGATTGTAATTCTCTCTGAAGTATACTGAAACAGTGCAATGCCATGTAATTTACCTACAATTTATTTAAAACTTCTATTTTCAGAGCAAATAAGCAAATTCAAAAAGAACAGAAGGTCTCTCTGTAAAGACCCGAAGAACATTATCTACCTTCTGCCATGTAGATGCACATGCTTGATGCTAAATGAATATTAATATTTATCCTCTGTAGGTTATCCTCTCACCTGTAACAGAGGTCAACATTGCTATACAGGCTTCACAGGTCTGATATCCTAGCAGAAAGCAGTGATGCATATACACATCATGGACAAACTCTGACATAGATACAGCTTACAATGCGCTTCAAACTGTGCCTTTTCTAGTCAATGGATATATTTTGCTTATATTTCAGTTGGACCAATGGCACAGCCTATCTTAGTAAAGAGCTTACATATAATTTTAATTTCCTTGCAAATATTAACTCTTCCAATAGCAATGGCAGAATGAGAGATCTCTGACTGCATGGGAACAAATCTGATTTCTGAAAAGGGTATTTCAATTTGGGTTTCTATTTTCTATTCAGCTTTCAGACATCTGTCCATGACTTTAATCGCTGTTTCTTACATTTCCATACACAGAGGTTTGAATACTGGTGTCCAATTCTGGCCCCTCAGTTTAGAAAGGATGTTGAGACATTTGAGCATATCCAGAGGAGGCAACAAGGCTGGTGAAGATCTTGGAACACAAAGCCTGTGAGGAATGACTGAGGGAGCTGGGTTTGTTTAGCCTGGAGAAAAGGAGACTCAGAGGTGACCTTATCACTCTCTACACCTTCCTGAAAGGTAGTTGTAGACAGCTGGGAGTTGGTCTCTTTTCCAGGCAGCAATGGACAGAACGAGAGGACACAGTCTTAAGCTGCACCAAGGGAAATACAGGTTGGATATTAGGAAAAAGCTTTTTACAGAAAGGGTAATAAAGTATTGGAATGGTCTACCTGGGGAGGTGGTGGATTCACTATCTCTGGATGTGTTTAAGAAAAGACTGGATGTGGCACTTGATACCATGGTTTAGTTGAGGTTAGGGTGGTGTTGGACTTGATGATCTTGGAGGTCTCTTCCAACCTAATGATTCTGTGATTCTTGGGCGATTAGGAAGGCGATAAACATTTTCCTTTAAAATCAAAGTGTGGGGAACATATCAAGAAAGAGGCAAGCAAATTAATTTGAGATCATATTCAGCCACTTCTTCCTTAAGCAAGGCTTTACATTGTGAATAGAGTCACTGTAGGGTGAAATACTTTTCAATACAAGACCATGCAGAACAGCCAGGCCACTACTGGATATCAACATACATCTACAAAACAAATCAGCAGTGACCTAAAATTACATTTTAAGAGTGGTTTTAAGTCTTGTCTTTGACAATCAAATCAGAATGTAATGTTTGAAAATCTTTCTTAATTTAATATTTCTTTGTAAAACTATTACAGGTAGTTGTATAGAAACACAAAGGCCCCAGCTTGGTGGTTCCTGTATTTAGTGAGTGGTGCCTTACTGTCTGAGTAATTGAGTAGTTCTCCAACATGGGAATTAACCTTCTCTCAAGGGAAGAATATCAGTTTTCAGAATTATCGAAGCAAGACTTCAGCTTCTGTATGAACCTTCAAGTTCCATTTAGGTGAACAGTAATCATGATTCCTACTCCTCAAACTGAAAGCTGGATGTATTTCCAAGGGAAATCCTCTTGTCTAACCTCAACTTCTTAGGTAAACTGCAAGATTTACTATATAACATTCAGTGAACTCTACTGAAAGGTATAGTTGCTTATATACTTCTACAAATGTCCCTTATGGCTTTAGAGTCTCTTAATCTATACATCATACTATGTACCGCAAGATACTTGTGCTTTTTCTTTATAGTAATGTTTAAAATATGCTATTGAACTGGACATTCATTACAGCTATAATGGAAATCAAATGTTTTCATAAATACAGAAAGCTGCTTAATTTACATGTTAGTCCTGGAATTTGAATAAACAGCAGCATAAAAAACAGAGGCATTTTTTGTTGCTTAACAGTTATTTACATTTAGTCTGAGAGTAGGAATTTTGAAAGTCCTAGTTTTTAAAAAAACTCATGAAGCTGTACAACTTTAAAACATCAAATTGAAGTAATACTTCAGGATTCCAAAGGGGATGTCGAATTTATGTTGACTTAAAAGGAAAAATACAGTGTGCAAGTTGGGGATGGAAGGTGATACAAAGGTTTCATCTCTACATGTAAATGCTCTTTTAAATGATATGGGGAAGAAGAATACAGCTTAGCATGTTGTCTTAATGCTTGAGTTGTGCTCTCTTCTAGTTTTCAAATATACTAGAAAAGAAATTCCCACGAAAATAAGGGAAAAGAAAGCCACATCTTGGAAAGAGACGTTCTGGTACCCAAATGTAATTGTACCCAAACAATAGCTAAGATTTCATCTCTGAAGCATGTTTGAACACATTAATCTATTGCCCTACCAGTTCAGTTCAGTTCAGTTCAGTTCAGTTCAGTTCAGTTCTCTTCTGGTAGAAAATCTTCTCTAAAATCAAAGTGATTACATTGGCAATGTCCTCATGGTGCAAAACTGTCACAAGTATCTTATCAAGTGCAGCTATGCTAAAAAGGTCCTTACAGTCCTGTCTTGTGAATATTGCATCATTCCTATGCCATTTTAAGTCTAGATGTTTAAATGGCAAACAATCAGACAAACCTGCGGCTGCTGAAGGAATATGGATCAGCTTTTTCATGGCATTTCAATTATGCATGTTAAACACAGGAGGAGATAATGGGACATTTTGTGACCAAGCTCCTCTTCTAGTCTGCCAATCCTGCCTGTACTTGGAACACGACTACCTTCTGCAGAACTTAAAATATTAATTTGAAGACATTGCTATGGAGACTCCGAACAGAAAAGCTCGACTACCTGGTCCCTCTTAGAATATTTAAGCTTTTAATCATAAGGGATACTGGCACACATGTGAACTCAAGCCCTCTAAAGTGGGTTTCATGCCGATGTGTCGCTGCCATTTCAGCGACAGAAACCGCGTGCCAACAGCAGTCCCCATAAGGACCGCAGATGGATACACAATGAGGAATTGTTTCCTTTAGCATCTATGGTCGTGTCGAGGCACAATACATCGTGGAGATTTCGAGCCGCACCGTGCAGGTGAGGGGACTGGGAGTGACAATTCCCTGGGCCACTTCTCCTTCTGTCGAGACCACGTGTGAACCGAGAGCAAAGATTCCCAGAGGGGGCTCGGGGTGGGCACCGCCTCCGCTCCCGGCCCGGCGGTTCCCCCGCGTACCTCTCCGCTGGCGGCCGCGGGCAGACGCCGGGGCCGGAGCCGGCTCTACCCGGCCGAGGCACAGGACTCGCCCCTCGGCCCCTGCCCGCCGCCCGGCCCTCTCCCACCGCGGGCCCCGCAGGGCTGGCAGCAGCCTCTGCGGGGACAGGGACAGTCGCCCCG
>VXBB01023391.1:164286-208145 GCA_013399915.1 Illadopsis cleaveri
GGCGCCCTGAGCGGGGCTCGCCGTAGAGCCGCGGGCAGGAGGGGGAGGCTCCGCGTTAGCACGGCCGGGGCCCGCGCTCCGCCTGCAGGGGCTGCCCCCGGCTTGGGGGAGGCAGGGGAAAGGACAGCAAGCGGAGCAACTTCTGCAAATTAAAAGCAGAAAGGAAAATAACAATAATAAAAAGAGGCTCGTTCGTGGGTCATCTTCGAAGCTCAGTACCACGCGAGGCATCGAAGCCGCAGTGAAACCCTCCATGCTAGTGAATCCCACCACAGTGACAGGAGGGAAGCTGGCTGTGGCCACTTTTCCCAAGCCCCGCGTGCATTAGAATCGCCTTGGCTTTCTGGCTGGAAGATGATTCTTGCAACAGGACCATGTTGTTGATGATGAGCTGCAGAGTCGTTGGAAGATGCCTTCCTTGAGGATTACACGTGGGGCAAGGCCATCAGTCACGGGGAGAGCTGGCTGGTGAAACTGTCTGACTTTCCCCCCACCGGGGAAGTGGCTTCAATGGCTCCATCTCCCAGGAGAAGCAGTAGGAAAGATGCCAGCGCCTTGCCAAGCATGTCCTCAACTTTCTGGGCTATCATGATCCTGGCTAGTCTCCTAATCGCTTACTGCAGTAAGTACATATTTGTCCTGGTGCTTTTGCTGGGCATAAATCTACGCCCTTCCCATGTGAGGTAACACTTCGGGTGAAGGCCAAGCTCTGAAGCTGGCAGACGTAGGTACTGTGCCTTAGGCTTGCCTCTCAGCACATCTGCCCCCACACCCCTATGGCAAAGCAGGTAGACTGGCACTTTAATACTGCTGCTTCTCAGGAGAGTGACATGTCCTTAGATTGTAGATGTTGCTTTTCCAGTCCAAAGAGTAACATCTCTTGGATTTTAGAAACAAACTTTCTAGCAGTAGTAACCCTGATCCACTGTTCACTGTTTATTGTCAGATGTTACCAGATTGCTCTGTGGCTGCTCCCTCCCTATACACACTCTCTTAACTCTGTTCACCTTCCGTGAAGAGCAGCTGTTGTGCTTATGTTCATTCTTTTAGGAAGCACATACTTCATCATGTGACAGATGTCTTAACATCCCTGGGATCATATGTGATCCTCTGAAATTCCAGAGAGCAAATCTTGGCGCTTCCTTAGCATATCCTCAGCAGTTTAGTAAGTCCATGTTGCCTGTTTTAGAGCTGCATCTCAGGTTATCAGTAGAGGTTTTATATTCTTCTTTTGGGCTTCATCGATTTTCCATTAATTACACTGTTGCAGATAAGATATCTGTAAGAATCAAGTACTTGAACTATAAATACTTTTAAAGGTCTTTATTTTTTCCTGCTTTTTTGTTTGTTTTGGTCATTTTTGTTTTTCTTTGTTTTGTTTAGCAAGGATCATTTTCAGGCAGTTATATAATATAAATGGAGTTAATGCCCATACTTCTAGTTAGAGAATATGAGTTAGTCCACAGCAGTAGAGTAGGAAACTTGCTAAGAGAATAGAAAAAGCAGTTTTTGTGCAGTATTAAAAAAATATGCATTTATCAGGAAGGACCCACACAGCTTTGCCAAAATGAATCTACACTGTATTTTCCCACCCTGAGCTGAAAGGGGTCTGTAATTTACCCATGGTGCATATTGCTTTCATTAGCTGAAGCATAAAAGATTTTGCACTAGACTTGTCTTGTTGAGCTGTAATAGGTGTAGGCTATGATGAATAGGAAACAGATGCTGGTTTGCAGGAGCATACCTGCTGCATTTCTTAACCCTCTATTCCATTCCCTCCAACTGTATTACATTGACCATTTTTCTGTGTGTGTGTGTTGTGTGTGTGTGTTCTAGGGTTTTTTTGAAACAAGATTGTAATTGGTTAGGAGAATCTTTAATTCACTTTTTTTGCATATTACAGGGGCCCTTTATACTGATGACATTGAAAGTGGATTATTCCAAAAAGAATACCATATTTTGTATTTTTTTTTTTTTTTTGTAATATAGTACATTTTGTATTACACTTCTCATTAAGGAAATCATATTAAACAGACCACACTTTTAATAATATAATTCTGTACATAAAGCTATATTCAATGTATTAATATAGAGAATATACTAAACAAAATTGTGAGTTTAAAAAGAATTTATTGTACCATGGGAATGCATATTACAGAATGAATAGTTCTAGTATAAAGGAAATTCAGTTTGATATTAGTGATAGGAAATATTTTGTTCAGTTTGTGCTGGAAGTGTCCAAAGAGTCACAGGCTTCTTATGAGAAGATGTGAGATCTTCTGTGCATATATTTTCGATCAACATGGCCTCAAAAAGAGTTAACCATGAGCTCTGACACTTCAAAAATTATTCATTTTCAGCAATGAGAAGTTTGGCAATGTTTTGTCCTAAGGAATGTAGTGATCCATTTAAATTGTTATTTATTGCTCATTGTTGATTTTTTGCATTGTTTACTGATGAAAAGTGCAAATGTTGGCCGATAATCTGAAGGCATTTTCTAGTGTGCTTAAAGACCACTTTTGAATTAGTTCTCTCAGCCAGTGTAGATGGTGTTCCTCAAATATGTAGTACACTCTTCATTTCATATAGCACTGAAAAGCACCATGCTGCTTAAAATATGCAGTGTCAAAACACTCCACCATTAATGTAATGATTCACTGATTTGACAATTGCAATTCCAAATGTTAATGAAGCATCATGAACATTTTCTCTAGTGGTAGTATTTGAGACATTGGAAAAAAATGCTTTTGCTCTGTGAAAAATCAAGATTAAAAAAAGTGAAGCTATTTCTAGGTAAAGCAGCACTTCAGATTTTATGAATTCTTTTAAAAATCAGTCTTTTTTTCATCTGATGCCTTTTTTTGAAGAAAAGCAGATCTGGGTGTTAGGGGGACATGATGACTTTTAAAAATGCTTTAAAAATAACAGGATTGCCATATTTATTAGGAAGTAAAAGGAAAGAATTTGAATATGTTTGGTGGTCTCTGTTTTCCCCCACAACTTATTGTCAGGTATGTGGAAGTATAACAATAAAGGTGAATATATTATCAAACTAATTACAGGGACCTAATGTTTTATTCTCTCTCATTGTATCATTCTACTGAAAACCAACCCTGCAGCCTCCAAAATAAAATCTGGAAAAGAACTTTTCCATTTTTCCTTTCTTAATAGCACTGTAAATAAAATATTTATCCATCTTGCCTATTTCCATTTTTTATCTGTTAGTCTGACAAAGCTTATTTCTGAATCAGTTATTTGAACATTGCTTCTCCTTCACCTAATGACTTTGTGAATCTTTGTTTCTGGAAGTGTATTTGTTGTACAGTAGTCATCCCTATTGCTGGGAGCAACCAGTAAACACCATACTCTAAGTTCCACTTGACAGATAAGCATATTTATAAAGAATGTTCTGGATGTACATGTACAACCCGTAAGACTTTCATTTATACTTTAGTATCTGAAGCCAAATTATGTTCCTATTGATGTGGTAAAATTAGAAACTGATAATTTTTTCTTTCTTAAAAGTTTAGATTATACTTAGGGATAATGGCTCCATCCTATGGTGGAAGAGAAACCTGCATCAAATCAATTAAGTTAGTTGCTATAGTGATAAATATAATGTAATATTCTCCATCTGAAGAAAAATGGTCTGATTTGGTAGGCTCTCAACAGGGGAAGACAAAAAGTGGTAGAAATAGGCTGTTTATGTTCCTTGGTGTGACCTACAAGGAGTTGTCTTAATAAACAGAAGCATCATTAAATGCAATAACAGCCTCAGAAGACTCTCCTGGTAAAGGGTGGCCACCTTCATGGCAATTCAGAATTAAGAGTTGTGACATTTTTGGATTGCAGACATGTATCTCGCATACTTGTTTAATGGATGAACAGTAGTAAACCTGAGAAAAGTACGTACAGTGAATACCTCACACTTGTTTTTTGCTGTTGTAAAGGTGAAATTAATAGGGTTTTTTTTTCTTCTTCTTCTTTGTAACTGGAGTATGCATTTTACCATGTTAGAAAGTTTGGTCAAATTAAGGAAATTCTATGTGGTATCACAGCTGCCTGCTACATCAGTTTTGATTCAGAACAACTTTTTATTGCATTTATTCAGTTGACTTTCCTATAAATACTGAGGAGGTTTTTATATGTAAATGGTAACTTTTCAAGCAATATATGAATCAGCTTTTAGCAAAGTTGTGGCTGTTACAAGCTTTTACTTTTCCTATTTTGTATTGTGTTTTAAGCCTAAGGAGTAGAACATTAGAGCCCTGTGCTGTTCTGTTAAGGTAATATTTCTATGGGTGAGTAAAGGGTTGTTTTTTTTTTGAAAGGAGCTACCAAAACTGAATAGTATTTGGAAAATTGATCTTCTTGCTTTGAGTACTGTGTATGGAAGACAGCAGTATAAAACTCAGCAATTATGCTTACTAAATGATGATAGTACTAGGAAAAAGGAATCCAAAAGTCCAAAATGCCAAGTATTTTCCATAACATAATACAGAGATATTTTTTGCTCTTGTTGAGCAGGGCTTACACAGAGCCAAGGCCTTTTCTGCTTTCTTTATTGCCACACTGGTGAAGAAACTGCAGGTACCTGGCAGGTTAGGGGAGGAGACACAGTCAGGGCAGATGACCCCAAATGACCAAAGGGATATTCCAGACCATGTGACATCATGCTCAGTGTATGAAATGGGGAGGAGAAGGAGGGGAGGTTTGGGATGATGGTGTTCATCTTCCAAATCATTGCTATACATGATGGAGCCCTGCTTTCCTGGAGATGGCTGCCCGCCCATGGGAAGGGATCAATTAATTTCTCATTTTGCATTGCCTGTGTGCACGTCTTTTGCTTTCCCTATTGAATTATCTTTCTCTCAACCCATGAGTTTTCTGGCTTTTACCTTTCTGATTCTCTCCCCAGTCCTGCTCATGGGGAGTGAGAGAGCAACTGCCTGGGGCTTNCTCACCTTAAACTGAGATCCTGTTACATAGGTAGACATGGCTCATTTGAGAAATACCTTTTCATTGTCCTGTTTTGGAGTTGCTTTCTGTGTAAAAGACATGGGGTACTATTGTCTCCAGGTCTTATTGTTTCCTTATTAGAGAGTGCCAGCAGGAATGACAATTAACTGTGACTGTCACCTGGCCACTTCTACAACAGGAGGTACCATATCATCATGCATAGGCTACTGAACAGGTATTAGATGGTAAATGTTACTGCCTATCTACGTTGGATGCAAACAAGTCGGCTCTGGATGAAAGCCTACACCTCCTGTTATTGATCTGTTATCATTCAGGTCCCTTCTTCTGTTTTCAAAACTGAAAACCACAGATTTTTCAAAAAATCTGCTCACCTGATCTGTGACTTTATTATATTTTCTACAGGAATTACTGTGTATGTATTTTGCCCAATCTCTGCACACAGGATGTGACATAGAGAGCAACTGTCATTAGTCAGACTTTTTTCAGTCTAATATGTATCTAGAAGGAAAAATAATACTTTTATGACGTTAAATAAGAAAAGTAAAATATTAAAATAATGCTTTTTTATGTAATGTCCCAGCTGCTCCTTTTGAAGCAGGCTCAATTTTTGTGATAAAACCAGTCCTTTGAACTTGATGGCATCTACAACGTGCTGCCTGTCAGTGTGAGTACCAAATTGACACTGAGATTGTCTCAGCAGTTGTGTCGTCGGCTGTCCAGATGATGTATTACGTAGAAGTCCTTGGAATCAGCATAAGAAATGTCTTCTTACTGCTTTTGATATTGGATTCGACCTTTTAAGGCTAAGTAAGCACCATCACAATTTCTCAAATGTGTTTGAATTCTGGAAATTCATACTTCCCTCAAGTATAACCACTGCTATGAATGGATTATGGGAAGTAGGTACGGAAGGGAAACTAGAAGAAAATAGATATTTTCAATTAAATATGTGGTAGAAGAGTATTCCATGTCTTCCAGCACAATTGACAAGACAGAGACTGAGATGTCTTTGACTTTTTTTTTGTGCTGTTTATGTAATGTACTATTTTTTTTCTTACCTTACACTATGAAAACTGTTTTGGGGGCATGGAGTAGAGCCCCACTACTCCAGCTAAGGGTGTAAACAAGAGCTAGATTAGATTTTGTTTTACTGGAGTCCCATTAATCTTTTGGTCTTTCGTTACTGATGCCACTGAAGAAGTAATAGAAAATACTTCACTGAGCTTAGTCCTTAGGAGTGGATATTTTCCCATTCTTCTCTGCTAGAAGGGGATGGTATGAAATATCTCAGTTTTTAAGATGTAATTTAGTGCTTTCTTAGAGAGTGGTCTAACCATAAGGCTATTACATAAAAAAACCCAGACAAAACAACAAAACATTGACCACAGCCGGCAAATCAAATATTCCTTATTAGAGATATGCCTTGAGTGTTGTCAGTAACTCAAAAATGCACTTGGATACTGTGCTTCTTATAGAAGAGTTAGATATATAGGCAAATCCAAGCAGGTTTGATTGGCCACAATCTTCCTGGTCTGCATATTCTTTGTTGCTAAATTCAAACTAGAATGTTTCCATGCTTAGTCTCATGTTTGATCAGGTGTGTTGTTTCACTGCTGGGCTGGGAATCTACTTAGTTTTTTTCTGTGTCTAAATCTAAGTTAGATTGCTTTTTGCACAGATGGTTGGCAAATTTGCTTATTGTAGATGTTTGGAAAGTCATCTCTTCATGGATACGCTTTTATGTTAGCCCTACAAATAGGAAAACATTATGTGGTGACTATTTGAAAATATATGAACCATATTTAGACTATGTTTTCCAATATTTTTGGTATAGAGGTTTATTTCAAAGACTTTGTGCATGTTTTTCAATAAAAGGACTGTTCATGAATAACAAGTAAAGTGGTAGAGGATTTTTGCATTTATGTGCTGATCTTTGGATCTCTTCCAAACTGTGTGGCCTGTGTATTATTTTGATCTCTGAATGGACTGCTTCTTTGGATGTCTTTCTTCAAACACTTGATTGCTCTCAGATAAGAGGAAATAATCTAACTGGGATGAAGAGTATGACTATTTTTTTGAAGAGGTCTCTGAGCAACAGCCCCTCTGTTTTTTCCTGAGTAACATTCAGTTACTCACTGTCATCTGTGCTTTTGCATGTCCTAACACTTCACTTTGTTGCCTGTGGTGCAGTGCAGCAATAAGGAAGTTGCTTCTCTAGAAGAAAGTGTTATTTATTTTGCCAAATTATATGCTGTTGTTGGAGAAAATGTGTAACTCTACATAAACTATATGTAGAGAGACCTGTAGCTTCAATTTTTCTTGTTACAATGCCCTTCAAGGCTCTAGGTTGGTGTGACTTATTTATAGTTCTGATGGTTTTTCAGTTTGTTTATATATGTTTATTTATTTTGTATATTTCTGCCTTGTGAAATCATGGAATGATATGTGATGGAAGGGACCTTTAATGGTCAGCTAGTCCCAAACCCCCTGCCATGGTCAGGGACACCTTCCACACCTTCCACTACACCAGGTTGCTCAGAGCCCCATCCAGCCTGACCTTGAGCAATTCCAGGGATGAGAATTTTTCTGACCTGTTCCAGTTCCTTAACACCCTCACATTAAAGAAGTTCATCCTAGTATCTAATCCAAACTTCCCCTCTTTCAATTTGAAGCCACTAACACTTTAAAACATTGCTCTTTATCCTATCACTAAATGGCCTTGGAAATGGTCCCACTCCTAGGCTGCCTCATTCTCTTGCAGCCTGAGTTAACCCATGCCTTTATCTGACCCTTAGCTTCAAGAATCCTCCTCCACTGTCAAATCCTGCTCTTCCAACAGGAGTCTTTTAACAGGGCAGGATCCTATGATGTTTTTAAGATCACTTACCTTACATAATAAAGCATCCTCCTGCCTATGCCTGCAACTGAAAGTAGCAATTTATGCTATGACCCCATTTTTCATTCTGGTGTTTTGAAGGTCTGGAGCTGGGACCGTCTCTGGTTTTGTTTTGTGTGGAGGTTAATTACAGAACATAGTTAACAGATGTGTTCTGTTTGTATTTTCTGTACCAGAAACTGAGTAAAAGCCCAGAACAGAATGCCTAGGAGATTGGTAATATTTCAAACTGCAAGTTATGTTGGTTGGGTTAATTCCTGTGTTTTCATCCATTGTAGGGGAGAATTGTAGTGACAGCTTTATTTAAGCATAGCTGTAGAACCTGATGATTCTGTTATGTGTCATCTGAGAGAAGGGTCCTTAATACTTACAGAAATGAGAAATCACTACATATGGAAAAGAAAAATAACTACATATGAAAAGATGTCTAACAAAAGGTAAACGGGAATTCTTTCTGAGTTCTTGTTAATCCTAGTATAATTTATGGTGGTGTTGATCTTGGCTCTGGAACTATTTTTTTTCCTTTCTGATGGTCTTATAATGTTGATGTTGACAAATGTGTTCTAAGAGATGATACACTGACAAATAGAGATACCTTTAACCCTGAATACCTCTATCACTCTTCATACTCTTAGCTGTCAATATTCCTTTTAGTGGATATTTAATTTTTCCATTGAACTAGACCAGTGCAAAGTTTGGCAGAACATCTTAGCCAAATGACAGAAGTGGGTTTAAGCTAAGCTGTTGCACTGTTCATTAAATGGTTCAGTTGAATACAGAAATGCTGAAATGGTATGGGAACAGTGGCTTCTGCCACTTCTGGCAGACCCAGAGGAAGCCCACAAAAGTGCTCAGGGGGCTGAAGCCTATGAAGACCAGTAGAGAGAGTTGGAGTCATTCAGCCTGGAGAAGAGAAGGCTTAGGGAAGACCTTACTTACAACCTTGCAGTACATCAAGGGGGCTTGTGAGAAAGATGGAGAGAGACATTTTACCAAAGCCTGTAGTGATGGAACAAAGGGCAACAGTTTAAACTGAAAGAGAGTAGATTCACATGGGGCATGAGAAGTCTTTTACTGTGAGGGTGGTGAGACACTGGCACAGGTTGTCCAGAGAAGCTGTGGATGCCCAGTCCCTGGAAGTGTTCAAGATCAGGCTGGATGGGGCTTTGAGCAACCTGGTCTAGTGAAAGGTGCCCCTGCCCATGGTATGGGAGCTGGAACTAGATCATCTTTAAGGGTCCCTTCCAACCCAAACCAGTCTATGACTTTTGTTCTCTTGCTTTAAAGTAAACAAATGCAAGTGTAACAGATATTGAGAGTTCATCTGTTACTGGTACTGTTCTCTTGTGTTACTGAAAGGATTCACTGGTTTCTCATATTTTGAACCAAAATGAACCTTTTATTTAATTATACCTTGGGTAGACACTTTTCTTCTACGCAACCTAAAAGAAATGTGTCTGTTTCTACTTTTTATTTTGTATACTGAACAAATTCCAATGTAGCTCTGTGTAGCTTGAATCATAAAAAATAGAAAATTCTTTCCTGAATTGAACTAATAGAATAACCAGAGTTATTATTGAAAATAATTTTGTTGAAAAGTATCAGAAAGGCTTTCCAGAGCTTTTTAAGTATCTACTGTCAGTAATGCTCTATTGAACATTCATTGTAAGATGAGAGTATATATGGTTTTGTGTATATATGTGCTCAGTAAAAAAAAAAAAATCAATATTTAAAATAAAAATAAGAGGCTTTAAAATTTGATATCACTGCATGTTACTGAAAGGTAATAATTTTGATGAAACTGCCTGCTCTAAAGCATTTGACCTAACGTGCTTGTAGAACATAATGTCTGGAATAATGATCTATTAGGATATCATTTTAAAGAACTTTAACAGATATTTCCCTTTTAAATTATCAGCTCCAGCTGGGAAACAAACAAACAAAACCACCAACCCCAAATATAATTGTTCTGGAAGTCAGATCCTCTTAGATTAAAAGAAACAGCTGACAAATAATTTCAGTTTCATCCGAACAGGACAGGTCTTTTCTTACTTTATATTTCTGCAGTGCAGTCGTCTATATTTACCATAATCTCATTTTAAAGTCAGTGAAAGTGTAAACATTTTCACAGTGCAGCTCATGTGACCTTTTTTAGATACATGATAGACTTTAGAATTTGGTGCAAATTGTGCTGCAGAAGTGCTTGGCTTTGTTGGCAGATAGACAACTTGCTAAGATTTAAACATACGTGTTGTCACACTAATCCAGTCCATCATTACAGCATCTCTAGGATGCTGCTTTTCCTATTTTCAAGGCCCACATTTAATATTGAAATGTTTAATGCCAAGTAACTAGTTCAGTATTTCTGTAGGGAAGGAAAACATAGACAAATGGGCTTGTGATACAGATTGATTAAGACTGTAGGTCAGGATATTGAATTAATGCAGCAAAGGATTTGTACAATTCAAGGGATGTAGTTGGCATAAATTACTGTACCGGACACATTACTGGGATTTTCTGAAGACATCTTTGCAAACAGTTTGTATCCCAAATATTTTTTGCAATGTTTTGTGTTACTATAAATTCTCCAGTTTCTTTGCCAGTATTGTTACACTCTGGACACTCTAAAAATACTGTCTTCCCCCAGAAGCTGGGACCTATGTGAATTTCAGGGTGTAGCAAATGTTACCAGCTTTACCATTCCTTTTTTCTCTTTTTTAAGCCCCTTCCATATGAAACAATATTGATCACATTTTCACCATGCAAGCTTTTATAGTATGGTTAAAACATTTGGAACACCTTCATCTACCAGTGATTTAGGTAAGAGAGGGTTTGAAGGTGAACAATGTGTACATGTTTATAAGAAGCTTCAGGGGCAAAGAAGACCTGAAATGCTTACCTTGAATGCAATAGCAGATATGAAGAAAATAAAAGCTTTGTATGAAAAATGTTATGTGGTTATTTTTGGGAGGATATTGGGCTTTATGATGCGAGATGTTCCTCCAATTCTCCATCCTTCAGTGTAAGTGCTATTTTTACAGTCCTTTTCATCTGGAGAGATTTGTTGCTGTCTATAGCTCATTGTTTCATAAATATATTTTTGTTCAAGGAATATATTGCTTTTCACCTTTTTCACAGTAAATATGTCTTCATGGATTCTTTGTCTAAAGGGTGTTCAGTTCTGATTGTGCTGCCTGTGGAACTAGGGATCTCTACCTTAATCCTGTCTACAAATGTAGGACGCCTTACTTGTCATGGTTTAGGAATGGTATTCTCCAGTTTAGTATTCCTGCTAAAAAACCCCCAAATGCTTTTCCCCCTCCACCCCACGTCCAACAGGGGCCACAAAACATTATGAGTTTGAGAGAAGAACAATTTACTGGAAACAGAAATGAGATAAGAAATGAACAATAACAGCAACAATGGTAGTAGTAAAAGTGTGCAAAAGGGAGTGATTCACATGCAAAAATGGTCCGTGCAGACCCTATGAGAATAAACAAGCCTGGGCAGTTCCCCCGCCATGTTTTCTTGGCCAGAAGGAGGCCCTTCTCCCCAGATGTGACAGTGCCTTTCCCCATCACCTGGCAATGACCTGAGGTTGTATGGAATAGTGTCCCTATCTTAGGCATGCCCCCTCCCAGTTACTGCTAAAAATTAGCCCTGACATTTGATGGCAATGTAGGTATCCCAGAATATTCTTTGGCATAAAGATTACACTGACTTCATAGGATTTACATTGTACTGAGAATAGGTAGTATTAAGAATCATTGTCTATTGTTTTCTCCCATAATTCATCTCTTTATAGAGGAAAAGGATGTCCTTCAGAATCCTCAACTTCACAGAGTGAAACGAATCTTTTCCTTAGTATTTTAATTTAAGCATAGACACAAATATCAAATGATGCACCTACCTGTGTCATTTTCTTAGTAAATTTTCTGGTATTTATAGGATTATTTTAGGTTTTTTGTCTTCATCAAAGACCAAATATGTAGAAAACAAGAAAACATCTCCTACATTATCTAATTAGAGCAAATTCCCAATATATTTCACTACCTTTCCTTTCACTGTTTATAATAATGATAACCATTTCCTTCCTGAGGGTTTATTTTTGAATTTAATGTGCAGTGTTGGCATCGAGTTCCAATATTAGTTTTCTATCTTCCATATTTTTCAGTTTTGCTTTCTTGTTT
Organism: Illadopsis cleaveri; assembly: GCA_013399915.1. NCBI lineage: Eukaryota > Metazoa > Chordata > Aves > Passeriformes > Timaliidae > Illadopsis > Illadopsis cleaveri. The sequence goes on from VXBB01023391.1 coordinate 176,353, forward strand.
TTCTTATCTAAGGTGAGGTGAATTGCCCCTACTGTTTGTCTTGCCACTTTCTGAAGTGCTTTTCTGTTAGGTGGCATGGCAGATACTGCTATGTGAATCACAGGTTGTCGGTGACTTCTCAGACAAATTAACTTGATATGCGTGTAGAGAATTTTTCTCCCAACTGCTAGATCTGCAGAGATTTGAGAATCGGGCTTTTTTATGTTGGTTGTATTTTTTTTTTTCCTACATCGGGTTCTCTGAGCCCAATTATAAACGCTGTGACACAGCATAATGTAGTCTGGAGTCTAAGTACCTTGTTAGAATTTAGTTGAAATTTTCTTCTGCCATTTTCAATTATTTTGGAAGTATATTAAGCAACAGATATGATTATGCACAGAAGTTTAGTACTGAAGTGCTGAGGTTCAGTGCATGTAATTTGAACGAACCTTTTAAGTCGCCAAAATGCTGGAGAGCCCTGGGAGAAGTGATGGCTATGTATCATTTGTCATGACAAGGTTGTCTAAATTTCAGATGCAGGTCAATATTTATGAGGTCCTATATGTTTCATGTGACAAAAGACACCTATGGCTTGGGGGGAGGTTACTTCAGCTTACAAAATAAGCAGAGGGATTGAATAACATTCATTTTTCCAGGAAGAGGAACAATTGTCTTAAAAGTGGGTGTCAGGAAGCTAGAACTTAAATCATAGCTAGTTGGTTTTAGTCTTTGTTTGAAATTGATGGTGACATAAAGCATCTGGAATGAGAATTACAGAGCTCTTCTGTAAAGTTAAATAGCAACATTTCTGAAGTATGCATTTGACCAATTTTGTGTTCTTACTTTGCTTCTGATTTGCTGTTCTCAGTGTATATTTCTATAAATTCACATATTTAATATCTCAATGTAACACTGTAGCTGAACTTAAGTGATCAAAATATAGCATTTTCTCCCCACATCTCTAAATCTGCACTTTTATTTTTCTTTCACGGAAGATCAAAGATAGTACCATGAGTTGGGCGTTGTTGCTGCTTTTTCAATTTTTAATTTAACTTCAGTTAGAATGAAAAAAAAATACACATTTCAAGAAATAATGGAGGAGTAAAATTTTGAGTTAAATCATGTACATGTGATGGAGAACTGTCAGAGAAAATTCTGTCATTAAAAAAGCTTCTGAATCCACACTGAGGCTTTCTGTGTGTTGGTTGCTTTTCCTCTTACCTACATCTCCCTTATCTTATGGATATCCCTTTTTCCCCCTCCTCCTGTCTTGGTCTCCTATTCAGTTCCACATAGTTTTGCTGACAGACTTGCACAGTTCAAATAAAAACAAAATAAGCAGAGGGATACCAGTATGAGAAGACCATTTGATACTCTGGATCATCGACTTCAGTTTTGCTTCGTTGGAAACAAATGTGCCTCTCTTTGTCTCTCCCACAGTCACCTGAGTCTGAAATATTACTGCAAGTCAGGAAGCTGTACCTGCTGAGAGCATACACTTCTGCCTCCTTGCTTAATGTGAGAACTGTTGTAGTGGAGGAATTAAAGTGGTTACAATCTGTCAAAATGTTCGTTCCTAGCTTTTGTAGTATTTTAGCTGAGAGACAGGAAAATCAAGATCTTACAGAATGTGTATTGGCAAATTCATTTACTTGCTGTGTACACTTAACAGGAATCTTGACTGCAAGGTTCTTGATATGTTGCAGTGCTTACATCTATAAAACACAATAGTGATAACCATAAAAATGTATTTTCTCTGCATTGAAAGTAGATCTTGTTGGGACTGTTCTCAGACAGAATGCATGTTTTTTGATGCATTTAACACATACATATATTAACAGTTTATATTATTCCAGAAAAATTACCATAATGTTTATTTCCTAAAACAAGGAGTTTGAGCAAGTTAAGGACACAAGATGAGGAATTATTTATTTTATATAAACAGTTGAAAAGCCTCCTTTTAAATCAATTGAAGATGATGAAAGAGTATTAATGGTGAAAAGAGAAGACTTTTTCTTTACTTGGATTTAAGATGACTAATGTTGAAACAATACATTGGAAATTTGCAGTAGTGTCTGAGCCAGTGCAACTAACAAATGAAGTAGAGCTTCTACATATGAAACACATGTAGATAGTATCAAGATATATAGCAAACTCTCAATATTTCTTACTCTGTTGAAATTAAGTGTACAGCTTGTTTTGAAACAACCTAGATTTCTAAAGATAGCTTTGAGGTATTACTTTAAATTTGCTTTAGTTCTCTGTTAGTTTTAGATTCTATACCACATTTGAAAACTTTTTCAACTAAATGTGAAACTTTTACAATACCAGAAATTAGTATCTTTTGTTCCTGCAGCCTATTTTGGACAGTGATTCTATCTGTACCAAGTAGGGTCCATGTAAACTCAGCATAAGCCTCATTTTATAGTGGATTGTCTTCCCCATTGCCTGACTAGATTCTATACATATGAAAAAACAGGTCTATGTAAGATCACACAGCATTACAGAATTAATAAGGTTGGAAAAGACTTGAGATCATCCTGTCCAACTTATGACCTTACACCACTTTGCCAACGGGACCATGGCAGTAAGTGCCACATCCAGTGTTTTCTTAAACATCTCCAGGAATGGTGTCTCCACCAGCTCTCTGGGCAGCCCATTCCAATGCCCAGGCACTTCTTCTATGAAGAACAGATGAATCTCAATTCATTCAAGAAGATGAATCTCAGTTTTCTGTGAAGAGTATTGATTGTACATCAACAACATGTTTCTAAACATAATTTCATTTTCATCATGTGTTTTCAATAACATTGAAAAAGAGTGGTTGTGTGTAGTTTTGCAGGATAGGCGTAATGGAACTGCTATTTCTGCCTTTTATAAAAGACGTACTACCTCAATGAACTTAAATATTATTTTTTAAAGAGAAGGGAATAAAAATCTATGACATAAATTCTTGTGAGCAGCAAATTTGGCTGGTAGATGATCAGGCAAAAGAAACTAGTCTTTTTTACACTTCAAATATGAGGTACAAACTAATTATGTGAAGCTCAAAAACATGTGTCAAAGAGTTTTATGAGCCCCATTACCTTTCAGGTTCATAAAACACTGCCAACAAGCATGTCACTCTTTCTCCTTTGGAGAAAAAAATAGCTCTATTAATTTATGGGAGTCTTTCCATTTTGTGTGTAAAAGAAGAAAATGAAGGTAAATTAATCTGAATAAAATGGGATTTGTATTCAATTAATCTTGTGGGAATTAGTATCACAATGATGCTAATACCATCATAAAATTTTTGTTGCTTACACTTCATTGTGAAGAATGACAAACATAATTGTTTTCTTGGAATGGTAGTGAGTACAGAAGTTACTTTCATGGACCAATGTAGGCCTTTGAAAGTTTGAACTAATCTTTGTACACATTTTTATTGCTTAGTTGATTCTTTTGGATTTTGTCTCTTTTGAAGCTTCATTTCCACATAAAATCACAGTTCCCTCCTCCTTTCATACAAGCAGTGCAGATCTGGAGAAATGACTGACCAGTTCACCAGGACCAACCCACGCCTGGTAAGTTCCAGTAAGTCTCAGATAAAATCCAGGGGAACATTTTTTGATTCCACGGTATCTGAGCCAAAGATGAGGAAAAAAATATATCTTTGAAGCTGTGACCTGTTTTAATGCAACAAACATATTTGTAAATTGCAATGATTCCAGAGAAAGAGGTTTTTTTGAGCACTTCTGTCATGCTTCAAGCATTGTTGTGGCTTTCCTGGATTCAGTTCTCACCATCTCCTCTCTAAACAGGAGCTTTTTTACAGAAATTGTTTATGTTCATACTTGGTGCAGGGTAGAGTTGAAGAAGGTGTGTGTGGCTTCTGCAGCTTGCACTTAGCAGATCTAGATCCTGATGAAAAGGAAATAGGAGGCGTGCAACCACTGTGAGAGTCTGAAGATGGTAGAGAAAAGGAATACCTGCACTTTCCCGTGTTTATGGTTTGAGAAAAATGGCCTGAGTCATTTCAGGCTGTTAGTGTTTGCTACAGTCTTCAGCTGTCTTTGGGATGAAAGTAGAACTATTTGGAGATCAGCTATATCAAAGGTGCCAAGTCTGTTGGAATTGATATCACTGTCTTCCTTTTCCCTATAATGCAGAGGTCATCAGCAGAGCCACAGGTGCTGTCTCAGGCTCGTGGCCTGGTCTGAAACCCAGCTGACAGGTGGTGTTAGACAGAAAGCAGTAAAAAACTTTACTGAATATTTTACTTAGAAAAAGGTGATCAGATTTTGGCCAGCAGCTGAGAATATGTCCAGCACTGAGATGTCAAACTGTTGTATGCTTTAGTACTTTCAATGCCTGGCCAGCAGTCATAATCAAATGAGTCTTTCTGAGTTACATAAATGTATGTTTCTACACATGCACATTAAAACTTGACATCTAGGTCTTGCAACTGTGTTTATAGAAAAACAGGTACTTTGCTAATTAGAAAATATTGTGTCAGATTCTCTACAGGAATATAATTGGTTTGACCTCATTTTTAAGGAACAGTACACTTACTGAAATAGAAGAAAAGCTATTGATATTTTCTTTGACTGGATTGACATGGGAACAAAAAAAATAGGGTAAGGCTTAATCTTCACTGAATCCTAGTGCATCTTTTGTTCTTCAACTGTGTAATTCTTCACTTAGAAAACTGATGGTAGAACCCCATAATAATTTTGGTTATCTTGTTTCATTGATCGAGTTATTAGAACTTGCAATGAAAAAGAAATAATGACAGAAAGGGATAAAGTGATAACTTTCTGTTTATACTTCAAGGCTCCCTTTTGCAAGAGTTTTCTGATATATTTAGATAGCTTCTAGTCACAGCTACTAGTGAGTGACTGAAGAATTTATTTTAAGCTGCAGTTGTGTGTTCTTGACCACTAATATGTGTGAACAGTTAATAATTGTAATTAATTTCACATTGACAATTACTTAAGAATCTGCTGAATTTTAATACATTTTTATTTCAATGCTTTGCTGGTAATTTTCAAACAATCTATTGGCAACATCAATTATCCCCAAAGCTGAAGCCATTTTTTCACTACAAATGTTACGATTTTTTAAACAGCTGTTTCCCCTCCTGTTTACCACATAATAAAGTTAAGAGTACAGCTGCTTCCTACTGAATGGAAAGTATTAAGAATTTTCTTTTACATATAAAATCAGATAGCTGTTGCAATAGTCTCTGTATGTGGAATTTGTTGTTCGGCTGGTTTGCCTAGTTTAGAACTAATGACTTGATCATGGCATTTGCTACAGTATGAGCCTTGGATGTTTTGTATTGAAGCATGGGGTCTAAATAATATCAAAGAATGCATTGCATCTAATGCTTGAAGAAGAAAATGCATTTAGGGTGAACATATCTCCTTTAGCTTGCATATTGAAATTGTACTGATATGTTATTTGTAAGAAAAAGTGCAACACCAAGGGATGATTAATGAAGACTGAGAATAGAATGGGATCAACTACAGCTGGATCAAGTACAGCATCGTATGAGGTTCATTGAGAAGATGATGGGAGGTGGTGCTGCTTCTCCCCTTGGCTTGGCCCTAGTGAGGCCACATCTAGAGTGTTGTGTTCAGTTCTGGTCTCCACAGTTCAGGAAGGACAAGGGCCTACAGGAGGGGGTCCGGCAGAGGCCACAAAGATGAGGAGGGGTCTGGAGCATCTCTGTTACAAGGAGAGATTGTGCCTTTTAGTCTGGAGAAGGGGAGACTGAGAGGGGATCTCATCAAATATCTCAAAGACCTGTGCCAAGAGGATGTCCCAGACTCTCTTTCATGGTGCCAGCAACAGGGTGAGAAGCAATGGCAATAAACTGAAAAACAAGAAGTTTCACCTCAGCATGAGGAGGATTTTACGAGGTTGGCAGAGTCCTGGAACAGACTGTCCAGGGAGGTTGTGGATTCTCCCTCTCCAGAGGCATTCCAAACCCACCTGGACACATTCCTGTGTAACCTGCTCTAGGTGACCCTGCCTTGGCAGGGGGTTGGAACAGAAATTCACCCAAGGGCCCTTCCAACCCCAAGTATTCTGTGATTGTTTGTTAATTATCAGCATGAATTTTTGCAGTAAAATGAAAGATTGTCTATCATCTTCCAGCAATAGGGATCCTTGGCATGGCAGTTAGTTGCAGGAGAGCTGTGAATCATTAACAGAATTGTGAAAAAGATGTGTGACCCCATGGTGAATTGGAAAATAGAGAAGCGTTAATGTCACTATAGACAGCATTATTTAGACTTGATTAGCAAAGCCATGTATCATTTCCCTTCTTCAGAAACTCATACTGAACTAGGGAGAAAAATGATTGGATATTCAGAAAAATGGAATGCCCCTTTTAGAAATGAAGTTGAAAATTGCTTCACTTGTTTAGTCAAACAACAACTGAGAGACATAAAGTACATCAGAAGAATAAAGAACAAAAAGGTTTTTAAAAAAACCAGTGTTAGTTCAGGATTAAGTGGTAGTGGAATTTATATGATTTAGAAACAGGATTTTATTACATAAGGGCCTGTGACACCAAGGCACTTGATTTGATTACTTAAAGAGATTTCATGTAGACTTTTGTTTGTCTGCTGACTCTTTTGGTCAGATTGGTTTCAGACAGATAGCTTCCTTGAGTGCTGTGGCTGGTGTAAGAATGTGTAGGATCATGTGGCTGAGATTACTCATTCCAATAAATCTTCACTAAATCATGGAATTACCTATGGATTATTGTCTTCATCTCCTGATATCTCTGACAAGTTGATTAGCTCTTTTGGACTGTTTGATAAGGCTTTTTAAGTTCAAGTTTTGAATTACAGATGAAATTACTTCTGTTCATCAATATCGTATGTTCTTTTCTGTAGGACTTCCCCAAATGAGTCCTGGGAGAGATCCATGTCTTTAGTGTAACATTTCTTCTGTTGAGAAGACACATTTAGGTACCCAAAGTTGTCTTGATGTAATTTATTTATCATTTTATGTGTTACTGTTCTATCTGTTCTATTTAGTTCAGTTCTTTATTTATGTTGTAACACAGGAACAAATTTACTTTGTTGCATCAACCATTTATTCAGCCCAGTGCTCACAGAGGTAGCTGCAAATGAGTACTTAGGGAAATCTAAGGACAGAACAGGGCTATAGGACACTTGTTTCTAAAGATCTCCATTCCCAAGCTGTTCTCTGCTCAGAGTGTCTGGGGTTGAATGAGATTTAGGGGCATTTCGTAAATGAAAATTTACTGCCAATAACTCTATTTAGCATGGCTTTGAGAAATTAAAGAGTTTTTTGCCTCTTGTATTTTCTGGGGACACTGGACTCCACTGTAACTGGTGTGATTTAGAATGGCAATACTGTGCCATAAATTGTATACTGCGATAATGGGCAACAAAGCATAGGAATTGGGAAAACAATTATTAACTGTGACATTTAAGTGATTTAATGTGGTATCTTTCTCAGTATGACTGATACCTGGTTTGTTAATTCATGATCACCATGTAGCATTTTTTATCACACACATAGCTGTAGTCTGGAATAGGGAATGAGAGCATATAATACTACATTTATAAACGGAAATATATGTTATGATGATGAGACTGCCAAGCACTCGTATAATTGTATTCTAGATCTTCTCCCTTTCTTTTGCTAAATTGAGAATAGCATACTGCGTGTTTGTGTGTTTGATAAAGTAGTTCTTATAAACCTGCTGAGATGAAATTCTGTTCTATAGCCCCTTCTTACCTTTTTCTGGTCAGTTCAGAAACAGGTTTTTTGGGGCCATAAGGAAGCATTCAGTTTTGTAAGAATTTGTTACAGCATTCTTTTTCATTTTTTAATAATACTTCTGAAGACACATGAAGTAATTTTTTGCTAACATTTTAAACAATAATTAAGGCTGTTGAAAGTCAGCAGGAGGGGAATGGTGAACTTCACTAGAATTCCTTAAAGTTGGGATTATGCAAAACTGATTGAAGTCACTTTTCAACTCAATGTTGAAGTGAGTACCTAAATCTCTACTGTCCCTCTGGTATTACAATGAGTAATGAACATTCCATATTTCACTTGCCTAGTTGATCAAAGAAGTGGATTTCAGAAGGCTCACTGAGCTTCTGAAGACTTCATCTTTCTTTGCTGAAATGGGGGCTCAAATTAGCTTTAGAATTCTGCCTCTTTAATCAATGTGACTTTTACAAACTCCGGTTTATTTCCTTTTAGTAGACAATCCTATAGGATTTTGTGGTTTAATGTTGTTATAGCTTCTCAACAATTTTTAAATTAAAAATTTGCCCAAAATTCTAGATTAAAGGAGCACTTTGGATTATGATTAAATTCTTTCACTTAGTAAGCAGATTTGAGTCAATTGAGAGGTGATTATTCGTAACTAACATCTGTCAAACACTGGCAGTAACATAATCCTTATGCAAAGCTTATTACATTGACCTTATAGTCAGTGGGTTTAGGAGAAGCATCCTTGGTGAAAAATCACATCAGAAATGTTCTTTCTGATTGGCTTAACAATACTGTTACTATTAACTTTATGGTGTGCTACCTAAGGAATAATTAAGCCAGATGGTGTGTTAAACCAAACTGAAAGAATAAAGATATTTTTACTTTTAAGTTGATCAAAATTAGGTAAAACAACATATGTTCATATACATTGTGGTTCCTTTAACTACATATTAACTGCTTTCCTTAATATTCTTCCTGGTGATTTGAGAGCTCTGCCTCTTGAAAAAAACCCAACAAAAACAAACCCAACAAAAATCCTCTTTGAATTAATTTTTTTCAGACTCTCCAGTCACACATACCCCTGTGCTGCTTTGTGTTTTATGTAATTTAAATAAACAGTTTGCACACTGCAGAATCCTCAAATTACGTGAAACCGAAATGCAGGCTATTTTGGGCCACATTCAAATTGTAAAAATTAGGGCAGGTACATCCAAAAAAAGGAATTGAAGATTGCCTCTAAAGAAGCACAGATTGTACAAATGAGCAAATTACATTTTATGCAACAGATGTTGAGGAGGGAATTACAAATACTCCAGCTCCTGTTATATTAGTCCTGACTTGCCACCATTTCTCTTTAGCAGTGCCGTGCAGGGCTAATAATGCAGAATAACACACCACATACATTATGACTGAAATCTCTCTGCTGCCCGTAAGCGTAGCTGTTATTTTTATTCCTCAAATAATTACTATGTTATTTTTATTCCCCATTATTCCCCAAGGCATAAAACTCTATTATACTTACTTTTTTCATACCAGTAACTCTTTTCATATACTGATGGTATTTCCCTCCTAAAGATTGTCTGATGAATGGAATGTAGCTCATGGAAATATGCAGTCCCATTGCCTGAACTGATATAAAATTAAATGAGAGTGGAAACACACAAATGAGATTTATGATCACAAAGCATTATGGAACAATGTTTTATCTTCACAGCTGCTCCTTATCCAGGTGGTGTTAAAAGCACTAAAAATATTCATAAAATGAAGTTAACTGTATCTTGATTTTGTGAAGGATTCTGAATAATGTGCTTTCATTAGCTTGATCATTTTATATGTCTCTGTCTTCCTAGTGTAAATTACTTCTTAGTCACAACTACCTGTTCAAACAACTCATAGAACAGCGTTAACAGTGAACATCTCTTCTTCTGACTGGATGATCCATACTTTTTTCTGGAAGAGCTTCAGTTGGTTGAAGTGGGAGAGAAAAATTATGTTAATATATTATCTATAATTGCCTATTATATTCCTCAGTTCTAAATTTCTTCTAGTTATAATGAAGTCCATAGCATCAGTATGAGTTGTCAACCAGTCTAACAATGTTACTGTTATAAAGTACAACGATTAATTTAAACAAAAAAACTCTTGATTTTTTGTTCATGTCTAAATGGAGAAGCAATGTGATAAAAGATAACTCAATGTACTTTACAGGTATGGTGATTTCCTGTGGATATGCCAAGCAGGACATTCATCTGAGTGTTTATATGAAGGCATTGTATTAGCAGAGTTTGTACACAGATAGCATAATACCAAACAAGTAAGTGTTGCTATTGGTATGTGGAAAAGAACTTTATTTTACTGGATTTAATATTCATTTAAATGGAGGATTAATAGAATCAGTCAAAGCTAAGCCTGATGCAACTAACATTTCAATTTGATGTCAGATGTTGCTGCCTTATTTTTATAATGCTTTGAACACTGTTATTGAATTCTCTATATTCACTGGGCTTCAGTCACAAGTCTGCATTACAGAATCACAGATTTTCAGAACAGTTGATGTTGGAAGGGACCTCTGAATTCATCTGGTCCAACAGCTCTACTCAGCCTGGTCCATCTGAAGCTGATTGCATATGATTATGTCCAGATTTTTTTTTTTTTAGTATTTCTAAGTGTTGCGGTGGTCGCCCCGTGTCGCACGGCTGCGGGCAGCCCTGGGCACCACGGCAACACTGTGTGAGATTCTTGCCGACCAGGAGCTAGGCACGGCGAAGGCAGGGAGAAGAAAGGCGGGACTCCAGGAGGGGGAGGTCAGCAGAGTTTATTCACCCCATGGCTCCAGCCTCATGGAGACAAGGAGCACGTGGGAAATTACAGGTTTTATAGGAGGGAGGTACACAGGGTTGGGTTTAGTTACAGACCAATGAAGAGAATTCAGGGAGTGGCTCATAACATAATAGACATTTGTAATATCAAATCAGGGAAAAATGGGAGGGGGAGGTTTGGGTTTGGTCCAATCACACCAGGCCCTCTCCAGAATTTTCTGGACTCTGGGAGAGGCTTTAGAGTGACCAGCAGGGTCAGGGGGTTACTCAAAATAAGAGGGACACATAGTAGGTGTTGAGACAAAACAAAGGGATTGGGAGCAGCAGCTGCAAGGCAAACAGCTTGGGATAAAGAAAGAGGAGAGTGAACAGGGGGCAGGGGTACATGGGACAAACCATTACATAAAAAACTTATAAATAAATGAAGCATTAAACAGAGAAAACCAAAAATCCACACTACAACACTAAGTATGAAGACTCTAACTGTGCCAGTGCCCAGTCACCTTTACAGTAAAAAATTGTTTCCTGATGTTCAGAGGAAACTTCCAGTGTTTGTGCCCCATTGCCTCTGGTCCTGCCACTGGGTACAACTGAAAGGACCTTGACTCTGTCTTTACACACTCCCTTGATCAAACTGTATTTGATATTGAGGTATTGATCAAATTCCCCTGAAACTTCTCTTCCCTAACCTGAACAGGCTGAGCTCACTCTGCCTTTCCTTACAGGAGAGAAGCTTCAGTCCCTTTAGCATCTTCATGTCTTCTCTGACCTGTCTACTATACGTCCATGCCTTGTATTGAGGAGCCCAGAACTGGACACTACACTCTATCTGTGTCCTCACCAGGGCTGAGTAGAGGGGAAGAATGACCTCCATCATCCTGCTGTCCACAATCATCTGCTTTGGCCAAGGATAGCATTAACCTTCTCTGCTGCAAGGGTGCATTGTTGGCTTATAGTCACATTGTTGCCTACCTGTTCTGCCAGGCTGTTTTACAAATGATTGGTTTCCAGATGTTTGGTGTACAACATATACGGGTGCACTTCTTGTCGGACTTCATGAGGTTTCTGTCAGGCCATTTCTCCAAGCTGTTGAGGTCTGTCTGGATGGCAGCATGACCCTTTGGCACATCAGCCACTTCTCCCACTTTTGTGTCACCTGCAACTTTGCAAAAGGAACCCTTTGCCCTATCATTCAGATCATCAGTGCAAGTGTTACAAGGGACTGGACCTCTGGTAGACCCCCATTAGCTGTTGTCTTCCAGCTAGGATTTGTGCCACTGATCACGACCCTCTGGGACTGGACATTCAGCTTTTGTTCAGTTCACCTTACTGTCTGCTCCCCCAGCCCATACTTCAACAGCTTCTTTGTGATGGTCTTGAGGGAGAAACTGTTAAAATCTTCACTGAAGTTAAAGTAGATAATACCCATTGCTCTTCTATTATCTACCAAGTCAGTAAGTTATTTTTGGTTCGAAAAGAGACCTGTTCTTTTTGTTGAGCATGGATTATTGTGTCTTAGAACAGTTGAGTAAGACGTGAAGGTGAAAGTTTCATAGAGAAGGATGCAGAGTAAGCCATAAAAAGAAAGAAGATAATGCCAAATTTTGCCTGCGAAGAAATCCCTAAAAATAAGATTTTTTTCGGCACAAGAATAAATGTTCTTTTAATGTAATTTGAAGAAATTTATGGGTTTAGCCTACAGAAAGGTTCATAGAACTGGTAAAGAGCTATATGGAAAATCTTTGCCCAAGCCATTGTTAAATTTGGCAATGATAAGTGCTTTGAAAAAGCTGGAAATAGGATGTGTTGCAGAAATCCATGAAATTAAGCAATTCTCAGGGAGTTTCCTACTCACATGCTTTCCTTGGCAGCTGATGTTCTGAAGTACAAGTCTTGTGTTTTCTACCTAGAGGTGTCTCTGGATATGTCGCAGGATTATTTACCACTAGTGCATTTTCAAGCCAGTGGGTAAACAAATGAAAATGTGTAAAAGATCTACAGATAATAGCAATTCCACAAAATACCCCCCAAAAAACCCAAAACAAACAAAACCCCAAGAAAACAAAAAACAAAACCAAACAAAAGCCAAACCAACCAACCAAAACCAACAACAACAACAACAACAACAACAACAAAACCCAACAAATCAAACTAAACCAAAAATTACACCAAAGTACAAAGTTTGCATTTCTAGTATGTGCTTGAAATCAATCAGCATTTTGTCGAGGTGCCCTAGAAATGTTAATAGAGGTAGAATTAGCTAAAGCCCTCAGAAATTATGCTAAAAAAGTATTGAAATTATTTCATAATTCCATGTAACCCTCCTAGAATTCTGCATTAATATGAATCTATATTAAATTCAGCAAGACCTTTTCAGAAAAGTTTGACCTTGTGGTGCTCTTAAACAAGAAATCTTGTGCCATTTTATCTTTAGTTATTAGCAAAACCCAGTGGTTCTTATTGTTGCCATGATCAAGGGAAGCATTCAGCAGTCTAAAAGGAACAGGGAATATTGCAAAATTGTTTCACACTTACACACTGAAATAGCTTCTTTCAAGCTAGTTTTTCTCCCTTGCCTTAATTTCTCAGTTTCTTTTATCAGTTCTGTTCACTTACTTATGTTAGTCTTATGTTAGCTTTCTCTGTAAAGTATTTGACATAAAATACTCACATGAAAGATACAATATCCATTCTATAGCATTAAGTGCTGCATAATTCTGCCGTTTGTAGTGTCTCAAGGTAGTTGAAATGTAAACCAATAAAGCCAATGCAAGCTTGTTCTCTACAAATGAGTAACACTGGCTTCAAGTACACCCCTTCTGATTTACAAAAACCAAGGTTGTTTTTAAAAGAAGACACGTGTAAGCAAGAGGAAAAAGAGTAGTGCACAGTAGCAGAGTGAATCTCAAAAATTTTTTTTAAACTCCATTTTTGAAAACTGAACTAGTGAGGGAATAATTGTTGCATCTGTTTCCCAGCAACTAGTTCTGTCAATAGTATACAGAAGTTTTTCCACATCACAGAACAATGAGATAAAGGGAAGAATAAATGCAGTAAAACCCAAGGCTAGCATGAGAAGATGAGGAAGAATTAGTATAACTTACTATAGAGATATTTGATTCTCTCATTCCAGGTGTTCATTCTTATATATAAGATAAGGTAGAGGTGGCAACTTGAATGCTAAATATGTTTGTTGATGCTCTGGATTAGAAGTGCTGGGGCAGCAAATCTTGAATAATGAGCATGTTCCCTGACTTACTGACACAGAAGTAGTTCAGTGAAAGTTCCACATAGAAGTCTTCCAGAAAAGAACTCATTAAAAATAAGTTTTGTTTTTAAATGAAAGATCAGAAAAATCCTACTATAGTTATCTCTCAATTTCCAAGATTTGTCTCAAATGTCTAAAACATCATGAATCAATTCTTTCTAATCCTTTGAAGGTGCTGGAAATACTTCAGTGATATAGAATGCTATAGAGTAGTCAAACCTAGAAGATAATGTTCTCATTTGAAGATAACACTTGAAAATTGAACTTCAGTATTAGAAATTCTCCTGAGACCAAGGTTCCAAATAGTCTAGTATTTTGTCTCTGACAGTGGCTCGGGAACATTCAAGCCTGACCATATACTGCAGTCTGTTGGTGTGATTTATTTACCCTGAGCATCTGTATCCACAGATAGCAGGGGAGTCCAAGGATCCAGATCCATATGAAAAGTTACTGCCTTTAGAGCTGACTTCCATGCTATCTGAACAGCACACTATGATATTCCCCCACTTATGTGACAACGCAGGCTAAATATTACAAAGAGGTTGTTTTGAATAAAAACATGATTTGAACACATATTTCCAAACATTTGCATAATAGTGTAACTAGGAGAAAATTTCTATTTTTGTTTTCCATGAATATTCATCACTTTGTTTTGTTTAGTTTCTTAAGGCCTGATACTTCTACCGCTGAGACAAAGTTCTTTCTTTAGTTCTCTCTTGGCTAGAGATGGAGGTATTCTTGAGATATATAGCTGCCAACAAGTTATACTCTTTTGAAAGTGCTTAAACAGGATGCCTGAGCTTCTTGCCCTTATGTTATCTTGTAACCTGAATATTTTATGGTTTCTCAACATTTAACTTGATTTTTAATATTGGTGAAGTTTAGAAAGCGATAGAAACTTTAGTCAATGGTGTTTAAATGTAAGATAATTTACTGGTTTGGATTTTTTTGGCACAATTTTCTAAAGTTCATCAGGGCAGCTATAAAGTCCCTTTGATTGAAAGAGACTTTGAACAGCTAGATTTTCTTAATTTTTTGAAAGCAATCCACATTCCTTCCCCCAACCTTGCTTCTGCAGGTTCTGTTAGTATTTGCAAAATCTTTTCTCATGAGAAACTGAACCACTTCAAGTTCTTAGTCTTCAGGCTTTGTCCTTCAGTATGAAAGCATCCTGATACACACTGCTAGAAACACAGCTGTAGTCACCTTTATATTATCGTAAAGAAAACTTCTCCTCAGAAACGATCACTGACTTTTTTGACTCTTGATGTAATATTTTCCTTTATAGTCGCAACCGATGAAATTCATCTCAAAAGAGATGGAATTGATTCAAATGATAAAAATTATGTAAGACAGTTCTGTATCAAGCTCCAGCATAGGACCTAACCTGCTCTTAGTTAAACTCTGATAAAGAGGAGTAGTGGAGGAACCTTTTCCCTGTGAATTTTACTGTTGCCGGTGAAAGAAAATGTTACATATAGTCCATTTGCATTATTTTCAATGAGCCAGTTCTCCCATATGCTATTGAGAACAATTGAAAACAAAAATGAATGCATTCAAATTTTCAGGAACAAGTTGCAATATTAAAAGTTCCTGTCTTTACTTTGCTGTAATGAACAATACTTTAACAATGTGCCCTAAATACATGACTAGAGATTACTTTAATTTGAAAATCCACACGGGTTCAAAAGAGATGGTAATTTCATTCCACCTGAAGTGTTATTTACTTTCTTAACTGGTTCCTGAATTACTGATGTATGATGCCAGAAGGTAAATTATTTTGAGGTAGATTTAATATGAATTTCCTTGCATTTTGGTTTCAATTTCCTTGCATTTTTTTGTTTGACAGAGGATTTCACATTCATTTCTTTTCCTTCATTTTGAGGATCTTACTCTTCTAATAATTGTGTTGCCTAATGTCCTAATCTGTTTATTACACTATAACTTAGCTTGAACAATGCTGCTTCTGTTCAAAATAAACAGATTTGGTATGTCTATGAAATAGGCTTATGCGTAGTAGGATGCTTTACCATCTAGAAAAGCTTGGAGGTTTCTAAATGCTTAAGAAATTATAATGCCAGTAGATTTAGCATTTGTATATCTGCAGGCTCATGCTTATTCAGTTGTATCAAGGCAGCTTAAGCTAATATCTAATCTTCTTATGGAATAGTTCTTCCTGTAACAACAAAAGGATTGTGCATAACAAGCCTGAACAACCGTGTGGCTCTACTGTTGTGTGAAAGGGAGGGAAGGAGGAGTTGCTTAACTTTTTTTCTGTACCAGATGTTTAATTATCCTTGCATAGGACAGCTCAAGAGCCTTGCTCTGGTGCCATGTATTCAACTCATATAAACCAAGAAGTCATGAAGGAATCATTGTCCACCCTGATGTTCTCCTTTATGCCACTTATCCATCAAAGCACAAATTAAACAAAAGTGGCTGAAAAATTATTATGGTATTATATTGAGCTTTAGGTATATATGACAATGGAAAAAACTGGATTGCATTTAGTTATCCATGTATTAGAAAGGAAAAAAAGTAAAAAAAACCAAAACAATGTTTTCCTGAAAAATGACATTAATTACATACTGATATTCTATTTCTGACAAAAAAACCTATTTATGAAGTATGAGGTAGAAATCTAAATGGCATTATATTATTTCGAATTCATACTTTGTAGAAAAAAATTAGGCAACTTAGTTGTATGCAGAGATTCATCTCACTGCTCATTTTGCTCAGCACTTTCAGTTGTACTCTATTGGTAGAATTCCCTTAGGCTTCAACGGAAAGTGTAGATCCTCTCTAGCGGAAAGGATAAACCAAAGGAGTTCATCACTAAAGCAGCAACATGTGTTGTTAGAAGTCTGGAAAGAATTTCAAGGAGTGATGTAGGGAGAAAACAGTATGGGGAATTGGGTAGCTTTAACTTTTTGGGAATGCAAAACACTAAATAAATTTCTCTCTTGTGCATTTCATTGATCTCATTGATAAGCTGCAGTAACATCACAGCAAAGAATAATCTGCCTTCTCATCTACCTCCAGATATTGTCTTCTCTTTAACAAGAAGTGCAGCTGAAAGTGTCCGAGGAGAAAACCAATAACTTTCCTATGCAGCTCCTCATCAGGTTCATTATGATCTTGCAAAATAAAATTGCTAAATTTTGTCCTCCTTGTTGCTTCATATACAAGCCCTGTGTTTTTTTACCTGCCTCTGTTTTTAAACCCATACTCATTTTTGACTGTGCTGAACCTATGCTAAGTAATTTACTGTAGGATATTGAGTTATAAAATCGTTAAATATCATATTTAAATTGAGAAACAAAGAGAGCATTGTATGAATTTTCATGAGTTTTTTTGTAAGCTGTAATACTTTGATGGGATGTCATAGGTTGGTGATAAAACTGATTATTTCTTTTAAATGAGAAATGTGTAACACAAGATATACGGTGTGTTTCCTAGTGTTAGGTAAGAAAGGGACATATCATGCTATCTATGAAGTGACTTAAATGCTTTTTTCCTTATTCAAAAATGTGAAAAATAAAATCAAAGATTTTGTTTATCTATTTGTGGTAGTGTTGCAAGAATTTTTTCCCATTTTTCATACAAATCCAAATTGAATTTTTCATGTTTTTTAGGAAAAAAGGAAAACATTTCCATATAATGCCTTGAAATGCTCAGTGTAGAAATTTCTCAGTGTAGGATAACTTCCAAGAAAAATACTGACACTAGAAAGAGGATTTTGTTAAATGCCTGTTCGAGAAAATTACTGACACTAGAAAGAGGATTTTGTTAAATGCTTGTTTTGCATGTGCATTCTTATCTTATTCATAATTTTTCTTCAGATTAAGATTTTTTCCCTCTACCTAATGCATAATTAATATAGCAAAGTTAAAAAAAAACCCCAAAAAACAACAAAAACCAAAATACAGACAAGAAGCCTCTTGAAAGCAGATATTTAGCATAATTTTTTCTCTTCTTCTTACTGGGCACTAATCAGACATCATTTTGTATGTAGGGTCACCTTAATTAAATAAAACACAGTCATAATGTGCAGAAAATGAACATCAACTTCACAATCAATGCTTCATACAGCCAGCTTACTTTCAGTAAGATATGACTTGATTTTCTCTTAAAAATGAATTTTCCAGGTTCACCCAGGTTGTTTCATTTTGTTCATAATTCAATTTGGCATGTAAACAGTTTAGAAGGCTGCAGAAAGCTTATCAATAAGCTTTGGAATCATAGAATGACTATGTTTAGAGTGCCTACAGAAAAGCCATTTGCAGCTTGCCTGACCTCTCATTCATGTAGTATTGCTGTATCTATCTCCTTTTCTTCCAGCTTTTGTTCCTTTATTTCAAACACACTTAATTATATTTTATTCTTATCACCCCGTTGAAGGGAAAGGATAATAATAGATCCATTAGACTTCATTAAACTGATGATAAAAGCCAGAAATTCTAAAGGAATATTTACAAGATGAATAAGTTTTAAATAAAAGTATGGCTTCTTGGATCTTGTCATATCCTACATAATTTAGTTACATCTTTAGAGCTGTAACTAAAAAACAGCAAATTGTCCAAATCTATTAAATATGAAAGAAAAGTGTGACAGAGGGATTAAAATTATAGTCAAACTCCCTCTATTTGTCATTAAAAAAATCATTAATTGCTCTAGGCTGCTCATTGTTATTAGTAGTTGAGATCTTTTTATTTCTTTAGTTTTGCAGTTTGTAACTCAGATATCTTTCTCAAATTAATTTCAATGGGATCAATTACAAATATAATTAATGATCATTTTTTCTTGACCTTCTAAAATTCAAAGAATGAAATCTTTGAATATTCCTATTTTTGATTCCTATTTCATATTAGATAAATGAGAATTTAGCATCCAAATAAAACAAAAGCTGCCCGCATACTTTTGTGAATCTGAGCTCATCATTATTACAGAGAAAAGGGAGCAGCATATTGACCAAAGATGGACCAACCATACCATGAGAGTTCAGATGTTGAAATGCACATCTAGTATAAAGAAAAGAAACTTTTTTTTTAATAGAGCATCTATTATAGCTTCCTCTTTCCTTTCTAATAATTAAAAAAATGAACAAGCTTTTAACAACAATGAAAAAACCAAAATTGATAAAATGATCCTCTTTTTAGATAGCACATGATGAACCATTCAACTTAGTTCAAGAAGGAATCAAGGATATAGAAAAGTGGATTAAACTGAAACCGTGTTTGTTCTTTAGATGGAAAATGTAAATATTGTTAATTCTAATAAAAATACAATTATTCTTCTAAATCCTCACAATTTACAAGTCTATCCATAGCTTACGACAGCTATGGAGGGGCCTCCACACTGACAGTGTATTCTGTATCTGCTAGGAGCAGAGTTTCCTCTTATGGAAGGTGAACCTGGCCATTGTCAGCAGCATGGTGCTACACTAGATGAATCGCCAGTCTAGTAACCTTCTTCTTATGTTGCAAATAAGAGAGATGCTTTATAGGATTATTGGGAGATAATAGGATGATATAGTGAGAAATCATCTGAGGTGATAGAGGTCAGTTGGCTTAAATTTTCTCTCACTCTTGGTGTTAACTGAATATATGGGATGCACATCTGAAAGTGTCAGAAACTGTCAGAAGAAAGAACAGATGTCAGATTATTTTTGAATTTCTGCAGAAGTTTTATAAAGTTCTTGATACCTTTTGAAGTTTTCCAAGGTTTGATTCAAATCACTGTGGTTGCAAATTCTATCACTTTTATGTTGCTCTCTGTTATTTTGCCTGTCTTTTATATGTGGTGGGGTTTTTTTTTGTTTTTTGGTTTTTTTTTTTTTTTTAATATAATGCTTGAGTCCAAAGATCATTTCAGGGATGGTATATGTATTTTAGTTTTTTAGACCTCCACCTTTCCGAGCTTTTATTTCCTGACAAGTTCCATCATGCTGACCTATTGTTCGTGTTCTCTTTAACTATGTGTATGCTGCACTTCTTAGCAGTGCACCAGAGATATAATAGTTTTGGGTTTTTTTTTCTCATCTTTGCAAGGCACAGCTGAAAAATTGGACCCAACTGTATCCTGTCTCAAAAGCTTATATAATCTCACCTCATTGTTAGTGTAATATAAAGAGTCTTCTAGTATAATTTTGCATTTCAGGGAGGTTAATTCTAGTCTTTCATTAAACTGCCATTGTGATCTAAGCTTCTAATGGAAATTTAGAAATATTTCATCACCTGCATATTTTCAGAATATATTAGACCAGAAGTGATAGTTTCTTGCATAGGCATGAAGAATTCTTTGAACATTTATGCTAATTGATTTTTTTTTTAAATTTTAAATTTGAACTGCATAATGTTTGCATTTTATGTTTAGAAATGAGATTCCCCCTAATCTTTCGCTGTTTAGAAAAGGACACAAGTTCCGTAAAGCAAGTTTCTTAACATGAAAGTAAACCTGACTAGTCTTAATGATACCAAGATTTAGGAAATACCATCAGGACCTCCAGTTAGGGAGGGAACAAAAGGTTTGGAGATGTTTAGAATAGCAAAGAGAACAGAATTTGTGACTAGAACAGAGAAGTGAGTCAGACGTGAGGCCAGTATGTGAAGAGGCATTATAACACAGATGTGGAACAAGTGCTCAAAACAGAATCCATAGCTGTGATGGTTTGCTGCTGCACTTTTTAGTGCATAGCTTTTTTATTTTTCTTTGCTCCTTCTTGGGCAGATGGACCATGTTGCCCCCATTTGGCATCAGATTCTCTTGGGAGAGAAGGAAGGAATATGGAAGATGTGGCTCCATGGAGTGCTAAGTTGCAGATCTGGGCAGGCAGGAAGATAAGATTAGGAGAGCAATACACATTCCCTAAGGCATTCATTGTGTATACTGCTGTTAGTAATATAAGCAGATGCTGCTACTCATTAATGTCTCAGGTCCTGGGTTCTGCATTGTTAAAGCTCTGTACCAGATGCTCAGTAAAAGTATTCCTCAAGAGGAAGGACTGTGACTAACTTGAGCACTGGTCTGTTTATGCTATAGTCCAAAGTGGCTCTAGCCTCCTATTCTTGCTAAAAATGATGGGATTTTTTGAACATTTTGACATGCCAGGAATTGTACTTTCTTTAAAAATGTGCACTAAAAATTTACATTAAATGGATGCAGAAAACAGAAAAAAAAAGGCCAAGAATTTGGGCAAAGATGGATATTATTCTTGTCAAATTGCATCAAATTCACACTTGAGCTTAATTGTACTTAATGGCTCTAGTCTTGGTGACTGACAGAAACTCAGTTACTGTGACTATTAAAAATAAATTCTTAGGTTGAGTCCAATTTGAATTAGAATAAACAATCTCTTATTTTCTTATTAAGTGATGAAGGTTTTAATGAGCTCAGACACAGGAATGAGTTAGTGAACATTCCTTTACAACAGAGTCCAGTGGTTATGATATAAATATTTTGTTGCTCAACACATACAGTTTAAATACGAGTCTAATAAATGGTTTCTGCTCCTTGCATAGTCAATGGAGAAATTCCAGGTAATTTCAAGGACATTTGGCTTCCTCTAGACACTATAGTACATTTCAAAGGGTATTTTGTCTTAAAACATACAAAATTAACAGTGGTTAAATAATTGTAGAAGCCCTTAAATCTTAATTTTTTTTTTTCCAAGTTATGGAGAATCTTTGTTTAAAAATGGTGGAAGTTCATATTCCTGTTACTAGACTGCCCTCATCAGAAAGTGCTCAATTTCCTAATTTATGGAAAGACTCACAGATCTTCATCCCTTGGAGCCTTGAAGTATCTGGCTGTGTTCTGTCAATTACTGCACCTCATGTTGTCATAGTAAGAGATTACACCACATTTTTTGATGCTTTTTTCTAGCATGAGCTTTAGCTTTGTAAAGATGATGTGAATCTGTTGCATGTACAGTTTGGGTAAGGTTTTGCTGAATGACACTTGCTGCTCAAACAGCAAAATAGTACATTAATAGTCATCATACACTATGTTCTCAAGCTAATCTATTCATAGGATTTCAGCTGAAGATCGCTTAGCTTCTCAGTCAGGCTTTAATTACTTCAGAGGCTTACAAGAAATCTCTGAATCTAATAATTCAGGGGCCTTGAAACTGGATTATTCAAGGATTATTGGTTGTCTGCAGTTACTTGTAATTAGCCACCTGATTTTGGCTTTTTCTGTCTCTAGGGGAGAGAACCTATCTGTCTTAATATTGCACAGGGCTGAGACTGAAGTCCTGTTAGCTTAGCTCTCTGAGCTGTGTGTAGAGCATACTTTAAAAGGCACTTAACTTATCTGTGTGTAAGTTTCTCTGTTGGTAGCAACGGAGATCACAATGCTAAACCCTCTTTGTAAAACATTTTGTGAGTATCGAGAAAAGCTCTGCATAGGACCAAGGACTGTTTATCACATCTAGTTAGCAGAAACAGACCAACTAGGACAAACAGTTAAATAGAGAAAATAAATACCACGATAAACTTGATGCATATAAACTACTCTTGATAAGAAATTAATATCACTGTTAATGAGCCCAATCTGAATTAAGGGGACAGTTATTATCAAAAGTATTTTTAGCTGCTGATAGGAGTTAATTTATGCATCCATCACTGTCCTATATGAGAATCACAAACACTGTGCATTCAATCAGTATTAGGCATAAATGTTATTAGAACCCAGCATGCATAACCCAGCACTGATGCTCTTGCATAGCCTATATTTATAACTTCACCAAACAGTCAGCTCACTGCTGTAGTGTGTACACTTCATGCAAGCTATATGGTTCAGTGATTCTAAGAACATTTTAGGTAGAAGTACCTCAGCACATGGGAGACAGTAATGAAGCAAGGAAAAGGGGTAGCTGATCTCACCTGAATTGATTAATGTACAACAGAATTTTCTTTAACTATGAGGCTGTCTATTCACTGATGAAAAGTACCTATTATTTGCTGCACAGCTGTCTTACCAAACACATTGCTATTTTTTTGTCTGCATAAAATGTAAAAGCACATAAAGCTACCTGATATCATCTGAGGAATAGATAAGCTTGGCTGTCTGCTAGAAACTATTTAACTGTGTGTTTAGAATTTTTGAATGACAAAGGACAGAGGATAGGCAATTAAGCAGATGTAGAACTCAAAGCCAAGGAGGCAATTACTTACTTTTCAGTGATTCAAGCTACCAGCTTGCCAAACTGTAGAGTAATATGATCTTCTGAAACAAAATCATTTTTTTCTGAGCATTTTTAAATTAATCCTTCTTGTTCTTTCTTATGGTGTTAATCCTCTTTGGCTAGTTTAGCCTCTTCTTTCTCAGTGTCTAAGCAGAATTTATTAAAACCAATAGGTTACACAAAGATAATATATGTCTTGTTATTTATGATGTTTTCTGTATGGGTTATAAGCCTGTACTACATGTATTTATTCTCCAAATAGCTCTCGTAATTTAGTAGCATAATTCATTACAGATACTGGCTCTTCATCTTCTGGAGAAAAATCATGAAGTACTGTAAAGGAAAACAAAAATCTGTCAAATTCACAGATTGAACCTGTGGAGTGGAATCACAGAATCATAGCATCATAGAGTATATCAAATTGGAAGGGATCCATAAGGATCATTGAGTCTAATTCTCTGATCCTTGCAGGACTACCTAAAATTAAATCATATGACCACGAATATTTTCCAGACACTTCTTGAACTCTGACAGGCTTGGTGCCACAACCACGTCCCAGAGGAGACTGTTCCAGTGATTGACCACTTCCTCAGTGAAGAACCTTTTCCTAGTGTCCAGCCTGAATTTCCCCAGATGCAGCTTTATTCCATTTCCTCCTGTCCTATCACTGGTCAACAGAGAGCAGTGGTCAGCCCCTGCCCCTTCACTTACTCTTCTGGGGAAGTTGTGGTAACTGCAGTGAGGTCTTCCCTCAGTCTCCTCTTCTCCACGCCCAACAAACCAAGTCATGTCAGCCAGTCCTCGTATGGCTTCCCCTCCAGACCCTTCAGCATCTTCTAGAACTCCACTGGATGCTCTGTAAGAGCTTTATATCCTTTGAGGCATCTAAAACTGCCCCCAGCACTTGAGGTGAGGCCACCCCAGTGCAGAGCAGAGCAGAGCAGGACAATCTCCTCCCTTGCCCAACTGGCCATGCGGGGCCTGATGCCCCCAGGACAGAGTTGGCCCTCCCGGCTGCCAGGGCACTGCTGACTCACAGTCAGCTTGCCATTGACCAGGACTTCAGGTTTCTTTCTGTGAGGCTGCTCTCTGGCCTCTCATTTCCCAGTTTCTATGTGTGAACAGGATTTTCCAATCCCAGGTGGAGAATCCAGCACTCACTCTTGCTAAATTCTATGCATTCATGTAAAATTGTTGAAGGCTCAAGATTAGACTTCCAGAGTTTAAACTGTGAATTGCTGTTGCCTAGGACAAGATTTCTCTCTGGATAGTCTGGATATTTTGCATAGGATGTGATAACTGAGTCTTGTGTCCCTATTGAATACCACAGGAGAGAAACATTTTCTGTTCTGAACACTAGAAATGTCTGTTGCCTTTCTGTTGTGTCATCACATAAACCTAAACTTTAGCTCTGTCTATAATGAAACAAAATAATTGTTCATCTATTTTGCATGCTATTAAGTGACAAATATGTCACGCAATGTAAAGATTTAAAAGCCTGCCTTGTGCAAATATGTTGGGGGCTTGGAACAGTCACGGAATAGGATTTGATTTCATTTTAGGTACTGAAAAGCTGGAAAATAGAGATACTCCCTTTCAGAAAATTTACAATTCGGCTGTAAGACTACAAATAAGAAAATAAATTCTGAGAGAAGCAGAGGGGAATAATGCTAGTATGAAGAACAGCAGTCACAGCATACCATGCATATTGCTAAAGTGGAGTATTATCTTTATATAGACTTCTAACGTAAGAAAGGAGAATGACAGTGTAGGGGCTTTTCCCGTTTATGTCAGCGTATAGTATAAGGAGTTGATACTGATTTATTAGTCTTACAGAGCTTGAAACTTGACTTTCCAGAACCTGCTCCTCTGAGGCAATACAGTTAACAGCTTTTTAAATGGAACTAGTAGCTCTGTGTATTTCACTGAAGGATGATAAAGACTAAAGATCCTGAATGCTAGATTAACATCCGTTTCTTTGGTGCAATCAGACAGATCCTCTGGGCTTTCAAGGTTTGGATGCAAAATGTAAGCCTCTTTTTTAGGATTTTTATTTGCTTGGTGAGAGTTTAGTTACAGGGATCTTGGTGGATTAATTATATCAGTAGTTTTGATGTATATCTATTTTTCATCTTAAAATATGGCTACAAAATCTGTAACTTTATTGTTTTGAACAAATGAATTTTCAAAAAAAAATCAGTTCATATTCAAAATGAAAAGTTGGTGTGTTCTAGATACTCTTAGGTGATGAGATAGAATAAACACCAGGATATGGACGAAATGTATAAGTGAATGATCATCTTGCTTACCAATCCTGCTAAGTGCCTTCACCTTATAATTAATGATATGGAAGATGAGGAGACTCAGCATCAGTCTGGATAAGCCTGTAAGTGCTGTTTATCTCCATTATCTGTCTATTAATTAATTTTGTTTACAACTTTGAGATGGTCACTTTTAGGAAACTCATCCATACAGGACAGTGAAGTCAGTTTCTGTGTTGCTTATTGTTACATCTTTCCTGGTACTTAAAGATTGGACAATGTCTGGTGAATTCATTTAAGTGTTGATTACATTGTCATTATGTGTCCTCTGGAGTTTTTTTTGCAGGAGAAGAATGAGATGATCAATGTAGAGTACTGTGAATAGACTTAACTAGTTTGCAACATGGCACTTCTTTGGAGGAGATGCTGTTTAAATGTACTATCAAATGTGTTCTTCTTAAATGCTGAACTGATGATTCCTTTCATTTGGCTTTTGTTTCTTGAATGTGTCATTTAGAAAATTAACAGGGATCTGTTTGCTGGAACTGTGGTTTGTCTGACAGTGGGCACTCAAGGCCTTGTAGTGGTTTTTATACTCTGCAAGGTTTTCTTCCTTCATTGTTTGATACTTCTGTATTTTGACTGTTCATCTTTTATAAAACATCAACTTTTATGGAAAGAAACTAGGAATTCAAAATCACAGCTTGTAAAATCAATTTGAACTGGATGATTAAGTTTTCATGAAAAAACTTTGCATTAACTTTCCAGTCCAGCACTCCAGTCTCTTGCAGTTGTTCCCTAGTTGCCTTGTAGCCCTATTCTTGTACTCTGACAGCAGAGTACTCCTTAATTACCCTGCAGGTGAGGAGAGAGACTTTTCATAGACACTATGCTTCTCTTAAGATAGGAGCATATATCTTCAAGCATCTAAGATAAAGAAAAATAATTAGTAGCTATACCTGTTTATATTGCAGGTTGAAAAAAAAAAAGATTTAAAACAATCAGTGGTAGTGTCAGCTTTGGGAACAAAAAAGTACCCAAGACTTCTCACAACACCTAAGTAATTGCATATTTTAGAGGAGATAGAAGTTGCTGGGATTATTATGAGAGTTTTATGTTCTAGTGCTTGATCTTTGTTTACTAGACATCTGGAGTATTTCCCTGTAGTCTGTGGACTCATCAGAATTTATGGAGATGTGAGAACTAAATTTGACTTTAGAACTGTCACATTTAAACCTTCTTAATTCTCTTACACGCTGCCAGCATTTGTGAACTCCTTCAGAAAAGGCACTTAGTGTGTGAGAATGATGTATATATTTTATTATCTAATTGAATACCTGTGTTTGGAATTACTTAAGAGAGAGTAGATTGCACTGAGATCTTTTCAGCCATCTCTTTAAATGAGCTTCCATATAGAGAGTCAGTCATTCTTGTAGGTAGATACTTCTGTTAAATGTAGGTAAAAAGGAGGTGAAGGTTGTAGTTTGTGGTCATGTGAGTAAGAAATGGTGACATTATTAAAGATTTTCATAGGTATGAAGCTCTTGAAAACAATACCAGAAACAAGGAAATATTAGATGCCCATAAAAAGATGGGCAGTTAGTTCACTCTTAAGCATTTTTTTTCAGCATCATGAATGTTAGAAGTATGGATGGCACCTGAAGCTTAGTCAAAAAATTCCACTTGCACCCTTCATTTTAAGACGTATTAATTGTTTTTCGAAAAATAAAATGGTAAGTTAACAATGCTGTGGTCTGGATAAAGTGTTATTAACACCAGAAATATTAGTAGGAACGTTTTTATTTCTAAAGACTGTCATTTCAGCTGGAGCATAAGGTGTCATGGTTACTGTGTTGCAGCTGCAAGTGCTGGTTCATTATCATCATAATAAGGAGGGCACTCACACTGTAGAACACCACTTAAAAATGTCATTTATTGGAGCTAAGACTGTAAAGGAGAAGGTCTTTTGAGATTTTACAGCATCTTTTTAAAAGAAAACAGTTCTATTAATAAATTCAACTGACAAAAAAAAAAAGTGATGTTCACATAAAAACTTCTTCCCACCTTTTTGCCTGAATACGCTGAGTTAGCTGCCCAGAGTCTGCTGTGTTACCCTGGGTGGACTGTGGTTTTTCTGCAGCCAGGGGAAGCACACAGCACTGCTGAGGTCCTCCTACAGCCAGGGAATATACACAATTTTTTTTTGCTTAGTTTGAGAATAATTTTTAATCTTTCTAATAAGGTCTGGACTGTGATAATGCCTTAGTCTCCTTCTGTCTGAAGATGACTTTTTCATTAGTTCATTCTTAGAGATGGAAACAAATATCAGCATGTCATATAACAATATGTGGTAGCTTTCCTTTAGTCTAGTTGATTTGGAGGTTTTACTGTTTTTTGGTGACTTGGGGACAAAGATCTTCACCTTTGAATTTATCTGATGGTTTCAATGAATTGGAGTCCACACTTTCTGCATAGTAACTTTTAAATTGGAAGCAATGGGCTCACACATCTCAAACTAAGTGTAAGTGAAACACATGGGATGTATTTGCCCTTGTTTCTCTTTTTAAAAGGTAACAGTTGCTTATGCTAGTGAGCTACAGAATTATGCAGCACCTAAAATTACAGGATTTTGGGAGAAAGCTGTAGTGGTGTCCTGCCTATTAAGGATGCTTGGAGACGCAAACATTCAGTTCCATCCTTTGCCTTGAAACAGGAACTGGACCTGAAATTCCTCCCTTTTAAAGTGCTTTACCTGGTTGTTGATGCAGTCATTCATCCCTCTGACTTTCTGTTGGTTTACAGTGTTCATAGTTACTGCTAGCATCCAGTGTTTATACTGTTAGTCTGTAGTGTTTATCTGTGTGGCTCAGGTGGTTTTCCTTTATTTGCTCTTTTGGTTTCTGTTCTGGAAGGCCTCATAGTTTCCTATTCTGAGAATGACCAAAGTACAAAACTCTAACTGCTTTTGGATCTGGGCAGTTTGTAGACATCAAAACATTTGACTGTCTAATTTAAGCCATTTCCCTAGACTTTCTCCAGAGTCAATCAAAAGTAAGAGTCAGAACCAGCTCCTATTCATCCTGTTATTTTGTGCATATATCTTATGACAGAATGAATAGTTTTTTGGTGGTGGTGGTGGCCCCCAATTGAACCAAGATGACTATTGTCAGATAAATATCTTTTAGGCTGCTAAAGTAACTACAGTTAAGTCTCAGCTAAATGTTTTACTGAAGGAAATTAAAAAATATGTGGTGAAAAAAGCGTTGACATTCTGCATTCTTAGCCGTTTTACTGCTAGCCTGGAAAACATTTTTAATTGTGTGTTTACCCAACCATCCTACCTACTCCTTTTCAGATAGTTGAATTTTGGTATATGACACAGAATATTTCATCTGTCTGTTCATTTCAAATTCTGTTAGTTTATTTTATATAATGAGAACTCCTTGGCCATGACCTTTCATCACAAGAAGACTAATCACTTGAAAAATATTCTTTGAATGCCTGAAAAAAAACCTACCATGAATGTGCATGAGAGAAATTAAATACATTTTGCAAAAGGAGGCAGAGAGCAGGGCATATGCAAGGAATTTGTGACTTATTGTACAGTTTATTCTGTAAAGGTATAGAAAATAAAATGTTTGTACTGTACTGAAGTACTCAAACACTAGAATATTAATCTGATTAATATATCTTTCAGGGAGACAGCAAAAACATCTTTGTGTCTAAACAAAATGCATGAATCATTCTTCAAAATGAGAGTTAAAAAAAGTAGTATTGTCCCACTTTTCTTTGCAGACGCTTCACTTTAGTGCTTTAAATTGGTCAATCCTCTGATGATCGCCAGAAGGTACAGTTTAATTTGCATATATTTGTTTTATAGACTGGGTTTTTTTTAGTTAGGCCTATTGTCCTTTTACTCTGCACTATGCAGTTTCTACAGGTCGTTCCATGCAGGCCCTGTTTCCAAAGTCTGGAAGTGAAAACATTTATACTGAAAACAAGCCAAAAAACTTAATAGTGAGGCTAAGAAACTTTAGTTTGTGTGACTACTCTTATTTTATCAGTGCATATAATTTTGGACATTAGGAAGTAGTACTTCACAGAATGGGTGCCAGGGAAGTTGATAGAGTCGTTCTCCCTGGAGGTGTTTAAGAATGGAGTGGATGTGGCACTCAGTGTCATGGTCTAGTTGACAAGCTGGCGTTAGTCCCTAGGTTGGACTTGATTATCTCAAAGGTCTTTTCCAGCCTAGCTGATTTTGTGATAATGGCAGTAATAACACAAGAAAATTCCAATGGCAAATAGTTCTTTAGAATGCATCTCATTTCATTGGCATATGGGTATGGTCTGTTTAACATACAAGTAGTCTTTGAATATATTTTGTTATTGGATACCTTCTAAAAACTGAAATGTTCTCCAAGAGAAAATATCAAGCTCTCCATTAAATTTCGTTAAATATTCTCAAGATCTGAAAGGTCAAGGTTCCTCCAGTAGGCTCCTGCATCAGTTGTGTGAGTTAGAAGTGCAGTTATGCCCTAAATTTTTGGTATCTTAACTTTTTCAGCTCACACAAGATTATCTGTCATTAAACAGCTACATATTTCTCCCACTGTATCCATATTTATCTGTTGATCAGAACATGTTTGCTAGTTTGAGCCATTAAGTTATCTGCAGTAGGTCTCAGTGGTCTTTATTTTCAACAGTAATTAAAACTTCATGGTAGCAGAGACTCTTTGAGGCCTGCTGTGTGAACTACTAATATCTTACAAGAGGAGTGTGTTTCTATATCATGATATATTTGCAACAGCAAGTAAATCAGAGGCTAGGGGTCTGGTTTAATTATTTCAGACTGCAACTACAGAAAAAGTAGCAAGAGAGTGGAAGAGGAAAGGTTGACCCAAACATATTCTGTAGAGAACATTTATTAAGTGTGGTATTCTGTATTTTTTTCTCTTTTTTCCTTTAGAAAACACTCTCCTTATCCATAGATGGAAGACAAAAAGAGATTGTTACAGTATCTTCTCATGTTAAATAGGCCACAGGATGTCACCCAATTACCTCTGTACTGAAGATAGTGTCTGCTGGGTTTTTCCTAAGTCATTTTGCTGAAATCTGATGTCAGTAATCTGTCCAGCACATCTCTAAGTGAGAAACTTTGTTAACCTTGATAACTGACTTATTTGCTTGTTCAAAGAAACAGGATAAACAAGTGTAACAACAGATGCTTTTAAAAACACATCATCTTAGTTTCAATTAGTTCCTCAGTGATTATACAAGTACATCAGAAGTTGAAGATGCATGTCTTCAGATCAAAAATTTGGGAAAATACTTCTGATTTGGTTTAAAAGAGATATTGCTTTAAATATTATGATAATATATTTTACTCTAGATATGTATTTTAAATTATCCAAATGTTTAAACTGCTTTATGCAAATTTTTATTTGAATATAATTGTAAGTTTTAAAAGATATCCTTTTCCCTTCAGCAGAAATGAAAACACTTTACCTATCAAAATATTTTTGAAATAAGCTTCCTGAATTCTCATCATAATATTGAGTATTTATGATGATAAGGAAAGAACCTGTGATGATTAAAAAAAAAAAAATACCCAAACCCAACCAATCAACAAAAGGACCAAAGGATTAGTGAGGAGACAGTACAGAAAGCAGAAGATAAGTTCTTTACAAATTACCATTGAACATGGCAATAACAATGAGTGTTATGAAATTACAAGGTAATCAATCAGATTCATATAATTTCTCAAAATGTTCCAGATGAAATCAGTCTTCTGATGAAATGGGAGTTTTTGCTAATACTACCTTTTGACACAGACAGTACCAGACAATACACAGACAATATTATAAATCTGCTAACTGATATTATCTAAATATTAAGATAGAAAAGCTACAGAAAAGTACTGCTCCCCTTCAGACAACTGGGGGGAACAGTGTGGAGAATAAGGGAATGCAGACATTTAAAAACTGCCTGCTATCTGCCTCAGACTGTCGCAGAGCCTGTTTCTCCTAATTTGTGGCCTTGTGCATTGCAGATACCTCAGCAACTGGGAAGGGCAAAGAAGAACATGGAATCAACCTTTCTGGACAGTATTTCAAGGTGTTATTGGTGTAGTATGAGATACATAGATGAAGAAAAACAACCAAACTTAAAAGCTTTTTAATGGGAAAATGGTTTGAATGCCCACAGTCGAATGTATCATTTACGGCATGCAGAGTGGCGATTAAGAAAACCTCACTTCAACTTTGCAAGCGTTTTCCAGCCATCTTGCACAAGCAGAAATGAGGCTGAAAGCAGACAGCAATCAGACAAAAGTGCTCCACTTATGTTTTGACATCTTATTGAAGCCCAGTAGAGTTGTTTTTATCAGTTGTTCGAAGGGGAAACATTAGTTTGGTACACAGAAGAACTGGTGCTTCTCTAGGTACAACTGGCAGGCACCACTAGACAAGGCACAGATAGATTTACAAAGATAAAACATTTTGGACATTTTTCAAAAATTTTTTTTTTTTTTT
>VXBB01023391.1:208173-244114 GCA_013399915.1 Illadopsis cleaveri
TTTTTTTAATTTTTCGTTCTGGTTGTCATCTAATGTGCTGCTATCCAGTATTGAATGGCAAGCAGCACTTCCCTGGCTACTTCTTGAGCCCTAAACAGGATCTTCCTTGATAAATGTTTCATGCACAAATTCATATGAACCATATGGAAAGTTGCTTTGGCATGTCATGTAATTTTTCCATTCTTGACTAGCTATCTCATTATATTATGACTATTCTCTACCATCCTTATCCCGTGTACTGGTAAGGTGCAGAAGAAAATTGTAAAAACTGTTGGTTTGTTTAAGATAGGGCTAAATTAATCACTG
The DNA here is from genome assembly GCA_013399915.1 of Illadopsis cleaveri. Classification (NCBI taxonomy): domain Eukaryota; kingdom Metazoa; phylum Chordata; class Aves; order Passeriformes; family Timaliidae; genus Illadopsis; species Illadopsis cleaveri. Next base: position 208,480 of record VXBB01023391.1, read on the forward strand.
CACATCTCTAATAGAGCTTTCCTAAACTGCCATTTATAACGCACTACTTCCATGAAAACTAGAACCAAGAGTTTCCTTGTATCTTGACATAACTTTCTAGGTGCTTCCTCACAAAAAATTGACTTTCTTCCCCCTCCAATGTGAATACTCTTTGAAGAGGCTTGAGAAACAATAAATCCCAAAACCAGCATCACAACTATGAAAAAAAAAGGTATAGAAGATGTAAATAGGGTAGATGAAAGGAGTTTGTTTACATTAATGTAGATCAGGAGGTTTACGGTCCTTACATTGCAGAATGGTATTGAAGCTTGTAAATCGTATCCCTTCCAAAAGGAATTCAAAAGATATGCGACCAGAGTTGATCTGATCAGGAATATAAATTTTCAGGGGGATTTAATATGGATCAGATACTCAATACCAGTTGTTTTGCAATACAAGTCTTCTTTCCTGTCTGGCTGCTGCTGGAGATCGCTCTCTAATCCTCTCTGTCATTGCACTGCCTGTTCACTTCCTCTGTAACTCCTCCACTGGTGACACAGGTCCTCGGTAGCAGCACACATCCATAGGAGAGGGGACCACCTCTCCAGCCCCAGGGAGAGGCCCCAAGGATTCCCTGCAGTCTTGGACTCACAGGGCTGCACCCGCTGTCTGAAGCTCTGTTGGTGTTGAAGTCTGCCCAGGCAGAGGCATCTGCTCCACCACCTGGGGAAACCTGCCCTGTGGCACATCACTGTACCTGAAAGTGTATAGCGGGGACTGGACTGTGATGGGACCCCCTCTTTGTGCTCCTGCATCCACTAGGTACACTCTGGGAGCTGTGCTTCAGCCCTAGCCTTCCCAGCTACACCTAAAGGGTCTTTGATGACCCCTGATTGGGGGCATCTGTACCAAAGGCAGTGGGTATGCTTGGGTCACAGACAGCTGGTTCAGCTTGTTAGAAGCTGCTACAGCTCTGTCATGCTCATACAAGTGGCCTTACCTTCTCCTCACCTGGCAGCAGATTCTCAGAGAGTTACCAAGTGTCCTCTGATGATCCTGGATCCAGAAGGTCTTAATTTGACCCAGAAGGTCTTAATTGCTGCAGCTAGGAATTTCAAAATTCTCTGCCAAATAGTATTTTCTTGACAATGATCAATCTTGATTGATACAGTCATTCTAACAGAGCAGTTAGAACAAGAGAATAAGAATGCAGGCTTTTATATAAAGTAATTCACTGTGGTGTTTTAGGAATATTGTACTCTAAAAAATAACCAGACAGGTAAACACTGAATACAAAAATGCTGCTAAGTCAGCATTTTATTTGGGAACATGAAACCTGAATGTTGTCGTAAAACCACCTCTCTGAAAGAGTGGGGCAACAATTTTTTACTTGCTTTGTATTTATTTTAGAATATTATATTTTAGAGGTGAAAACCATGATAATGGCCTTTAAATTATAACGTAGATACCAGCTGTATCTAGTTTAGCATCAAGGTCAGCATTTTGACTTGATGGAGTCAGCATTTTTATCCATTAGCAAGGTTTTCATACTAGATTGTTGAACCAAAATGATGCAATAACTCTTTTTTTTTTTTGTGATACCTCAATTTCTACAGCTATCTCTGTAATTTTATAAACCCTCTGTTGTCATGCTTCACCATTAGACATTTTCCTTCCCTTTGAAAGATGTGTGATTTTCTCTGTCATCTGACTGATCCTTGAGGGGAGGAAGGAGGTGAAGAATCAGGAAAGGGCAGTAGTAGTAGTAGTAGTAGAAGTAGTAGTAGTGTTTTATTCAATTGCCAGTGTGTAGCAAAGTGCAGCACATATTTAATCAAGGAATTCATGGTAGCTTTTCTTTTCCAAGATGAGGAAGTTGAAATAATATATATTCCACTTTTCTGAAGCATCTTTTGATAATGTGGAAAGCATTGCCCCTGTTATTCAAAGGTGAGAACTTAAGGAATTAAGTGACGTTTTCTGAAATCACACATTATTCAATATAACATAAAATTAGGTCATCTTGTTCTGATTCTAGTGCATAGTTCAACATACCCCAGTGAGAACTCTGCCTCAATAAGACTTGGGGAAAAATTCTTTCAATAATTCAAGACTTCTCCAGTTTTTCTTCTGTTTTAATATACTTAGTTTATACAGGTTTCTTATTCATTTTGTTATACCTTCTAAACACTTCTATTCAACCCTGCCAATTTGCATGTCTTTCATCTTTGCTAGCAAATAAATGATTGTTAAAAATAAAAAATCTTAAGAAAATATTAAGAATAGCAACTATAATCTCACGAGATGAGAACTTCCTTAAAGCTTTTTGTTTTGTGTTTTGGGGTTTTTTTTCCAAGAAGAATGGGTGGAGAAGGCAAATAGAGAATGTATTTGTCAGGAAGATTATGTGTTTAGTACTAAAGAGTTTTATGTGGAGAATTTCTGAAATGCTGTCCCAGAAGTGATCACTTACTGGTAAAAGCTTTATATGAGATCCCATGAAAATAGAACTTTAATCTTTCAAGCTAATCTAAATAATTAATACAGGTTTATTTACAGTAGGATTTTCACAGAACACAATAAAGGTTCTAGAAACAGATTGTTCGTGGTCTCATTTGGATTAGGCTAGATTTTTAGATGTCATTTAAAATGTATGTCCTTTTTTGGTTTTTTGGGGTTTTGTTTTGTTTTGTTTTGATGGAATACCTTCCCCTAATTCCTTACTCATTCTTTTTCCTAAAAAAAATGAGTTGTTTTGTTCCCTTTCATGCATCTCTTACTAGTTGTTTTTTTCTTTTCTGAAACTCCATTTTGAAGAAAAAAGGGAATAAAGTAGTTTGGTGAAAATGAAGTTAAAGAAATGTGATAGATCTCCTGCTGGCAGCCAAGTGAATTAAATGACAGAGTAGTGTGAGCTTGTCTACTTTCTCTTGGGGGAAACCATCTTGCAGTTCATTGATGTGGCATATCCTTTTTCTAAACATTCCCAGAGCACATATGTTCAGACCTTTGTACCTTACTTTTCTATATTTGGGCCCTGGAGCTTGTTTTGCAAACATATGAGAAGCAGAAGCTTTCGTTCATATGCCCCACTTTCAGAGTCACATGCAATCCAATTTCTAAGCCATTATCATTGCTGCTGTATCAGCCTGTACTGTACTGGTAAAGCACAGTTTAAACAGGCAGTAAATTCTGTTTATCATCATTGCCAGAAGAAAGCATCACAATAATAAAGTTTCCAGTAAAGACCAGTAAGAATTAATTGTATTCTTTTAAAAAAGCCTTGTAACAGAGGATACTCTTGTTATGACCTGCCCCTAAAGGTTGGGTAACTGAGGTTCTTGTTAATTACAGATTCCTTGGGGAGGATTCAAGTGAAATGACACTAAATCACTGGTGTTTATAAATATACATATGGCCAAGTTTATTTCAGAACAATTTGGTTGCAATGGAAAGTAGGTATGTAGCCATTTTGGTTATTATCTGTAGAAATGTAGCAATATAAAAGCATAAGAATAACACCTAGAACAAGAATTGGGCTTCCTGATGCTTTCCCTTCCCAAAACATTCTTTCGTATTAGTTTTCATAGTGATACTTGGTGACAATTAACTGGGTGAGCCAAATTCATTACTACATCAGAAAGATGGATGCAATACCAGCTGCTGCTTTAAGGTTCTGAATTACTTGGCCAATAATAAGCCCAGACCACTCTGGTTTATTTATACTTAAGGTTTGACAACAAAGAAGTTTTTGGTGAGTTGTTTTCTGTTATGTACTAAGACAGTTTTTTTGGCATCAAAATTCTTAAAGGATGGAATAATATTTGGTTTGTCTTAAACTTTAACATTTATTTTTCCAAGGTCTGCACATGTTTACTGCACTGATCATGATGGCTTAACCATTTGTCCCCAGAAAACTGCCAAGAGTTCCTTAGTGCAAATATTAGCTCAATGTCCTGTATGTCAATGGACGTTTTACTCATGAAGCAGGATTAGGTAACATCCATCTTTTTTTAGTGTCCTTAAATTATGTTACAGGTCAAAGCTTCAGCTGATAGCTTACCCAGCTAAGCATCTAAGCAAATTAAATTTCTTCTGGAGGAAAGAAAAATGCTTCAACCTGTCAGTCTTTCTAAATATGGATAAATCCCACATCATTAATTTCTATTCAGTTTCTAAAGAGTTAATCTAGAAGGCTATGTAGAACAATCAAGGTTTGTGGTTTTTCTTTTTCTTTTAAAGATACTTTGACAATAATTTTAACCTCATGTTGTCTTGTACAATTTTTATGTTGCTCTACTGGTATTTTATATCTTCATAAAGACAAGGTACTTTTCAGGAACTCTACATTTAAATGTTAAGCAGCCAAGCTAGCAAATATGATCCTTCCTTCCCAGCATAAAAGCGCCGCCAAAACTATTGCAGAGTCTACTTTCTCTTAATAAAAGTATGTATATGTTACTTCCATTGATTGAGTTGCATGTGCATTTCAAGAAAAAGAAAAATTCTTAGGAAGTCTGGAGATATTTTTTCTGCTATAGTTTTATGTGGTTACATGTTTGGATGAGAGTTACTAAGCAATTTGCCCACAGATTTCTATTATCATCACTTGTAAGTGTGACAGTACATGGACCTTGGGTTGGAAAGAGAAGTATTGTTCTAGTGTAACTCACACTTAACTGCAGCAGTTGTTCTCTGTCTTTTCCAAAGACAATGATTGGTTGCAGATCCTCTCTTAGGCATTTGGATAGTGCCATTTATTTTTCTGTTGTTCAGTTACAGTATTGTGGTACTGTTCATGCCAGTAGACTAAGGCAAATAAAGTGATGAGAAATATTGCTTCTATACTTAGGAGCTTTGCACGGGTCTACCATATACAGAAAGTTTTGGAGGGTACTTGAAATCTGTTTCCCAGCTTTTAAATACAACTGGTACTAGTCACAATCTTTTCTTCATATGTCATAAAACACAATACTCCTGAGTGGCATAGATTTTGCTTTGCAAATGGGAAAAAAAAAAAAAAAAACAACAAAAAACAAAACAAAACAAAAAAAAACCAAAAAAAAAAAAACCAACTAAACAAAAAACCCCAAACAAACATCCAAGATGTCCTTGTCTCTGAAGGCAGAAGGCATTTTAAGAATCAATATTCAGCAACAGACTGAAGGGAATTTAGTGTCTGTACTTCAGTAGACTGGTGTTTTTCTTGTGAATTATCATAAGATGTTGATGTCCTGGAGATATTTCTGCCTCTGGAAACCCTGTGGTACTGAGCCAGAAATTACCTACTAGTGCAATTTTGATTCCTTCTTCCTACCTCTAAAAATAATGTATAATTCCTTACTAGTTCTGCCAAATCTGTAGTGGTAGAACTCTCTCCTTTTCTCCATCTAGACCATTGCCACTTTCTTGTAAGTGGAAGAGGAGATAATTAAATGTTTATCTCCTATTTTAAAGTAAATTGATTTCCAGTTCAAGTTGTTTCATCCTACAGATTGATTCTGGAGATAATTAGACTTCACTGAGCCTGTGTGTTATGTCTCTGTCCCTTACCAGACCTTGTCTGAAGTATTGGACAGTTCACCATTTTGCTATAGCAGCCATTCATCATAACAGATTTGATGGAAAATCTGCAGGCATGCTTGTCTGGCTGATTTCATGGAGGAATCACCATTCATTTGAGCCAACTTTAGAGAGCACTGAGAGCAGATGAAACAGCTGAGCTAAGAAGAAGTCAATTAGTAACAGTGCTATTTCTTTTTCCTTATAAAATAACTAAGTACCGGCATATCAAGATGCACAGGTGATGATTTTGATGATTTTTGTTTTGGGTTTTTTTTTTGGAAATTAGTCACAGCTGCAATTTATGTAATGACTGCCTTTTAGGTAAAATTGTGACTAGCAGAAATTTACACTGCTGGGAACATTAAAGTGAAAACTATTATGAACAGTTGTTACTGTAGGCAAACAAGGAACTGGATTTAACTTCTGTTTGAGCATGGTAAGGCTAGATGAGCATCTTTAAAACCCAAGTGATGCTTTTGAAAAAAATAATTTGATGTCTAAAATTGGAGTTTTTTATGAAATTGTTGATGTTTTTCCTTCACTGTGCTGTCCAAGGAATTCGAGAATTTTCTTCTTTGTACTACAGTGCAAAGTAGTCATGTGGCTTTGCTCAAGCACTGAAGATGATGTGTTCTCAAAGACTCATACCAGCCCTTTTTCACCAAATAGTTTGCTATGAGGATCAGGGAGTTCATCCTGATTATCAAAATTTGATGTTTTGAAAGAGCATGAGAAATTTTTAACTGTTCCGTTTCCATGACAACAGGTTTTCTTTTTTTTCCCCAGTTGTCTTTATGATTTATCTTTGTCATTTGCCACATGAAAGGAAAGATTTTGTCAAATGTTTTGTGTTTGATTAGTCTGTCAGTGCCCCAGGAAAGGCATTTCTGTGGGGTTGAAGACAGGTTCCCATTGACTGATCCCAGCAGTTACAATGGAGCCTTCCCTAACTACTCCCCATTTTTACTTACTTTTATACTATGTTTGCATTTAGGTGCATTTAGGTGTGACTCTGGTAATACATGATGTTCAGTGGTCATACCCTGGAGGTGGATAATGTCAGTATTACACCTGAGGTAGCCTATAGGATGGAGATGTACATCTGTGGTCTTGCCCCATTTCCTGGTTCAATAGGAAGAAGTCTCCTTTCTTCTCCCTTGTTTGACAGCTGTCATGTGGCTTATCACCTACAAGGTACCACCAAGATCCTCCTCTTGCAAGGATTTTAGGAAACTCTGACCATGGTGTCTAAACCCTGTTCCACCCTCCCTTTAGTCCTCCTTTTCATGGATTGTGTGTGGGAAGTTGACATGGCTGCATTCCATCCAGGGAGTAGCAACTGTATTTTAGCCTACAATTTCTATACTGTTAGAACTTGTTAGAATGTGAATCTTCCTAGTTTTCTCTATTTTTACCTGCAGGCATTTTGCCACACCCTTCATGAAATTACAAAGTACACTGTTTTATATTTAATCATCATGAGACTTACTTGCCTCATCTTCAGTGCAGAATATGCACACAACTGCAATTACTGCCCTGTGCAAATTGTATAGAACATAAACTATCTTGTATTGCTGAGGCCAGAATTTTTTAATGTAATCAACATGATTAAATGATAATCAGGCTTCAGTGATACTTTATGTCATCAATTAGGTAAGTAAGGTTTTGAAATAGGTGAAATAAGAACAACATTAAGAACACACAGGTCAATTTTCTATTCTTCACTGTGAATATATGAGTAATTGTAAACCAAAGTATTGTCTTGTTTTGAGTGTCTCTGATTTTGGATGATTAGTTTCAGGTACTGAGTAATTTTCATAGTGTTAAGCAACTTCATGTCTCATTTAAAAGAATTTGAAGGTACAAACATACACTATCTGTCTGTTCTAATACATAAACCGACTTCTTAATACTATCCTAACCAGAGAAAATCACAGTGAAGTAACCAATCTTCTTCCAACTGACACACACAGAAAAAAAATCCATGAAAATAGGGAAAAAGTGTCATTTGTTCTCATTCTGTAGTCACCACTGTTTACCTAGTGCTGCGTCAAGCTTGCTAAACTATCCCCTCTGCAAGACAAAAGAAGAAATCAGATGTGTCTGTAGAGCTGAGTACATTGCCACCTGACAGTACCTTGAGCAGGTGATGCAGGCACAGGTGCAGGCAACTCCTGTTGACCCTGAGTGAAGACAAAGCTCCATTTCCCATGTAATCAGAACCTACTTTGTGTTAGCATGGGAAATCCTTTCCTCTCTGGATTATGTGCACTTTGTATGTACATATAAAAGATCAAAAATACCTGTTTACTTTTGAACCAGTGCTTTAGGATTCGGTTTCTGTGGTGACAGTTAATAAAAGTACATGGAAAACAGTCCGTTCTATGAGAAGTGGGACAGACAACAACCGAGTTTCTTAGGGATTTGTATTCTATAACCCTGATCTTCCTTCCTGCTGCAGTAAGTACAGCTCTTTCCTATGGGAATACCTCTAGGCAAGAGAGGCTTATTTAGACCTGTTCATATATTGATCATCTGGCCAATACACATATCTGATGGGCTAGCTGTTTGCTGTCAGTGTGTTACAGGCTCTGCTCACCCTGCATCTCGTTTTTAGTAAGACTCTCTACCTAACAGCCCACTTTTAGGAAACTTCTAGATAAGCAATGGACTGTGTTAGCTGGACAAAAGTTTAAAAATCTCTGCTGGATGGAAAATCAAACATTCAAAACAATTATTTATGTTTTGTTCCTCTAAGAAATAAAAAATATATTTCATCAATGTTATTCATGTCTCAATTTCAAGTACTCCCGAATTAAAAGCTGTAACGATTACGATGGTCTTTGTAGAATGATTTTAAAAACTTTGTGAATGTGCTTTATTTTTTTAAAGATACTGTATTTTCCATCTCTGCCTAAAATTTATGTAGTTATGAGGCCTGCAACTTTTTGAAATATGTTATAGATATTTCTCTGAGATTTTACACACAAAGGTCAAAGTCCCAGGTTCAGGTCCTTGCAGTTGCCTGTGCTTGTGAACACGTGCACACACAAACACACACACACACACACACACACACAACAAAATCCTGTTAAAACAAAATCTTGTTAGTGTTGTGTTTTAAAGTACCAGTACTTCTTGCAGAGATATTTAAGATTAGTAGCGATTGATTGGGCTTGTTTCTGCTCTCATTTAATTGATGTAAACAGGGGTTAGACAAAATTAAATCAATAGGGAGCACTGACTTATGTTAGGTTGTTTTACATAGAGTTTAAACACTGAATGCTGATTTTTTTCATAATTTTCATGTGAATGGCAATACGTTTCACAGTGATAAGTAGATATAGACTGTAGGAATATAGTTTGCAAATCCTAAGATTAGTTCTGATGTTGTGAAGTCATTATGAGACAATAATGTTATAAGTGGCAGCTGTCTTTGCATGTAGGACACTTTTACATGCCACTTCAGGTATTCTTGTAAGAAAAAAAGCCTCTTGGGGATTAAATTTATCTTTTGCTGTTGTTCACTTTTAAGTAAATAACTATTAATTATAAGCATTTAAGATCCTATCTCTATACTATATAGAGTTTTCAAGTAAAGATTTTCAAGGACAGATATTAGACTGTTTAAATCAACTGCAGCATTTTGAATTTGATCCAATTTTGTCCTCTGATGTCTAAGACATTGCTTCTAGCTTAGCTGATCTGTGAGGGAAATACATTTCTTACGTGCCTCACCTTCTGAGCCCTCCATCATGTAATCTGGTAGATTTTGGCACCTGATAGGTGTAATGTCAGGTATTTCAATGAGGTCTTCAAGATGGATGCAGGCAATGACTAATAGTCTGTGTCCTACTAGTGTTTGTAAATAAAAAAAAAGTCCCTTGAAGAAAATATGATTTATTTTCCTACCATCTTTCTGAAATGACATTTGTCCATTCCTTGTTCTATTTTCCCTTAAAATTGGTACAAGAGGAATGATCAGGTTTATATTCCAAATTGACACTGAAAAATGTAGTGCTTGAATGTTCTGGGCAGAGACAATTTCATATTTAGGAAAACAATGAAGGATATAAAAGGGTAAAGTCATGTCTTGTTCTTAGATACAGGGATTTTTAAAAATTTTTCTAATGGATGATAATAGTTCGATGAATGGGACCTCTAAGTCTAGAGAAAACAAATATTAGTAACTGTAGACTACACTGGTTAAACATATGAAAGTGATGAGAAGAAAATGAGCTTGAGTCTCATCTTTCACTTGGAGAAAATTGAGAGTAGTTCTCCTGAAAGGAGTAGAATTGTACTAAAACAAAGATTTGGTCTAAAGAAGAGAAATAGACCAGAAGAAGTTATTCTGCTGTAATTATTTCCAAATAACTCCCATATGGACCTTCTGTTCTGGAAAAATTGTAATTGTATTAAGAATAATTCTAGTCATTTTTTTTTCAGGTAAGCCAGGCATAATGCCCTAATATCAGAATTTTTTAGTCTGAGGAGATCAAGTGGTTTAAATGTTAGCACTGTGATACAGAGGTTTGGATATTGAGTTACTGATTTAATTCTAAAATACATTCTCATAATCAGGAGCTTTTTGTTGGCTCAATTGGTAGACTCAATCAATCACAGTATACTTCATCTAAACCACTTCATATTTAGTGTCCTACTTGATGGAATCAAGTAAAAAAAGATTTGTTCTTCATCACTGAAAAATATATATATTCTGGAATATAAGTGATCACCAACATTATCTACCTGGAAAATTTTGATAAATGAGAAGCCATATCTTTTTTTTTCCCACTATTTTAGAATCGTGGTTCAAACACATTGTTAAAACTTTATTGTATAGAGACATGTCTATAAGAGAAAAAAATAATACCTAGAGAGAGAAGAAAAGCTGTAAGAAGGCTGTTTTAATCCCTTCCTTCTTACTACCTTTTAAAACTTTGGGATGTCAGTATTGGTTGTCAGGTTATGGTATCTCCTCACACTTCTTCAGGGACTGACTGATTTCAAGAATATGGCACTGTCTGTATGCCAAGTTTTTTCTTACTCTTTCGCAGGCATTATTAAAACTGTCTTCTATAGTACCTGCACTGGCAAAGCAATCCTCTGGCAGTGAGACTCTGGCCTCTTTAGACAATTTTAGACACATGATCTACACTGGTTCAACAGAAAAGTGTAGAGGCAGATGAGCTTCATCTCACCTAAAACAGCTATCACATGTACATTTTTACATCTGAGCTAGTTCTCTATATTTTCTCTCTAAGTGATGAAAGGAAACGGGCCCTTCTGAGGGCAATTCACATTACTTTCCCAGACATGCCTTGTGACAAGTGGTAAGTGGCATTTCCAAAAAAAAAATCCATCTCTCTCCCTTGGCTATCAATTGAATCTTGGGAGGTAGGATATATTTAAATATCTATACTGTGGAAGTCTCAATTTACATGAGAAAACTTAATTTGAGTGTCCCAATTTCACCCTTAAGATCATCCTCTCTTGCTTTATAAGAGAGCTGATGACTTAGGAGACAGCCAGAGCAAAGGTACAAGCCAGAACACGCAGATGTGTCAGGTGTGCACGGTGGGCTTACAGCCACTCTCAGAACTGTTCATGCAGAGCAGCACTAGCAGGACCAGCTGGGGTCAGGCAGGTAGGAAGATGCCTCTATCCTGTCAGGTACTGTCTCTGGGCATTAAGCACCAAATTCTGCTGCTGTGCTAATCTTTTCCAGTGGTTAGCATGCTTGTGGATAGGTATCTGTTTATTTACTAACTCTAATCAGGGAGAAAGGAAACTTATATAGTTGTTACATGTGTTTTGCATAGATCTGGCTGCAAAGAATTCAATTGCCCTGTGTTACTGATTAACTGCCAGCATTTGTCTTCTGCCCTGCTTTGTCTGTGTAGTTGAAGACCTGAACCTATCAGATTTTCCAACTGATCAGTTTGCTACTGACTCAGTATCATTAAAGTAAAATATAAACTTGTAAAATTAGCCCTACAACCTCTATACAAGAGTATTTCAGCATTGAGCCATGTTATCTAATGCATTTTAGATTATTAGACTGTAGTACCCTGATCTTAAAATGTGTTTTTCAATTCATAGAAGGATCAATCTGAGCGGAGTTGAAACACTACCTTTCATGAAAACAATCAAACAGCTTTTCTGAGGAGACATAATACTGAATGAGACCAATGGGATGACACATAGACAATAAAAAAACAGTACTGTAGTTATTGGGAAATCATTTGTTTGCTGAGTTTAAAGATTTCTTTGTACATTAGAAAATTAACTTGAAATAGAGTGAAACATCTAGAAGTAATTAATCAATCTAAAGCTGCAAAAGGAGGAAGTTTAGACATCAGACTGTCATTTGCTAGGGTGCTGAGATTTGTTACTGTTGATCTGTTCACCTGAGGAAATGAACATAACTTGCTAAAGATGTTCTATATGTCTTGCAAAAGGTGGCTTTAAATTTAATTATAAGACTATTTCTCAGTATGTAAAGTGAAAGTATACATCACTTTAAAACCTTTGCTCCAAAATATACATAATAAAAGGTGTCATAAGAAAAACTGGTTGAAGTAGGCTGGTGGGTAATGAACTCATTTGCAGCTTGACTATACTGAGGTTTAGGAAATGTCTTTTAATAGTTACATGCCAACTAGACTTAGCATGGAAGAAAAATAAATATATAAATAACTATAGATTAGGAACAAAATATGACCAAATTACATTTCAGTTGCTTTTTTTCGGTATATTCAACTTTTTAATTGAAAATATTTCATACCCATTCATAATTAGAACATTATTGTAGCAGAATAAAATCAAAACTTTCTTTAAATTATCTGTGTAGACTCAATGCAAATCTGTGTTAATCTGAGCCGTACTTCCTTGGATATTAATGTAATCTGTAGAAAAGGGATCTTAGAATGAAGCAATAGAAGATAAGAGCATTAATTATATATTTTTTTAAAAATTATGCATGTAGAAATTAATTTATGAAATTCAGAAATTCCTTTGCCACATAATTGGCAAGTGATTCTCACCAAGAGGGTGGAATCAGTGCTTGCTTGTCAGGCTCTGTTCTCTGCTAATGTCTGCCCTGACAACACATGTTCGTCTTGGCAAGGCTTAGGAGGCAGTGTGATAGTGCTGCTTTCTGTCCCAGGGTTGCAAATGGTGCTGCAATTGATGTATTGTTAACTTTGATGGCAGCCATGGACTACTACCATGGCTTTATTCCTCCAGATGCATTTTCCAGGATGAAGGAGCTGGATGTTGTACACATCCATATCTGTATCTCTGTGTGTACACTCCTTAGCTGTTGGCACACAATTGTGTTTGAAGCACGCAGATGGGCAGCTCAGTTCCATTTACCTCTGGTGTGCATTCTGTCGTTGGCAGCTGACATGAGGAAGCCACAGGGACACATCTCCATACAAATGTGATTTTTAAAAGGCAATTTTCTTTTTTTATGGTGGCTTTACAGAGTTTTCACAAAATTTAATGTGCAGATGACTTGCTGCAGCATATTGAAAGTCAAAAGGCCTCATTCAACTTTTGTGTTTAACAGATTACATGATGTGTCAAAATTAAAATTGCTGCAATTATAAAATATTATTTGTGGTTAGAGACAGTGGACTTCTTTGCAGAGTTTGTATTTAATCATGCAAGATACTCAGCTGCTCTGAAGAAAATAAATTAGGCAGATATTAAAAACAATCAGTATAATTACTATTTAAATGCAGGTTTAAAGTTTTAATGCTTTTGAATTATAGTTCATTATCCTTACAGTGAGAGAAGCCTGAATATTGCAAGAAAGATTGTGAATCTTTGTTAATGTATTTATTGCTGTGCTTTGGTACTGTTGCTCTGCTGAGCAGTGCTTGAGCTCAGTGTTCAGATAACACTGTCTCTGGAGAGGGGACCCTCCGTGGGCCAAGGAAATGTCCCTACCCCTTTGCCCCCTCTGCTGAGCTGTGTATAAGCTGAGACAATCTTCGTGTCTTTAATGCAATCAGTGTCAGGAGAAGCAAAACTGCATCCAGCACTAATGGGGCTCTGGGTCAGGGGAAAACACTGGGAAAACACCCATTCCATGTATCTTGCAGGATAGCAGGGGAAACAGAAGTGTATGTATTTGGCCCATAGATGACCATGTTGACTGTACTGATTTAGTATTACTAAAACTGACTGCAAAGAGACTAAAAAATAGAGACATTAAAATTTTCATAAGTGTTCAAATATTTATAAATCCATTTTAAACTCTTCCTTCAGCTAACTGAGCTGTATGTAGCTACAAAGTCTCAGTAATCTGTGAATTTATACAGTTAGTTGATATAAGAAATAATATATTTAGTCCTTAAAAATTTCAGGTGCTGCCACTCTTCTTAACTCTGCAATATATCCAAAACGGTAAATCCTTGTCACTCCTCATGCTAGAGAATTCTTGCTTTTGCAAACACTTTCCACTTGACCTGGTGTTTGATAGTTATTTTATTGATTTGAATAAAAGCGGTAATATAAGAAACAATACAATCACTCAGAGATGTTTGTGGAAGTATTCTTTAAATGAAAGATACTCAAAAAATGGAATACATGGAATTGTAAACAATAATTGAAATAGTATGATGAAATAATTATGTTTTTCTCAGTATGATGGAAAACATCTGTCTTTGAGATTTTTAAATGATTAGTAAGTTTTATTAAGTTAAATAAATTGAATAGTTTTTCAATAAAAATGTTTTTTAATAGAACCCTAAATATGCTATTCCTAAATTGTGCAATTCACTTCAGTTATTTTAAAGTATCAAATAGCCTTAATTTTTATATTGAGCAATTTATAGGATCCATTATAAACATTTTTTTATTAACTTTTCATTTCCTATTTTTCTTTCAAAATAGTTAAATGGCTATAGACCCTTGCTGGGGATTCATTTTTGCTGACATCAACATAGCTGTTAACCTTTCACATCATTCCAATCAAACTTTGAAGATTCCAGAGATTTAAATGATTTTGATATACTGGGAGTAGTTAGGTGTGGAACTTTTGTATATAGACAAAATATTAAAAAAAAAAATCTTATAAATGATGATCATCTTTATAATAGCATCTAATTAAATGGGAAGACATCAAGGACATTTTTTTTTATAAATTCAAATTTCTATAATTTTTGTGATAAACTGTATTATGAAATCATCCCCAAGAGCCATAAAATTATCTTTTACTTACAGATTTTTGTTTTGCATTCATTGTGCTTGATATGAACTTCTTTTCCACATCTGTTTAAAAGAGCATCTTACTACATGGGATATTGGATTCATTTATCTTGTTTTGAAAACTTTGCTACCCCCAACAAATTGTTTCCTCTTCCCATTTAAAATATTTTTAGGTTTGTCTCTTGTTCATGCAAATCTTGGCTCTGGACAAATTTAGATGTTATTTAGATGAGTCAGCTTCAGAGAGAATTATTCAATAAATAGATACCCCTGGGAACTGGAAATCTAAAAGATATTTTATATTTTTTGCCTTGGTCTGGCAAATCAGTGAATCGGGAAAAAAGTGAAAATAAATCAGTGTAAATAATCCCTTTATAATGACATTTCAAGTTTTACCAGAAAATAGTATCAAAGAGCATTCTTTAGTTGAGAAATTCTAGTCCCAGCTCTGCTGGCCACCTGCTGTATGATAACCAAGTCACTTCTCTTCCTCAGGTTTTCTGTCTAAAAATGGAGGTGCTGATACTGCCTTCTATACTAGAGGGTGAGATCTAGAGATATACAGTCAGAGTCATAGAACATTCCAGGTTGGCAGCAATCTCAAAAGATCCTGTGATCCAACCTTTCATGGAAAAGGGAGTCTAGATGATATTACATAGCTGTCACTCCAGTAGCATCTTGAAAACCTTGGGCAGTGGGGACTCCATCATGTCCGTGGGGATGTTGTTGCAGTGAATAATTGTTTTCACATATTCCTTACGTTGAGTTGAAACCTCTCCTAGTGCAGTGTTCACCTGCCACCTCTTGGCCTCTTCATATGGCTCCTTGTGAAGTGAGAGCCTCTGTCTTTGCAGCTGCAGTCACTGTCATTGTTAATAATTAACCACTTTTGCAAATTCTCTCTATTGTGGATTGTCTGCTGTAGGAAAATCGTTCTGACAAGATTTACAGAACATAGATCAAATGAAAATGTGACTAATCTTTCAAATTCCAGAAAATTAAAATTCCATCTCCACGTTATTGAAGCACTTGCTATGAAGATACGCTAAAAGAAATGAGGGACTATTGAATAATATTTGAGCCAGGCTTCTCACATTTTACACTGTCATTACCAGTGGATCAGAACTGGAGAGAGAGAATTTAGTTGTGACATGCATAACAAATTTAATATTAGTTTAAGCAAATTCTTTGGGCTATTGTTTTAGTAATCTTTACATAGATTATAATTAGAAAAATGTTGCCTAATTTCTCAATATTGGTAAAAGTTATGGGAAAATCCTGAGTATATTGTATCACCACTCCTTTTATCTGTATTTTTTTTTTTCTCATCTTGGATTTCTGCAACTCAGTTTCAATTTTTGTTATTCAAATTCTTATTGAAATCTGAAATTAACTTTTTTTCAAACCCCAAATATCCAGAGCCACCCTAGGATCATGTTGTCTCATTGGCTCATAAATCATATGGTCTTTGATCCACTATCTANTTTCAAACCCCAAATATCCAGAGCCACCCTAGGATCATGTTGTCTCATTGGCTCATAAATCATATGGTCTTTGATCCACCATCTAACATTATCATAAAACGGCATTTCAAAAGGACATAATTAAAGTAATAAAGTCATGTCATGGACTATGCCTTATTCATTTTAGTCAATGATTTTTAACTGTTTCCAGGAAAATTATTCAAACAATTCAGTTTCTTGGCATGGCTTTCCTTTTCTTTTTCACTTTCAATTTTTTTTTTTTTTTTTTTTTTTTTTTTTTTTTTTTTTGGGTCATCTGACTATTATTAAATTGTTAAATTTTTAGTTTTATTCCTGATCAATAATAGCTATGCAGCTTGTTCCAAATGGCCAACATTAAAGATTCTGTCTCAGTCTCTTTGAAAGGCTTCTGTAGGTTTGAAAGCTTGTCTTCCAAATCTTCAGTGCATAGGTTCATTTGGATATATTTCAGTACAAGCTAATATTGAGCTAAGAGATTGTTATATTTTTGAAACAAGAATTAAATGAAACATTTGATTTTTTGAATTTATTGTAATAATTAAATTTACTGTAATAATTTAGATTGTTTTGTTGTAAAAATACAGAAATTAAAGAAAAAGAAGGAAGCCTGTAACTAGAGCCAGTAATACCATGAAAAAATTATTTAGAGGAACCAATGAAACCACGTGCCAAGTTTAGAACAATTTCCCAACATATTTTAATGAACTCTAGACCTGACAAATGATGAAGCATCACAATTAAAATGTGATATAAGAATAAAGAAGGAAGAATTTGGGTACTTCAAATGCTCAGTCTAAAAAGTACTATTTTATGTAAAACATTTTTGTTTGGTGAACTACCCAAATAAAAAGTCAAAGTGGACTGTGTCCTGGACAAAAGAAGAGCCAGTGTTTCTGCCCACCTGACAAAAGAAAAACCTTTCCCTGATTGAGAATCCTATGTCTGATTTAGCCCTGCACATGTAAGACGAAGTACTATATAGGATACCTGCCAAAGCACCAGCATAATCTGCTTTATCTTCTCTTTCATGGTAATCAGTGCCCACTGGTTCAAGGGAAAGCAGTATCTAGGAACCACATAGTGTACCAAGAAAAAGAAAAATCATTTTTAACTCTTGCAAGTAGCAGAAACATTTGAATGTTCATAAAATATAAATATTTAAACAGTGTAAACAAGCACAAGGAAATATCAATCAGTATTGCTTATTTCATATGCCTGATTTCTTTTTTATACTGTAAAATCCAACATGAGATAGTTCAGTTTTTACTGTGGTGTCCCAAGATCTTAAGGGTTAAAGTGAGATCTCAAAAGGTGAGAGGATGGTGAGGCATCCAGGAGCAGAAAATTTTGTATCAAGCTATGCTACATGCGTGTTACCTGTCATGAAATGGTACGAATTCCAAAGAAGGACCAGAGATGAAGTTGTGGTTTCAAAAGCACCTATGATTTTGTCCCAGTAGCAAAATGATACCCATATAAAGTGCTACAGAGGGTACTGTACAATGTATGCTGTATAACTGGTATTACTTTTTTGTGGGCTACACCATCCTGAACTGATGAATCAAACCCATATTTTTGTTAATTAAATTACAAGCAGTGTATGTACTAAGTTCCCTATTTCTGTTTTTTAGAATTGCTTTTTAATATGGACCTAGTATGCAGATATGCTTTAACATGCACTGGTAGGTGTCTTTAGAAGCTTTCAGCTCTTCATGTCTTTGAAGTGTACTTCTCTGAGTGTAAATCTTTTGTTACTTACAAAGAGAAGATATTTAAACCTGAACTCATGTTTGCATGTGAGGTAAAGAGATGGAGTTACTTTTCTTTAAGGTTAACTTGCTCCAGAATACAGGAGAAGCAAACATCACCATTTTCATGAACAGCAAGAGGGGTCAGATTGTGTTCTGCCTAAATAACCCAGCCCTCTTTGTACTTACCAGCATCCATCAGTACTCTAAAGTATCTATCTACCTGCCATAATGAATTTATTTTTTTGGCAGTGATCCTCTCTTGCTTTTTACTTAAATCAGTCTTTTTATGTACTAGGCAAATGAAAAAACTGTTACTAATTGTCATGGCTGGGACAGTACAATTTTTAAGGGGTTAAATATTATGAAGTGATACAAAATAGGCTTGATGATGTTGGTTGTTTGGCATCTGACTTCAGACACTGTGATCATGCACTCTATTTTACCCCTATGCCTGGATGAGAAAAGCAGAGAAGCAGCAGCTCAATTGTTCTCACTGTTGGTTCAGCATCAAGCATTTTGTTCACACTTCTGCAAAGAAAACAATCTCTCAGATTGTTCCAGGCAACCTTATCCCATTCCATCCACCCCCACATCTGGCTCCTCAGAGGGAAAAGTGTCAGCTGTGAACACGATTAAACCTATTCTATCGTTTTTCTGTGGTCATTCTATAAACACTACCCAGAAATATCCAGCTGTTTTAGCAGCCATCTCCTGGTAGTCCTCAACATTTTAGGGGCTGAGTTTTAGTAGTCAAGCAGCTGTCTTCATTTCCTTAAGGAAGTACATGATGAGCACTGTCTAAAACATATATTTAATATGTGAATTGTAGACAATCTTCATATCTATCAGCATCATTCCACAGAGAACTGGGAAAAACTCAGTCATGATGGCTTTTTTGTCATTGCAACTAAAAGTGGAATCTTATTCTCCAGTCAGTGTGCAATGAAAACTTTCCTGAAATCAAAACTCACTTCTGTTAGACTTCAGACAGGGGGAGCAAAAGACTAAAAAAGGTCAGTTTTCTGTCTAAGATCACTTATTAAGGACAGAAGTTGTCTTATTAGGATGTGAAAATCATTTCAGTGACTTAATTCAGACTACTGAATCTTCCCCCCACCCCGCCCCATATCTTTCCTAACACAGAAACCTAGAAAACTGAAAAATTGCTAATTGTTTATTCTTAAAATGTTTTGAGTTGGATTTTTTTCACTAATGGGTTCTGCAGGTTTGCCCTCAATTTTAAATTAATTTTTCAGCAAGGTACTGTGGTACTGGAATAAATTAAATATGCATTTTTTTTCAGCAAGAACTAGGAGATTGGAATGGGAAAGTCTTTCACTTTGATTATTTCCTAAAAAAGTAGAATTACTGTAGCTTTGTTGTCATTAAGAAATAGGAAAAATAGACAAATGTTATACACAGTTTGTAGAAAACTCTTTTTTTTTTTTTAATGCCAAAACATTCTTTATGTTCAGAATATACTAGTCTGAAATTCCAACACAGTAGACATCAAGTGTTGTCTCTAGACTGAGAGTAAAATAGTGTACAGCTAAGAGAATATTCATGCTGTTTTTCATCTGAAACTGGCATACTGGTTATTATGACACAATTTAGGGGAACTTTTTGCTATTTTCAAACATTTATCATAAAGACTGGAATTAGTGTTGATCATTCATAACTTTTTAGGCATATGTATTTAAGCATACAGATGTGTTCTTTTAACATAGTTCATATGAGGGTTTTTTAACTCCAATTGATTTTACTTACTTATTTAAAAATGGAACTGGTTTTAAGACTGCCATTTCATTTTGCTGTATCAATGACATCAGTGCTTCAGGTTGTGCTTTTAAAGTGGCAAGTTTCAATAATGCACTTTCATCATCAAACAAATGGTCTGTAATATTGTTGAAAATTATGATCTTTTTAATTCCCCTTAAGTGATTTATTTTGTTTAACTGTTTTGTTGGCCAGCACTAAGTACTGCATATAGATAAATCTGTTTCTGAAGAGGCAAGGAAGGCTCCTTTTCTTCTGCTTGGGTGGCTGTAGACATGTACTGGCATTTGCAAAACTGCTGAAATTTTCAGTGTCCCTTTTGGAGATTTATTTCTTTTTAGATTCTTCTGTGTATTCAATGCTGCATTCAGCCTAGTTTTCTCCATTTTTGATTTTTTTGGGAACAATGAACAGGATTACAGGGAGAAAGTCTGCCAAATGCCATCTCCAACTACCTTGCAGGGCCAGTGGTGTGACAAAACATATAATTAACATCTGCATTAGTTTACTTACTAGCTGTGCTGGTAAGCAAATGGAATTCTGAATTCAATAGATCAGTCAACTGTGCCACTACCTTTTCTGTTAATTTTACTTTCTCTTGTTGAGTCTACATGTTTTTAAATCACTCCCTGTCTTGGTCAGTATTTTTCACACTCTCAAGTATTATGCCTACTAGTTTTAGCAGGATATTATAGCTATGGTTGCAGGTCATAATAGAAACCTTCTTCAGTGTTCAGACCAATAAATAAATTAGAAGAAGGGCTTTAAGCTCTGTATGAAAAAATGAACTGAAAGTAGGGCAGAGAAAGAACAACCTTTGTAACGAGCCTAGCCTGGGGCTAAAAGTTCATTGTGTATTTCAGAACATGGTGCAACAACAGTATGAAGAGTTAGTGACTGAGGATTTTCACTGCCTCAGGATACCAATGATTCAGCTGCATATAATGATAGGGAATGCTAAGAATGCTCTAAATAAATCCCGTGTCCATAATTTGTAATTTCTTATTGGAGCTATGGGCAGGATGAAAGGCCTGACAAGGGTTCATAGCCAGCAGGATGAAGTATAGATCTTGTTGCTACACTTGTTCACTGGGGAACACAGAGTGTATTTTATTCGCGTGATTATATAAAAAGATGAAATAAAACCACAAGAGAAATAAGGCATGAATTGATGACATATAAAATATTTACTGGTAGACTAAGAAAAGCACAAAATTTGCAAATAGTAGCACACATTCTCCTGAAAATCAGAGATGTTTAAACCACCTTCCATTTAAAAGCCATCATACTTCAGTGTTCTGCTTGTTTCTGAAGTACATTTTAAGATGTCCTATCAGATCCTTTTTTCTGCTCTGTTTTACTTCTCAAACCATGGCAAACAACATTTATGTGTCTACATAAATCAATTTGAAAAACTATGAAATGGTTAATTTTTATTCATATGCTTGCAACTTTCAGCAAAATTAATATGTTTACACTTCTTGTTTAGCACTAGATTTCTAATCTGAACTATTGGATTAGGATTTTACTGGGATGGGATGTTTCATCTTTTTCTGCTTTTTAAATTTCTCTGGTGTTGGTTTTCTTCTTCTTTCATGAACCTCTACAACTATTAAATATTGTATTGAAACGGTTGTTACTAGATTAAAATACAGGAACACTTAACATGTAAATACTGCTTTGAACAATTGATATGTGAACTACAATATTTTGAATTTAAGTGCTTGGCATTTCCTCTTTCACTAATGTGATCTCTGTGGAAAAATACCAGCCACTTGGAGACAGAGGCGTTCTATATGTATAGTTCACAGTAGTGGCTGTGTTAATGCTGTTCATGGTGAGTTTTGCTTAGAGGCTGAGCGAAATAGCCTGCAAGAGTGTATGGTTATAATTTAGTTACACATCTGAAAAACATAAACTGCTCTCCCTGCCCTAGTAGAAAAATTTCACCATGATTAAGATGTTCATTGAAAATAAAAAAGAATCCCTCTAGTTCCATTATTATAAAGAACTGATTTATTTAAATTGAGATGCTGTTTATTCCTCTTCTTATTTCAGTATTTCTCATCTCAGCTTCCTGAACATGAAATCTATAACACCATCTCACCTAGAAATGTAACATTCCATCATGTAAAGTGCTCT
This sequence comes from Illadopsis cleaveri, assembly GCA_013399915.1. NCBI lineage: Eukaryota > Metazoa > Chordata > Aves > Passeriformes > Timaliidae > Illadopsis > Illadopsis cleaveri. Next base: position 230,420 of record VXBB01023391.1, read on the forward strand.
TTCTGATCTGCTGCTACACTTCTGCACAAATGTCAGACAACTTTTTAATACAGATTTTTGGGGCAGTTGGCATTGGGCAGGCAGCCTACTTAGATTAGCCAGAATTAAAGAATTAAATTAAAAAATTCAGCTGACAGAAAGCAAAGCTGTTAATCTGGAAGAAAATCTTTGTTACATCTTTAAACTTCAAAATGTAGTGGCTCCTGATGAGAAATGGTATACTTTGAATGTTGGTTAACTCCATAAGCAGGTGGAGGAAAAGTTCTTACACTCTGTGGTATAACTATGCTCACACAGGTGGTAGTGTCAGGAGTACAAATACTCCTGGTCAGTGGGTGAGAATAAGGTTAACAGCCAGCAGGCAGTGTGTGGAGATGAAAGATGCTGGGACACAGGTGAGCACTGCACAGCAGTGGCACTCTGCACTCATGTGCCCTGATCTAAACCTTTACCCCAGCCTGTAGTCTGTCTGTTCAGCTATGTCAGCTTCACAGTTGTATTCCTTGAAATGTAAATTTGGTAATTTATATGTGAATTTATGTACTTGCACGGCTGTTTTTGATCCAAATAATACATGTTTTATTTCTTAAATAGTTTGTGTGAAATGTGTACTCTCCCATTGCATTCATTTTCTTCTTTTGGTTTGAAGAGTGCTTTTAAGCCTACCTAAAACTGCTCCAAACAGTGGCTCTGTAAAGTGGGCTTCGTGGAAGAGAAGAGGGATGAAAACATCCCTGTGCAAAACAGGGTTACAGAGTCTTTGGGCAGAGACAGACAGACAGACAGATTCTGTCCTTGCTCCAAGTAATGTCTGTCCAGGGCCTGGCCTGTGACAGATAGGATGTATAACCATATCCCTGAATATCCTTGCATGGGAGCTCATACATGTTTTCCTGTGGTTACATCTAGGTACAACCTAGCTCTAACCTGTTTAAGAGAAGGGCTTTTATTTGGTTTCCTACAGTTGTATGTGGCCTGGAGTCACATACAAAATCTGAAAAGCTGGGTAAATTCTTGTCTGCTATGTAGTTTATGCTGATGTCTGGCTTCTGAGACTGTGTTAATTGTGCAACATTTAAAGTCATTTAGGTTATGGCCTCGTGAGCTGTTCATTAATTAAAATGCAGGAAGTAGCCTAGATCAATTCTGAAAACAAGATTTATTCTCTGTCACTTTGGTACTTCCAGAAAGAGTTTCTCTGAAGTTCTTCATCAAAAATCTTCCTATTTCAAGTTAGCATAATACTCAGCTTTTCTTCTTACTTTAGACTGATCTTGAGTTAAAGCACATTTAGTTTTGAGTTAAATTAAGCATACTTGTATCTTGGATGGTAATTCTTAAATAAATGGTAATTCTTAAATTAGCTAGACATTTCATTATAATGCTGTATTATCTATTAGATGAAAAACTTTATCAATAGAAATTATGCTTACAAGTGCTAATTTCCTTTATTAATGTCCTTAAAGAGAAAAAGTATAAGTCACAGGAAGCAAAATGCAAAAAGCAAATTTCAACATTATAATAATGTGTTGAATTGAGAAGCCCCTTATAGATGTTTCTAAAATCATGGCGAAAAGACAAAGAACTGGGAAGGGAAATATTTCCATTATGATCAAAAGGAGAGAAGGATTTGTGTGTTTACATTTACAAGATATAGTATTTATTATATACTGAGTTTAATGCTAAACAGCTTACCAACCTTCTTCATTATCTTAATTTCTCAGCAAGATGTTAATGTTTTGATTCATGTTTGTGGTTTTTAGAACTCAGTCAACACAGCAGGGAGCACTTTAAGAGGGAATGGCTTGCCTCCTCCGAAGCTGCTTACTTAAGTAGGAAGGTACTGGCTGCTTTTCTGCACATATTACTTCCAGTAATCCTTCCCCAAGGTTTGGAAATGGTGTCACTGCTCTTTGGACCAACAGTCAAAGGGGGGCCATTTTGTAAGGCAGGATGGGGAAAAGCCATTGCTGCCAGGAATTTGTCCTCTTTCAGTGGGCTCATTTTTTAGCAGATTTGCAACATTTCTGTGCTAAGACCAGAAAGGCACAGTAGTGATTTTGTGCCTCATTTACGTCCAATATCTCCTAATTGTTGCTGGAGGGTTCTAAAATAGATACATGGCAATAAAAGAATGCACATAACTTTTTAAATTTCTAATGAGGTAATAACAATACATTTAGTATTTATTACATTAATGGCTGGTAAAGGATAACTCAATTATTTCAGACTCCATTTAATAGGATATCATTCAAATGGGTAAGTCAAACAGCTCATAACTTAAAAGATTAGAATATGACAGCAGATAAAGCTAAAAGAGAGTGGATAACAAAGATAATTAGAGGGTTTAGCAGAAAAAAAAGTATAGTGAAATACTTGGTTTTTAAGCTTTTTATTACTCATTTTTTTCCACTGTGTATGCCAGCAGGAGAAACTTAAGAGTGAAGGAGATGCTGGTATCAGAGACTCTGAGTGGGAATTCTTTACATGTAGAACAATTTACTGTGACTGGCAGCCAAAACATAGAGGCTGGCCTTTCAGGAAGATAATATGATAGGGAAAGTACAAGTAATTTTGTAAGAGCTTTGCAATTTAGGAAAAGAAGTACTGGGTTCAAAGGGTAAAAGTGAGATCCAATGAAGATAAAGAAACTTAGAAAAATTACATATTAGTGGATGCTAATATAGAAAGTTATTTTACTTACCAGCATTTTAAAATTATTAAAATATGAGTAATCTGAGAGTATGTTAAGCACTTGAGGCATCAAGGTCAGTAAGAAACTGATGAGTAACTATTAGATGATAATTCTTGACAAATAAAAATTAAAGGGGGAGAAGTTATGAGATTTGAACAGTTAGAGATCTTTCCCACAGAAAGCAATGGTTTGCTTAGTAGTATTTTACTCCATAGCTAATTAATAGCCTACATGAAATTATTGTAATTAATTATCTGCTCATTAATATTCCACAAAGGAGGATGCCTGGTTTCAGTACACAAACTCCTGCAAAGAAAGATTCCAGTTTGATTACAATGAACAATAAAACAAGAAAGAAAAATCATTGTTAATTATATTTAACACCACGTTAATTCCTTCCTATCTTTCTGCAAAGAGACATGTCATGAGATATCTTAGGGTTCATTGTCATGAGTTGCAGCAATATTGTTTTTATACTGCTACAGGCAGTTTTCCTTTCTGCTTTTGGATCAAACTTCTCAAACTGGTATTTTGAGTATTTTGTAGGGTTCTCTTCCTTTAAAGGAGGTCTTAGTATTTGTATCTTACTATTTGTATCCTATTGATTAAGAAATAAAAAAACATAACCACAATGCCACTAACTAAAATAAAATTTTCATTTAAACTAAAAAGGCAAATGGGCTTTAATAATATTTTTGTACATTTAGGTCTTGCTTAAAAATTAGATTAGAATATTCACTTTAGGATTAGATAAGAGATCAATACTGATCATCAATACATGTCCAAAACTTGTACTCATACTAGTTACTACTGGAGTCCTCTGAATTGTTTTTAAGAGAATTCTATCAACTTGGCTTGAAAATAAGCATGCACAGAACTGGCACAAAATCAAAACTGAAGGGATGAATTGGTCTGAGAAATATCCTGTTCTTAATTATTTCTCCCTTCCCCTATTTGATTTAAGATTCCAGAGACTATCTTATCTTGTAAGGTTTGTATATCATGTACAGACATTATTTTAATGCCTATTCAGTTATGTATCTTGCCTCTTGGTTGGCAATTAAATAAACAAGAAGGGCATCTTCCAAATGATAAACTACTACATTTATGCCTAGAGTGCATGAAATGTAGTGATAAATCAGAACTGTTATCTTTCAGCTGTGTTTCCTTTGATTTGTTTTTTAAGTTCCTATAGTATATGAAGTCTGCACCAACATTTTATATACCGAGGGAAAAAAAAGAAAAGAAAAAGAAGGGAAAAAAAAAAAAAAAAAGGCTGGTAGGATTTTGTGTCTTTCCTTAGTAAACTGTCTGTCCTTAGTAAACCATTAAAAACTTGGCACTGATGTAAAAATACATAAAATCAAGAAAATATTGGAGTATGTTGGGTAATCATTAAATACAGTTGGATGAATCTATTTACTGGCAATACATATGTAGTCTGTAAAAATAGTCCTTTATAAGGTTTTAGGTCTTTTTTTCATGACATGGGGGCTAATTTATTCATTTAGTCATCACTTTTTATTATTGAAAGGGATTTATTACTCTATTTATTACTCAGAGATTATTATTAATCTTCTCCCTAGTAATCTTTGCCTCTGAAAACTGCTGACGTGAGATCAGTTTGGCCAATTTTGTCAGTGCACTTGAGCTCCTACTCCTGTTGGCTTTGGCTTAAGTAAAACTCAGTTCAAAACAGAGGTAATTTGACCCAAGTTTAAAAACTTGTGTGTCTCAGTCACTGATCTGGCAAGACCAGATCCCTCAGAATGCAGACTACACGGAACTCTCATAAAAATATTTGACCCATAGGGTATATTCAGCAGCAGAACTCTTAGCAATGTAAGGTTTCCACGTTGCTTGACTTACCAGGATTGCTGGGATATCAGTAAGTACGCAATCTATCTCATGCTTTTAACTTTAAAATATGAAAGAAAACAAGTTCTGTAAGATTAACACCTTGATGAAAAGTGTTCTACAATAAATATCTCCCACTCACTTTCCAATGATGCATATTCTCTTCAAGTTTTGTGACCAGATTCAATGTGAGTTTTTGAATTAAATTATTTTTTCTAGTTTTTATTGAATAATAAGTGTCTGCAAGCTTGTATGTAGAAAGTAGTCCTTGCTTTAAGCCTAATTCTGTTGTTTAGAAAAGTACCTTTCATGTAACATTTTGCCATTAGCAGCTTTCAGCTGTGTAAATATCATTTATAGCTATAAAACTTAGCAAAAGTATAGAATGCAAAGATCTCAATTAATTTACTGCTGCAGTTATGCATAACTTTTCTGTGTATGTGTCCACTTTTGTGTACTGTTAAAGCATTGTATTCATATCTGAAAATGTCTTATACTAAACTATTTAAAAATACTCAACAGTAATGTATTACTTCTGAAAATCAGTATATTGTATTTTGCATAATCAATTTATTTTTAAATGGTGGCTTTCTAAAAAAATTTTGAATATGCAAAAATTGAAAATCATATAATTTTTTAGTCTGCAAACTCCTCCAGATGCATCTCTTAACCTATTAAACCTAATTATAATAAGACAAAAATTCAGAATTAAAGTGGCAGAAACTATTTAGGAATATTTCAGCCTAAACCTAAGTGGCCTAATATCCCATACATCTTTACAGCAGTTACAAAACAGTGATATAATATCAGTCTAAGTTTTCATTTCTTTCTCCTCTTAGTACTGGTACTAATTAGTACCATTAACCAGTCAGGCTAAGTAAAAGTATTTGGGACTTAAAAAAAGAATGTAATTCTTCTCAGTGTTATATCTGGGTAAATACTCACAGCTAGGCCCTTCTTCCCACCTCTGAAAAACATGAGGGTGAGGGGGTTTAACCTTTATGAAAACTACTGTGCTCTAAGCAACTGCTAGTTAGAAGACACATCTTATTTCTTCTTTTTAATTACAGAAGGTGGGGTTTCCTTCTTGAAAAAATTCCTTCCTTTATCCAGATGACTATAAAGGAGCTAAACATCCTTTTTTAAGAAATTGTTGTCCATGTAGTTTACCAGTGGTTCAGTGCACTTTGTGGTTAATACAAGCCTTGGACTTCATTTTTCCCTAGGAAATATTGACATTATGAAAAATAATATACAAGTGTATCAGAACTGAGAAACAGCTACATGGAGATTTCTCTTCTCTTCTCTTCTCTTCTCTTCTCTTCTCTTCTCTTCTTTCTTCTCTTCTCTCGTGTTTGCTATTTGTCAGACTTCTTTTAGATGACAAAAGTGAATTTAGAAAGTTACTTTATTTTTGATAGGCAGTGTGATCCAATGTAAATGAAATTTCTATGAATACTTGGTCCAGTACTTGAGGAAGAGATTATCCTGCAAATTGTTGATGTTTTATTAGACAACGCATTAGTATCCTATTGTGGAGAAGGTGGCCAAACATTTCTTAGATTTGTAGGAAAGTTAATGAAACAAACCAAACCTCCTTATTGGTCATAATTACTGTGTATTTATACTCACAGGAATAAGACTTTATTAGAGTATGGGATGAAGAACTAATAGAGAAGGCAGTTTCTGAATGCTTTCTAAGATTAATTTATTCTCTCTTTTTTAAAGTTGATCAAAATGAGGATTTTTTCTCATATCACCTCAAATATAAACATACAGCATCAAAATAATTGCTCAATTAGATGTTGTACAAGTTACACAAGTATTCCAGAAATCCTCTGAATAGGTTTGGAGTGAGTCCTGTAAATACAGAAGTAATACTTTGCATCCCTTATTCTTGGTATCTTCTTAAGGTCATGGTTAATTCCTTAGTTACCATGATCTTTATTTATAAAAGATAAGCTGTTTAAAGCACTGATTCATGCTTAGAAGTGATGCTTCCATCCTTTGTCATCTGGTGATATTTAGGAATGGTGAGAATTCTTACTAACATGTTATCAATTTGCCTGAGTTGGAGGAAACGCAATGTGATAAAAAAAAATCTGGTGATATTGCAGGTATAAAAATATTTGCCAAATATATATATTTTTTTCTCAATAAAATCTAACATGTTAGAATTTTTTTAAGAAATAAAATTGATTTAATTATTTGATAAAAGAGAAGACATAAAAGACATCCAAGAGGTAACCATGTAAATTTCTCAGTGCTGAAATTTTAAAAATATTTTTTAAAATAAGGATTTTCAATTTAGGACTTCCTCAACTTGACATGTCTACTGGAGTCTGTTATAATGGCAGGGAAATTCATCCTCTGTTCAAAGCAGGGAAAGGAATCCAAGAGGATAAAAAATGAAATTTTATTCTTGAAATGTCCGAAACAGGAAATATATAAATGCATTCTGTGTTTACTGTGAAAGCTTACTCTTCAGTGCATTCTGGGAAAAATTTGGATATCATGAAAAATTTTACAATGTCTCCTAATGATGTTAACCATAGCACATGTCTTCTTTCTACTGCCCACATTGAAGAGGCAAATATGAAAGGAAAGATACTTACTGGAATGGCTCTAGTTAAAGGGTTAAGATCTGGTTAAGGGTTAAGGTCATAGAGAGAGATGCCTGTAACTGAATTAAGGTGCAAACACTTATTGGCTTCTATGCTGAAGCCAGTAGAATGGATTTTATTTAATTGTAAATGTGATATACAAAGAAAGAGAGAAATACAAAAAAGAGAGTGAGAGAGATTAAATAGAACAGCAGTCACTGTGGATCCACCAGTGTCCTGTTGGTCCTCTTCTTTTGGTCCTCTTGGTGGTGGAGGTTCCACAAAACATAGAGTTCAGTGGGTTAATGATTTTCAGGTACATAAGGGAATGCCCAGACAGTTCCCCTGTGGGGAGGGATGTTTTACACCATCTTTTGCAACACTGGATCTTTGCAACATTTGTGGCTTATGTGCAGTCCTCTGGCGGAAGGTCCCAGAAATCAGTCTGGGGGCACTTTAGGATCTTTGTTGGTTTCTGGCACCTTCTAAGATATTACAGCTGCCACTCAGGTCAGTGTAGCTGAGCCAGTTGTGCCCCATCAGAAGGGATGAAGACATCACAGACACCTTCAGAACTGTCTGTGAAAGTGAATGTCCTGTGTGAATTTCACATTCATTAATTCTTCTGGAAGTCTATATGAATTAAAGTTGCAAGGTGAAGTCACAAGATCTAGTCATTTGGGCTTTTGTGTAAGTTTGTTGGGGCTGGAAAATAGCACTTTTCAGTGTGTTGCAGTTTAGGCATCACTGGTATACACATTTCTGTTGCCTTACTGCCTTAGTCATTTACCCCTTACTTTCTTCTCTGCTCAGTCATGTGTATTGAATTAGTTAGAATTTGCTGAGTACATTTAACATGAGCTTAATTAGGTCAATCATTTCCGATACTCTATCAGCATTTTTGCCAAGCACATGATGCCTAAAATAGTTTCAGGATGTTCTAATATCTATTAATGAACCTATTTGGGTGTTGTGCTCTTTTGGTGGTTTTTAAGTAAGATGTTTGTCAAGGCTGAATTTTGTTATAGGAACTGATATAAAGGAAAGAGACTTAAGAAAATTTCAGTCACTTACCTATTTTTATGATTTTTAAAGAGCAAGTTTTTTTTAATAAAGTGTTTATATTTGGCTTGTCCAGGTCCTTCAAAGTATGACATGAACTAGAAATATTCTTAAAAAATAGATATATTCTTAAAAAAAAATTTAAAGATTAATATCAAAGGAGGCTGATGAAGAGCTAATGCATTTGTTTTTCTTTAATACTGATTGTCTTTTTAAGTTGAATACACTGCAAATTTTCTGTCTTTAAAAGTAACATCAAGTCAAAATTAGGAATGCTGTCATTCTTTACAGCACCAGAAACTCTCTGAATAGATTTCTTCGTGTAGTTCATTTATCAGCATGCAAGTACAAATAAGATTTCTATTGGTTTATTATATGAAAAGGCTATGATTCTGAAGACAAAATTATTTGTTCTTTTTTTTGAAAATTTATTTTTCTTAAGAGGAATTTAACACATTGCAGGTATAGGGAGACATAATCCTAGATTCCTATGTGATTCAGATAGCTGTGACATCATGTCCTTTTTGAAGAATTCCTACTTGCTGATATCAAAGACCCTTTAAAATAATTCTAGTAATCTTTTTGTTTGTACATGAAAATCACAATATTTGCACCAGCCTCACCACTGTTGATTCTCACAGAAACACAAGAAACTATGATGTCTAAGGCTTTATCTTTAAAATTGTGTCTTCTTTGACCTGTGTTTCAGAGGAGATCTATTCCTTTTTGAAGTAAGGCTCAGTAAATTATTTCTGGCAAATTGCTCAGCTTACCTTGCCACCTCAAAGCCATATCAAATACTTAAACAAATGTTCTTAAATGCACATATAAAATAGGAGTATTAAATTTACCAAAATTCAGAATACCAAAGTAGTTTCTATTATCCATAATAATAACTGCCTTATAGCCACTTTTAGTACTATTCCAGTATTCTTCTGTTAATTTTTCTTGATTTAGAAAACAAAAAAAATCCATAATCTTCAGTTTAAAGGAAGTTAATCGTATATATCATAACCTCATTTGTATCCATTTAAGTATTTTATATACATAAAGATAAATATATATACATACTTATATATTTGCTTATATATTTATTAATTATATGTTTACGTATATATACTTCTATATAAAATTATTTCTGCTTATATATTACTTATATATAAGTTAAACATTGGGTTTAGACCAGATAATTGTTCTTGAGGAAGACTTTAAAAAGACTTGAGTAGAACTGTATTACAGATTTAAAAAGATGAGACTGAAACCCAGCTTTAATAAGAATGCAAATGAGAATTACTAAGGTTCAGTGAAGGTCATAGCAGCTTAATCATCAATTTATGTCAGCAACTTCTCACAAGTAACAAATGAGTTTTAATAAAAACTGTTGTCTTAATGGATTAAACCACAAAATCATGACTGCTCTAGAATTTGACCAGCTGTCCTCACACACATACAGTTATATATGTTTCACTCTTTTTTCTACAAATTCAAGAATAATCTATTTAGCGATTGATTATATTTTAAAATGAACATTTTAATGACTTTGTATGGCCTTCTAAAAGGAGTTCTGAAAGCATGTACTGGTTGTGTCTAAAGTATAATTTTCTCCTGGAAAAAAAATTTGAACATTCTCTGATGCAACAGTAAATTATTTGTTTCAATTAAAAAGAGAGACATTGCATGGATATGCTTGTTGAATAAAAAAAATCTTTAATTTCCTAGGGTGAAATCACTTCACTGAAATTTAATTTGGATCTCTTTCTACCTTGTAAATACATGCCTAAAACTATATCATTTTCAAGAACAGAAATTTATCCTGAGAAGTAAAATAGAAAATAATCTTCTTTGTATCCCAAATATTTGTGAAACCCGAACAGAAGAACTCAAAAAAGTAAGCTTTTTAAGTGTTTTTGTTTGCTTAAGTGTCTATTTTGCCAGTTGGAATATATTTATTATTCAACAAATAAACATAAATATATGTATTGGATTTGCATGGCAAGGTTTTGGTAGTGGGGGTTACTGCTGGGGTGGCTTTTGTGAGAAGCTGCTGGAAGTTTCCCCTGTGTCCAATGGAGCCAGTGCCAGCTGGATCCAAGGTGCCCCCACTGCTGGACTGATGGCCAAGCCCATCAGGGACAGTGGTAGACCTCTGGGGTGACATAGTTAAGGAGAAGAAAACTGCACAAGAGGAAGTTGCAGCTGGAGAGAGGAGTGAGAATATGGGAGAGGAACAGCCCTGCAGACACCCAGGTCAGTGACACAGGAGGGGAAGGACATGCAGACAGTCCCCTGCAGCTTGTGGTGCATAGTGAGGCAGCCCATGGAAGTGTGCCCCTGCAGCCCAGGGAAGTCCGCAGTGGAACAGGGCAAGTGTGTGAGGAATCCTCCCTCTGTGGAGGAAGACATGGACTGACTGCAGCCCCTGTTCTCCACCCTCTGCTACTGGCAGGAGGAGGAAGAGAAATGTTAAGCAAAGTTAAGCCCAGGAAGAAGGGCACCTGGGGGGGAGAATGTGTTTAAAGATTTAGTTTTTATTTTTCATTACTCTACTCTGACCTGATTGGCAATAAATTAAGTTAATTTCCCTCAGTCGTGTCTGTTTTACCTGTGATGGTAATCAGTGTGTGATCTTTCTGTGCCCTTAGCTTGACACATGAGCCTTTTGTTCTATTTTCTCTCCCCTGTCCAGATGATGAGGAGAGTGATAGAGAGGCTTTGATGGACACCTGATGTCCAGCACCAGACAATCTGCCAAAATGTGTAAATATTTAGCCACTAAGAATGTGGCCAGTTAAAGCTTCCTGATCTTTAAATAAGTCAGTTATGCCACGGCTCCCATAATTTATACTTTTTTGTGTATCTAGAGAAAAAGTAAGAGGAAGGGGTCATTGGCAAAGCACAGTTCTTGGTAAATGTGCTTGAAGGGTGGGCTGTACTTATGAGATACTCTCTATACCAAACTGTTTAGACAAACCCACAAAATAGTGTGCAAAGGATCAAATTAGGAAAAATTTAATTCTTTTTGAAGAATTTTCTAGTATCAGATAATCATACTCAAGTATGTCTTGCTATATGAAAAATTGGGAACAAGTGATGTCTACTAATACTGGTATCTGTATAAGGCAAAGACCCCAAACACCTTTTCTTTCTAATATCAAGATCTGGAATCTAAATCTAGAATCTTAACTTCATAATGCATGAAACCTCCCTATGGGCGGGGTTAAATAATAATAAAAAACTTTATGTGAAGGGAAACTTCAAAGTATGAAATGGATGAAAAATCTAGAAAGTGTAGAACACATTACTGCTGGGCATTTACAAACAAATTTAAATTAAGGATTTAAAATTATTAATTTAATTAAATTCTATCAATATTACTGATTTTAATTCAGGGTTAAGTAAGAACAAAATAGGGCAAACCTTCATCGTGTGAAAAAGCGCACTTCTCAAAAGCGGGGAATAAACCTATTACATTAGAGAAGAGGTAGTAACACAACTTATTTGTCAAATGAGTTGTATAGTATGGGAATACTTTTATGTGTGTGCATGTACAGTGGTGTAAGTCAGAAAGAAGATCTGATCTCTGTGTCCTGTGGTCCAAATTGTACACCAATTGCTCATGAGTGAGCAAACCTTGCTTCAGTGTTTGGTATGGGTTGGATCGGTATGTTGTTAGGTGAGGGTATTAGTCCTCTCTCCACCTCATTACTACCCCATGGACCTTTATTACTTATAATGAGCTGTGGAATTTATTGCTGTTAAGTCTTTCTTATGGTCCAAATACTGCAGTCAGTGCTTCCTTAATCTTCATTTCTGTGTACCTGAAACAGCAGCATGCTGTTATTGCTGTTGTTGCTCTTCCAGCTGAGGTTGTATTATATATATCTGTAACTATAGGAGTTTGTCTTACTTTGCAAGCATGTGCACTGGTGCTTTGAAGTTCCATACCACTGTGCTCACTCAGTGTGACTCACCTCATCTTTCTCTGGTTCCAGCAGGGATCTTGCTTGAGCTGAAGAATGCATGAAGGCAGGCGTGATAACATCAACCAAGTGCAGCACTAACTTTGAAGAGCTTACATTGTAGACCAGTGAATTAGAATACTCTAATCCCAACTCCCAATTTTTGCTTCATCCATGTTCTTAGAGTACTATAGGTAGAGCAGCACAGCCAAACATCTGGGCTTCACTTAAACTTTGAGAAGACATGTGGTTGTCTTCACATAGGAGTCAAAACAGAGTGAAACTACTTATGGTGCCACCTTCCCTCTAAGGTTAGAGGGAGTCTAGATGTTCAGCTGTCATAAAGCATAAAGCATTTATGCTTTACGAAGCTCAAAAGTTTGGTGAGATAAATCTTGTTTGTACCAGTTTACTTGTATCAGAGTTGAATAATAAAAAACTTTCTGCTTTTCATTATATCTCTTTTGTACTTTAGCTTCTCTTCTTTTTATGAAGTTTGTTTATAGAAATGATCTGACTGTAAAATTGAATTTTTAAGTGTCTCTAATTGCATCTATCTCTCTATTTATATTTTTTTCACTTTATCTCTTTCTAATTTCATACTTTACATCATATGTGATTAAGTTATGATTTACTTGCACCATTTGATTTTCTAACATCACATTAGATCAATAATGGCTGAAATGCCCTAAATTGCTTCTAGAACCATCATACTATGTGTATAAAGCTAGTTCCTTCAATCTGTCATTTTAACAGTGGTTAGCTAGGGTTATATATGTCAACTATGCACAAACTCATGGTGGAGTGCCTAGATAACCAAGATCTTGCCTTAAATTTTGTGCTTACATTTGAAATAATAGAAAATTTTCACATTTAAGGCAATGCTGATAGGACTTGTGAGACGTACACCTTATATAATAATAATAATACTTTTAATTATATTATCCTACCTGTCTTAGGAGTTTGCATTTTAATTTTTCTTTAAAAGAACCTTTGAATTGAATTGCATTATAGGGTACTATCTGTGCTTTACTCACAGTGAATTTTTATTTCATATATTTAAATGGGGCTACTGAAATGGCAGTTAGTCTATTATAGCTGAGTAGACATATACCTCTGGTGCCATTAGTAATTGAATTAATACTTTTTTATCAAGTTACATTTCCTGTTGGAAATGCTCTGTTGAGTGCACTACTCTATATTAAAAAAAAAAAAATCTTGAATACTAGAATTTTGCATCTGATTTCAGTAATATTTCTAAACTACCCTGTGCTGCTTTAGCACAGATGGTGAAGTGCAATAGGTGAATTCCTTTAAACTGACAACCAAAATAGCCAATTGCATGTAGGGATCCACCTCTGGGAAACAGACAGCCTTAAAAGTTGGAAGGAAAGCTGAGGTTGCTCTCTTCCTTCCGGCTTCACAGGAGGTAAGGCAGTCCTGGCTCTCTCTCCTGCGGAGGGGGGGCTGGGATGGCCAGGCCTGCCTAGGCCTGGGCCCGGGCTTCCATGGGAGGCCC
>VXBB01023391.1:244234-258352 GCA_013399915.1 Illadopsis cleaveri
AAATCCTTTGCCTTGAAGCTGCTTATCTCTAAAAAGTGACACCCCAGATGCCTCAGTTCCACAAGCCATAAGCAGCTTGGGCAACTGCTAATGGGAAGAGATCACATAGAAGCAGATTTTCCCCCGGGCGGCTGTTTCTGTGAGAGTTCTGACCCACAAAAGAACTTCTCTAGGTTGTCAGTGGGACAAAAATTCCATAGTAAACAAAAGACTCCTCTCCTGATGAAAGACTATATTTAAATGGTGAAACTGACTGAATGTCATAAGTTTTGTCTCTATGTGGTTTGTAAGAAAGTGAGTACTTGTGGGAGAGGAGAGAGGTTTTGAAAGTTTCATTTTCTCTTCTTTTTCTTACTGTGTGTTAATAAACTATCTTTTTACTTCTAAGTTGAGCCTGTTTCGCCTTTTTTCCTCCCAAAATCCTATCTCTCAATCAGCGAACGTAAAGCCACCACATACCCCTTCACTGTATCATTAATTTTTTTCTAATTTAACTTATTTAATTCTTATTTTAGTTATTAACCCATTCATTGTTTCTAAAATCTTACAGCAAATCACCTTGCTAGTTTTTTGTGGTATCTTCTAATATGTAAAAGAAAAGGATTGAGTATGGGATCATTCCCTGATTTAATTTTAGGGCTCCTCCCTCCCCACCCCCCATTCACCTCCCATTATTAGGGACGTCAGAGAGCAACAACAATGGGCTGCTCCATGAGGAAAAGCAAATTGGGTGCTGAGTGTGAAGCAAGGTGGGCAGCCCATCAGCAAGGGCCCACTCCTCCAATACCCAAACCCGATGAACAAAACAGGTTTGCTTGCATTAATCAGTCAGAGGAGACTCTAAAGCACCAGGCAAAACTGAAGTGATGAAGAATGTCCCAGGTCAAGCTGAGAAGTCAGCAAGTGTGAATCAGGTCCAGTGACACCACCAAGCTCAGTCCCACTGCAGCGATTCCAGGCAGATCTGGGGTGAGAAGGCAGATCAAGGTTTTGAAATGCAAGCCAGGAAGTCAAGTTTCCAGGTCAGGGTCTGGATCAGCAGGATACATCTCCAGGCACAGACATGGTAATACTGTAGCTCAGTCAGCAGCCAAGGACAAGAGCCTGAGCTCAAAACTTCTCAGCAAAGAAGGGGGGAGGCAACTGCTTCTCACAGCAGTCTGAGCTGAGGTTATGCAGCTGTGCCGTACCAGCCCTCCAGCACAGGTGAGCAAATCCAAGGAGGCAAAAGTGTACTTAGGACCTAAGGAAATCACACATAATTACGTTTGTTGTATTTTGCTGTTTTATCTCTGAGCTGGTCATATAGAAAATAGATATTGATTTCATTTAGTGGATAGCTGGGAGAAGTAATTAATTTTGACATCTTAATTTTTTTCTTATGTTGTTTTAACTTGTTAAGTGCTTGAAACTTAGCACTTAGAAAAACAACCTATTATCCTCTCATAAGTGTATTTACAGTTCATGCTTTGTAGCTTATACTTAAAATCAGCTATAGTTTATTTCTTCATTTCTTTGTCTTTCATGATGTTTTCCTTCTTAAAATAAATGAGATTCAACATAAATCCCTAACCTGCTTTCTACGTTCATATCTGTATTTGTACATACTGAACAACCTGATCCACTGCAATCAATAATTCTAGTAGATGTCGAATATAAAACACATACATTAATTATACTTTCAATATTTGTAGACAGTTTGTATTTTTCTGAGTTAGAGAACTCCCTTTTGACTGCATATGCAGAAGGCAATTAAGTTCATTCTTATAGAATCATAGAATCTTTCAGGTTGGAAAAAACATCTATGATCATCAAATCAAACTATTAATCCAGCACAGCCAAGTCCGCCACTAAAATACATTCCTAAGTGCCACATCTACAGGTGCTCCATTCCAGGGGTTGTGACTTAACAACCTGCGAGCATCAGTCTGTTCTGATGCTTGATAGCCCTTTCTCCTGAAGAAATTTTTCATGATATCCAATCTAAATGTCCCTTGGTTCTCCTTGAAGCCAGTTCCTCTTGTTCTGCCACTTGCTTTCTGGGAGGAGATACCCAAAACCACCTGGCTACAATCTCCATTCAGGTAGTTGTAGAGCACAATGAAGTCTCTCCTGAGCCTCCTTTTCTCCAGGCTCCCTCATACACTTTCCAACAGACCTGGGCTCCAGAGCCTTCCCCAGCTCCATTGCCTTTCCTGGACATGCTCCAGCACCTCATTGTTTTTCTTGCAGTGAGTGGCCCAAAACTGAACGCAGGATTCCAGATGTGACTCGCCCAGTGCTGAGTACAGCAGGACAATCACTGCCATTGGTCCTGCTGGTCACAATATTTCTGATCCAGGCCAGGATGCCATTGGCCTTCTTGACCAATTGGGCACACACTGGCTCATGTTGAGCTGCTGTTGACCAGCACTCCAACTGCTTTCCTGCCAGGCAGCTTTCCAGCCATGCTTCCCCAAGCTTTTTCTTCAAGTCCATAGGAAAATACCAGAAATATCTTCCCATGCAGTGAAGATCCTATCTGCTGACTTTTTGGAGGGGAGAGGTTGTACTTAAAACACTCCTCTTTTGCTTAATAGCTAATGATTAAAATATTCTGTTAGGTGAAAGCACATTAAATTTAATATTTTGAACTTCTGGCAAGTGGTTTAAGCAGCAGAATACAGGGCCAAGGATAAGAGTACTGGTTATTCTAGAAGTTGAATGTGTATGCTAAGAAAGGGTGCAATGGTCAGGACAGAAGGTAGTAAATGTCTCATTTTAGTCTAATGGTACGAGCAATGAATTTGCAGGAGCTGCAGATTTGGTTCCAAATGCAGTTCCTTGAATATGACTTCATTTAGTTTGGAATCAGTATTGCTTGCTCTCCTGGTTACTCTGTAGCCTAGTTTCAAATAATCACACGGTGATTGCTGTGGATATCTTGTGAGACAGGGATTCAGTACTTCTGACTTGAGCAGAGGTGGAAATCCACCTCACAATTCCAGTATGAACAGTGTGAACACAGAGATGGTTTGTATTACAACAAATACATAATTGCTATTAAGTCTGATATTTTATTCTTCAGAGAGACACAGGCAGTGTGGACCTAGGCCAAGATATGGATGTAAGGGCATGGATGGCCAATGGATGTAAAGAAATCTATTGCACTAGAAATATGGGTGTGGGCAAACATCCTAATGAGGTTAGATTACAGTATACCTTACTAAAATAATTTAATGACATTTTAGAAGTTGAAATCTTGATATAGGAAGAATTCTTCTGAATTCTTCTGAGTCACTCTGCATAAATGAATCAAATAAAAGCATAAAAAACCTAAGCATTTTAAATGATTTATTGCTTATTCATTATGAGCCATTGAGGAAGGATATATATGATATGTTTTAAAAATAAAATTATTTGAATAGGTACCATTTGAGAGATGGTACTCCCAAATGAACTTGTTGCAAAGAGCTTACTCATAACAAAATTTCCCTCTATTGTACTATGAAAGTCTAATGTTCCTCATTTAATTAATTTTGCCAAAGAAGAAGGATTCCCAAATGTCTTCAACAAAGTTTATATCATAGCAGATTTTAAAGCACTTAACATTTATGATTAGCTTTGTTAGGCATATCTAACAATGTATGTTCAGTTTGAATTTTCCTCAGAGATACAATCCCCAGATAGAGCAGAAAGGTGGCAAAGTCTGGGTCAGTTTATTGATTTAAATTTACGTATAATCTTATTAACTTTTAGAAAACATCTATTTTAATTTATTCAGTCCATACAAAGTATAGAATCCATGCATAGAAATATTCCAAATACCAGACTATTTTTTAATAACATTTTTTAATTTAAAACCTGATGCTTTATGAACAAAAAATCTTTATGAATTAATTTTTACAATATGTATTTACTTTAAGTGTATGACACAAAACATAACTTTGTTCTAATTTCTATAAATGCTTTTTAAATTTTTACAGCATTTTTGAAGTATTTGCATCATGTTTCAAAGAAATGTTAATACAATATATTAACATTTGTAAGTATAATAATACATTTTTGTTAAAATCAGAAGTGTATTCTCTCTTTTAAGAACAATCTAAAAGTATGGATAATGTTTTGAAAGTGAAATATAAATTTCACAAATCCTCTTTGAATTACTGTAAACAATTCAGTCATGGAAATGGTTGGTTGAGGTGGAAGACACAAGAGTGAACTGCAACTGCTTAATAAACCTTTGACTAATCATAAACCCAATCTAATGTATTTGTCAAGTTTACTAAAAAGCAAATTTTTTGGAGTCTAAGAGGTCAATTTAATAGTAAAAAACTCAAAAAGTTGTATCTTACATAGCAGCAAAGAAATAAATATCTGTTTTAGTGTCACAACCTCAATTCTGCAATAGCTAAAAATTTGGAAAGTAGATAATCTGACAGTCTAAATGAAAAAAATAGCATGTAGCATGTTTTAAAAGCCCTTGCACAGAAGGGAGTTCTACATACAAATCAAAACCAGCAAAAGTTAAATGTGAGCATTGACACCAGCAATGGTATTTATTTCCAATAATACAAAATTTAATACCTCAAATTTCAGAAAATTACTTATCTGTGCCCTGAAGAACTAATTTACACCCTTTGTGCACCACTCTGGAACTTTCCTTGCATTCAGAATAAGAAGAGTCAGCTAAACATAATTTATGATGTATACCATAAGCCAAGATCTGATCTTAGACTACAACTATTCTTAAGATCTCTACTTTTTTTAATTTATCAAAGATGAGTGAAAGTGGCAGCAAAAAAATTGGCTTAGATTTTAAATGTAAGTAATTATTTTTGGTATGGTGCTTACTGCAAAAGTAAAAAGTAATGTTCTAGTATGAAATCACAATTGGCTTCCATGCTTGCTGCTGTGTCGTTATGACAATCAGGCTTTCCCCATAGGGACATCAGAGCCCTACTGAAAATATATTGTGAGAAGAAAAGTATGGCAGTATGTAAGTGACTTGCAACATGGATCATTAATACCCTGATTATATTTCCAATAAAAGTAAAAATCCATTTTGGATTAATAGCTATCTTAATCCTATACTAACAAGCAGGAGTGCTTAAAATGTAGTCTCCTGAATAGACTAAAAAAGGATACATTCTTTGGTACGTAAATGTATTCTTTACATTAAAAGGATATTATGCAAGCTGTGCTGATTTTGGCAGGGGTAGAGTTAATTTTCTTCATTGTAGCTAGCATGGAGCTATGATTTGGATTTTTGCTGAAAACTATGTTAATAATATAATGTTTTCAGTATTGCTGAGCAGAGCTTGCCCAGAGTCAAGTCTTTTTCTGCTTTTCATATCACCATATCACCAAGGGGGAGGCTGGGAGTGCATGAGCATTTGGGAGGGGACACAGCTGTGACCCCAGTTGACCCAAGGGATATTCTATACTGCATGTCATCATTAAAGCTGGAGGAAACTGGATGAACAAGAAAGCAGGAGATGTTTGAAATGATGTTGTTTGTCTTTCCCAGTAGCCATTATGTGGAGCCCTGATTTCTGGGGATGGCTGAACACCTGCCCACCGTGGGAATGGTGAATGATTTCCTTGTTTGTCTTGGCCTGGGTGCGGTTTTTGCTTTACCTATTTAGGTATCTTTATCTCACCCCATGAATTTTCTCACTTTTACCTTTCCTATTCCCTCCCCCATCCCTCTGGTGGGGGAGTAAGCAAGTGGCTGCATGGGGTTTGGTTGCCAGATGGGCGTAAACCACAATGTAAGTGTAAAATGTTTAGGAAAATGGGGGGGTTTATTTCATTTGCTTATTTATGGCAAAGAAACTAGAAGATTTTAAGCAAGACTGCAAGAACCTAGGAATGACCATGTGTATTCAGCTCAATGGTCCATCTCCTCCCCTTTCTTCAACAACACTCATTTGTTGGTATTCAAGGGGACTGAAAACAGGACAAGCATATATGATATGTCAGAACAACTCCTCCAGCTTTTCCCATCTTAGGCATTTTTCTGACTGTGATTTCTTACATTTCTTACTAACTCTCAGCTGAAATTTCCTCTCAATGCTTGTCCTGTCTTCTCTTGAGTCCACAACATCACAAGGTGTTCCACACAGATGTTTGTTTTGAGATTCATGTACTTGTGTTTCCCTAGAGCATGACTGCTGCTAACTTTATTTGAAATTCCTGAGTTCTTGTAGCTTCATTTGATACTTCATAAATAACTTTTCATGAAAATTTCTTTTATTTTTTCTTTCTTTCCAGGTTATAAATTGATGGAATAGTAGAACTGATGGTATAATCAGAAGCTGCTTTTAAGATATGCTGCCTGCCTAGTTGCTATTTACATGATAAATGTTCCTGTGTATCTTTGCTATGGACTTACAGACTATTCCTTACAAATATGTACCAGCTACCAGTGTTTGAGCCTTTAGGCTAATGGCAAGAAATGAGTATCAGAAACCCTTCAATTAACACTATTTGTAGTGTAACCTATGCTAGAGATATTCTGGTACTGACCTAGGAGCTGGGGACATTTTCCATATCACTCTATTTGTATGACTTTCCTCGGAAGACCTTATATGCTGAGCTCTATCACACAGGGCTCAGTAAGATTTCTTTCTTTAGCACTGTTTGAGTGAACCTGCCACTTCCCATTTTAAGACATGAAAACCTCAACTGTCTTCCTGTAATTCACCCAGATGGTTGAGGGCTATATATTGGGAGAAATTTGAGTTTCCTGTAATTTCTTACCTGAAAATATGAATTAGGATTGTCCTCCTAAAGTTCAGTCGGTTTTTGTTTGGTTGATTGGTTGATTTCTTTTCATTGAAATGCTCTTCTAAATCATACGAATGTGTAAAGGGCGTGTAAAGGCAGGGAAGTTAAGTTCCATTATTGCCCATGTTGTCACCTGTTGTTAGTTCACTGGTGTACAAAACTCTACACCATAATGCTGTGCTTTTGTAGTAGAGGTTTTACATAGTGGCTGATGGACATCAATGCAGTATCACTGCTATTAACGCAGCGTGGAAAATGTTGTGCTTTTCAAAATGATTGAAATGTGAACAAAGCATTGTTTATTAACTTTTTATAAGCCCATACATATGAGTACCTGCATTTTCTGAGTAAATGCTGTTTTCTATCAGCGTGATTTCCTTTGGGTTTTGTATTTCCAAAGATAAATCGTAGCATTTTCTTGTGCAGAATTCTGCTTTGGCACGCTGCTAACAGCAGTAGGTGTTTGCTAGTATCTCTTACCCTGCCCCTGCCAACAACCACAAATGGAATGTTTGTATCTGCTTTGAGCCAGGCACCAAATTGGAAACAGTTGTCGTGCATTCACAACTGACTGATGACAACTACCCTTCAGAGTATTAGGGGGTTTTCATGCCTAATTATTTTTACTGCAGCACTGGGAACTTAAGAAAATCCTGTGAGCAAATCTTGGACAACTTGAAGCCAGGAATAATAGAGTAATGAGAAGGATTGGAAAAATGGCAGAAATTTGTTTGGTGTCAAAAAACAACTGTTCAGAAGTACATTCACTCTTTCACCTGGAATATTACAAATGTTTGAGAAGGACTCTAGATGCTGATTTTTATTTTTATTTTCATTTCTTTTGTAATTACTGTAAATTCAGTAGTCAGTACTACACTTTCCCATGACATTTTCAAATAACCTATTCTGGTACCTCCTCCTTTCCTGGAAATAAAAAGGTTTTCTATGCATTATAGTTGGCTTCTTGGTACTATGCCTAGGAATTTTCTACCAAAAAGAAAGCATAATCTTTAGTATTGGCACTTTTTTCTCACATAAATTCTTTTCATTTAATCAAATCAGTAAGAAGAAGAGCGAAGAATTTTTCTTTACATATTTATTTTTCTTTAAAAATATACTACTGTTCATCTATCTATAAAATATATCAGAAACCATAGATGGTAAAATGAAACCAGATTTTTTGTCAAAGCTTTTTATCATAAACTATGCTATTTGCAATCAAACTATGATATTTAAAACAAATTATTGTGTTCTTTATTTCAACATTAAACTACTAAATTAGCAAGTAAATTATCTGATTAACATATTTGTACTCAGTTGGTACTTAATTTGGTTTGGTTTTAAGGAAACTTGAAATTTTTGTAAAAAACCTTCTTCTTATATATTCCTATAGAATATAAATATGTATAAAATTCAGAAATACTTTTAAATATGTGGTCACAACTAACCCATGTGTTGGTTTCTGTGATCGCTCTTTTAAGTCTAAAAAAAAGCCATTCTACAGTATAAGTAATTTTAAAGTTGTTATCCACATGCAGGCATACTTACTGCTTCTTGGAAATGAGATCATACCCAAGTGGGAAGCTGATTTGATAACGTGTTTTAAAGGGAAAAGTATCTGAGTTTGAATGAAGCTGCTTTAGGAATAGTAGTCTAATGTATTGCTGTGCTTTATTGCCTGTATTTTTTCACAGAAGGGAAAGGTACCTATGGCTGTAGCCATATATATCAGAAATATCTGATAAATTGGAAAAAAATTGGTCTCTGGAAAATGAAGGTCCTATATACTGTGCCACAAATATTCTAAACTATTTTGCACTTATATCCTTACAAATAATAAATTGGAAAAGTTGAGGTTAAATTCTCATGACTGTAAACAGTTCTCCTGGCTACCTGAGAATTTTGAATAATATGTGCAAATAATTTATGTGTTGACATAACTAATTGTTCTAAGTTTTAGTCTGTCTTTGTTGTTGGTAGTTCATGACAGACTATACAGATTCTGACACAGATACTACTTAAGAAAGTTAGTAGGACAGGCAATTTAAGGTCATTGAGAAAGTCATACAGTTTTTTCTAAAAATGTAGATGTAAAAGTAGTATGCATTTCATCAGAAACACTGTGTGGGATTTATTGCACAAGTCTAATTAAGATTCTTTCTTTATACATCTGCTTTTTAGAACTTCTTAATTTCTTTTGTGCAAGAAACAAAAGTTCTGCTTACAGAACTTTGTTTTGTTTAGTTTTTTATAGGTTTGATTTAATTTTTCAGTGGAATTTCTTCTGTGAAATATATTTCCTTAACTACTTCTGAATTTTTTTCCTAATGTGAGGGATTGCCAACAATTCTGACTAATGGTGCTGAGTAAGGCACAAATGGTGGTTTTACAAAGAGGAGAGGTACCAAAGGTAGCATCTTGCAATCAGCAATTGGCAGTCCCAGGGCAGGGCAGTATTTGGGGTCAGCCCAGAAGAAGTTGCCAGACTGCTCAGATGAGCTCCTTGGCCCTTGGCAGATGAGTGGAATGCCTGAGAAGCTGAAAAAAAAAAACTCTAGCCAGGTTGTAGAAAATCTGCTCATACCCAATTAACACCAGTGAAAGCAAGCACTTTACATGGACTCTGATTATTGTATCGTGTAGGAATTTGGCTGTGATAAAGGCATATAGACTGTTTCCTTCAGAAAAAAAATTCTCACTTAGAAATTGGCCCTAAGTTATTGCCAATGGATTCCCTCTCTAAGACTCATTGTATCATAAAAATTGTAATAAAACATTAAGTACTGTCACAGACAGAGTGCATACATAAACCATCCTTGAAAGTGGGCATTTGAAATACCGTAACAAACACAATACATTTACAAGCTATGTGAAGCCATCAGACCCAAGAAGATAATAACTAAGTATAGGGCTTTGCTTGCCATCCTCTACTCCCAGAGACGATGAGCATAAAAAGTAGAAAAGTTACATGGTTATCTGGTGAATTTTGAACTTGGAAATTCTGGAAATAAGAGAGAGAAATGTGGAAGTTCTGAATGAAACTTCTGCCTATTTTTCTAGTGTGAGGAGAGCTCTGTGGGCAGGTTAGCAGTAGGAACCTGAGGGAAAAGATGAGACTGAAAGGAGAGGAGATCTAGGAAACCTCTTATTTCCCTGCTAACTGAGGTACATAAACCTGCAAATTTAGATATTTGCAGAAGAAGAAGTCTTGGCATGATGTGCTTTTCTGCTTGTCTATTTTGCCTAATATCTATTGTGTTTCAATAATTCATACACTGAGCTCAATTTTAATTCAGATGCCTCAAGGTATGGTGCATTGGTCAGTATAGGAACCAAAGGCAGATAAGAAAAGTATTTAATTTCTTCTACTAAAACCTTTATTTTCTTACAGAGTTCTGCTGCAATTGCACACATAAGTTTGCCAGGCCTTCATGCTGATTTCTTTGTTTGTGCAGCACAGAATAATGGTAGCAACATTTCATTAAGAGGCAGCCATGCTAAAAATTAATGAGAGCTTACTATTTTTTATAGCTGCATTGTAGATTTTACCCTCCTCTGGTGGCTAAAACTTTTACACTATCATGACCTAAATGTTTATAGTTGTCTGCAACCCCTGTACATAAGCTATTTATTGCTTTTCCTACTAGTTTTGTGTCAGGATAGAGATATACCAGTGTGCGTGTGCCTTGTGTATTAGGATTATATAGATTTGTTTATAGTTATGGAATAATTTTAAAGAGTCTATTTACATGGTGTTCCATGAGGGTATATTCCAGGGACAGGTATGAACTCATTTACTTGTTGAAAAGGCTTAGTACTTATTTTTTAAGATTTACACAATGGTTTTCTGAAATACTAGCTACTCAGGGGTGCACAGTGCTTGTGTGCAGACATGTTTTTAGTGTGATCTGTTAGGGCACAATGTTCTCTGGTATACAGTAAACACAGGAATACTTTCTCTAAGACTATTTCTAGGGTCTTCTCTAAGAAGATTAGCATAGAATCATAGAATTTAATCATAGAATATGCTGAGTTGGAAGGAACCACCAGGATCATCAAGCCCAGCTCCTGGCCCTGTGCAGAAAACTCGAAGAATCAATCACACCATGTGCCTGGGAGTGTGGGCAAAACATGTTTTGAACTCTGACAATGTGTCTTTGCTATCAGCACCCTCCTTCTGCAGGACACTCCTGATGGCGTAGAAGGGCTCAGACAAGAATACAAAGAAAGAGTTTATGATGTCTTCTTCTTCTTCTTCTTCTGCTTCTGCTTCTGCTTCTGCCTCTGCTGCTTCTGCTGCTCCTTCTCCTTCTCCTCCTTCTTCTCCTTCTCCTTCTCCTTCTCCTTCTCCTTCTCCTTCTCCTTCTCCTTCTCCTTCTCCTTCTCCTTCTCCTTCTCCTTCTCCTTCTCCTTCTCCTTCTCCTTCTCCTTCTCCTTCTCCTTCTCCTTCTCCTTCTCCTTCTCCTTCTCCTTCTCCTTCTCCTTCTCCTTCTCCTTCTCCTTCTCCTTCTCCTTCTCCTTCTCCTTCTCCTTCTCCTTCTCCTTCTCCTTCTCCTTCTCCTTTTTCTATTTGTATGCGATGATATGCAGAGTTATTCATATCTCTTGCAACAAATTTATGCTTCCAGTAATAAAGGAATATCTGACCAGGAATGAGGGTTTGTTACTTGCACTGAAAAGGTGAGGATCCCTGGCAGGCAGGATTCTTTGGGTTTTTTACCTTATGCATTTCTGTGACTGAAGATGTGCAAGAATTGGCCTCTTCCCCAGGAAAAGACTTTCTGTGGCATGGTAGTGATTTTTTCAAGTAAAATAATTGTGTAAACAAATTGTGTAAACAAACAAACAAAACACCAAACAAGTATTACTAGATAAATTAGTAGTATTTTTTAAATAACTTTGATAATAATTTTATGCTTTCTGCAAAGATATATCAGCAGTAGAGCGTATGATTCTCAGTTACAACTGAGCAGTATAATGAAAGGAAACAGGGATCCTCAAAATTCATTGTGCTTTACCAAAAATAAACAGATAAATCAGAGCATCAGTGGAATTTGGAATTCTCTCTGCTAACTTGTCACCCTAAAACCTCCTTTTCTGTAGGATAATGAAAAATTAAACCACAATATTATAAATAAAATGGTAGTGCCTGGAACTTTTTTTTAATATTCACATATGAATGTTTCAACTTCTGTACATCAGCCTGATGCTATGATGATTTTGTTTTACGTAGGGGAAAACTTCCAGATGCTTAGATACTTAGATATTGTTTTAGAAATAAAAGAGCATGGATCTTTTGCTAGCAGATTATTTGCTTTCCATATAGAAACATTGAATGATGGAATTTATACTGTTGATTATCAGATATTTATTGCAGTCTGTGGTGGGAGATGGTCAGTCTGGATTACACAATTCATGTCCAGCAGAATGCTTCGCATTTTTTGCTAGAAGAAAGCTAAAGGAACCTATAGAATGCTCTCTATAAGCATAAATATGTTCTAGCTTTCAGCCATTTGTCTTGACAGAAGAAGTGGTGCAGTGATGAAAGCCTCTCTCCACAATGAATATTACACATTGTGGTGGTCTGTAAATATTTTTGCCAAAATAAAGACATCCTTATACAGTTTTTCTTTGCCTCACATATTAAGTGGATTTGAAAGGTTCTTCAAATAAACATCAACAGAATGTGAGGGTCTGTAGTTCAAAGCTGAATTTCTCCTGCTTTCCCTGGTTGCATCTCAGTGTTCCTTTTCGTCTCCCCGGTTTTCAACTTAAGAGTTTTAACTTACAGTTAAATTGACCACCACAAGGTGGAGTTCTGAACTTTCCAGCAGGAACAATCTCTTCATTACATCAAAGGGAGCAAACGTAATTTATTTTTAACTCTTACACTGCAGCCACAGTGTCTGTCATGGTGGCTGGAGCAGCTGCAGGGCCTGTTGTTGTCTCATTGTCAGATTTAGAGACCTTCTTTTCCTCCTGCAAGCACTGAGCAGTGTTGAATGTGTCTCAATAAACCTGGGCCAGGCCCCAACACATTGCAGTGATTTGGGTCTTCTTTGGACTCCCAGATGCCAGCACACTTTTAAAAAATATTTTACTAGTTTTTCTGGCTTCTGGACTTATTCATGGGTAGGGTGCAAACATGTTGAGGTGCCCACTTATCTGGGCACTTCTCCATGCAATCCTACACACCCTACAACTCCAAAATATCCAGCTTTTGGGCAGACCTCTGGATAATAATCTCAGCTATTTGTCTGACCTGAAAGAAGAACTGAACCATACAGAACAACATGCTCCTAGCAAAAAAAAACCAGTTTGGTTTCAAATGTAGTCAAAGGTTATTCAAGATCTTTAAAATTCTGAGCTACTGTTATCAGCCTGGACAAGAAAGGAAAAAAAGAGGGGAGAAAAAAATTAGGAAGGTGTCTTCCCCATAAGTTGTTCCTCTGGGGAGAAAACAACAAAGGTGTGACTATTAATCATTCCCATTTGGGAGATGACTCCCAAAGCACAGAGTGCCTGCAATACTGAATGCAGACACCAGACTGGGGTCCCAACCAGCAACACTGTCATATCATTAGCCCATCCTATGAAATACACCAGGCAGAACACGTACTGCAAGGAATGTATTACTAGTATAATAGAGACAAAAAGCCACAAATGTGAGTGCAAATAAGTCCACATTGTAACTAGCAACTGTTAAACCAATGCAATGAATGTTTATAATAATTTTCTTATAACACCCTCTAGGTCAGATCTGTCCTTATCTCAACCCTTTGAACCCCACACTGGGTGCCAAAAAGGACTGTTTTAGTCCCAGCTGGAGATAAAACACCACACAGCCACTGTCTCAAACCCTCTCCCTGAATGGGGAGAATTGAAGTAAAACTTGTATGTTGAGGTAAGAACAGTTTAATAATTGAAAATACAGTAAAATACAATAATAATCGTAAATACTAATAAGGATAATAAAAAGAAAAAAAAACCAAAACACAAACAACCAACCAAGTGATGCACAATGCCATTGCTCACCACCTGCTGACAGACTTTAGACCTTTTTTCCTGAACCCAGGTTGGACTCCCCTTCTGGGTAACTCCCCCAGTTTATATAATGGGCATGACGTTCTATGGCGTGAAATATCCCTTTGGTCTGTTTGGGTCACCTGTTCCAGATGTGCANTATCCCTTTGGTCTGTTTGGGTCACCTGTTCCAGACGTGCACCCACCCAGTTTCTTTTGTGTTCTGCTCACTGGCAGAGCATGAGACAATGTTAAAGAAAAGAGTCTTTGACTTAGGATAAACACAACTTCTCAAAAAACCAGAACTTCTGTGTGTTATGAACA
>VXBB01023392.1:0-17896 GCA_013399915.1 Illadopsis cleaveri
TTATTTTACTTCTTTTTTTCCCCCTTCCTGTTGTATTTCTGTATTTCCCCCTTAAATTGTATTTCTGACTTGGGAATCTGTCACTGCTTTTGCCTTCAAACCACTACATAATACCACATACTTTGCCTCTTTCTTACAAATTACATATATTGTCCTCTTTCTTACAAATTCTACTGTTGATCTTGATGCAAGTTTTAGACATTTATTTCTCAGCCATAACTTCAATGAAACATAGTTTCAGGCTGCTGCTCCCTTCTTATTATGCAAGTCCTCATGCTTGCATCATTATAACAGACACCAGAATAGGTGTCAGAAAATAACCCTTATTCTTACTTGTTAAAAAATATAACTAGTCAACCTAGATGTTATTCATGCTGCTGCAGACGAACATAATTCAGTAACAGCATCTCTTTTATTGGATATTAGTTTTAAGAGCTACTCAGCATCTAAAAAAATCTCAGTTCAAAATTACTCAGTATTTTCTCAAAAACCTTCTGACAAATATAGGAGTCATAGATAAATAAGATAAAGATCCTCTGTGGTATAGAAATAATTATGGAACAGTAAAAATTAATAGAGAAAACATTTAGTAGAGAAAAATACAAAATTCTGTTGTTTCTCGTGTACATTTTATTCAAGTTAATTTCATTTATGTGACTTCTGAAATGTAGAAACTTATTTCACTTTGATATCCTATCAAGATGTTTTAAAACTACTGAAAATGCTTATTTAGTATGGCTTTTTTTTTTCCTTGCATTATTTTACTGTTTCAACAAGCTTTCGATAGCTGGTATCAGAAACAGGCAGAAGGTTAATGCATTACTCTACCAAAATACAGCATTACTTCCTAGATGCAGTGGTTCTGGGAACAAAAGCCATTACATACTACCAAAAGAAGTCATCCCTGTACATAAAGCACTGACAGAAATGTAAAGAGATTATCCCTTAGAAATTAACAAGAACTGTTTAATCACCCTGTGGACTAGTTTCTGGTGACCATGGCCTCCATAGAGGCACACCAAAATGTTTTGGTATCCTTCATTTCTCAGGAGATATCTTTAGGAAACGATTCCAAGCCCCTTCCCTTTAATTTGTATGAATTAGTCTTTGAGGGGAGGACAGAAAGAGAGCTGCTAAACACAAATACTGGTGCTACATTGTCCCTTTGAAAAAATTACAAAACTCTGACACAACTGAAACCTCTGCTCTAAAAAAGAATTATACAAGCAAAGGGATCTGAGCTGAATTACACATCTCACTAAGAAATGAAATATTAAATTACATCTTCTCAGACTAACTTATGCCAAAATGTAAACATTTCGGTGCACTACACCTGCAATAAAAATACTACACTGTATAAATTGTGAAATGCATTTCTGCTGTTCACGTAAGAATAAAACTCAGTACAAACATTACGTGCTAACACGAAAAAGCAACGAGGAATCTGAAATTAACTCTGAAACTATACAAGATAATCAATATTCACTGCTGCCAGGTGTATCTCCTCCGATCTGCCATGTTCTGAATTTCTAAACAATTAACTTACTTTTTGTACTTAAAACACTGCAAATACTGAAATGCTAGGTTTTGAATTTATTATTTCCTTTTCCATGCTCTTCAGATGAATTCCACAGATGACAGAGAGTAGAAAATCTAGTTTGATTCAATTATCTGCCCTTTCATGAATACTAGAGACCAGGAGACAGAGATGGATTCCAACAGAACAGGGATATTCTCAAAATTATGGGAATTTGGCTGAAAAACATGGTAAAACCTACGTGTTCAGGAACCAAAAACCTAACTAAGCTAGAGTAAGTTTAACTACATTTAACTGTGAACTGAATTTTAAATAGTCTTCTATTTTAGAATACTATAATTTGTTGTGGTTTTTTTTTTTTTNCTTTCCAAACACTTTACCATCTTCATAGCGCTCCTTTGGATACTCTTCAATAGGTTAATGTCTTTTTTAGATTGTGGTGCCCAAAAGGGCACACATTACTCAAGGTGAGGCCCAATCAAGTGCAGAGCAGAGCAGGACAATGACCTCTCTTGACCACTTGGTGATGCTGGGCTGGTTTGCCCTCCTGCCTGTCAAGGCACATTACTGACTCATATTCAACTTTCCATTGACCAGGACCCCCAGTCCCTTCCCACAGCCCTGCTCTCCAGCCTCTCACTCCCTGGTCTATGCACACATCCTGTGTGCCTAGGGCTGCCCCATCACAGGTGCTGAATCCAGCATCTGACCTTGTTAAACTTCACACAATTGGTGACTGACCATCTCTCTAACTTGTTGAGGTCTCTCTACAGGGCTTTCTGCTCTCAAGGGAGACAACAGCACCTCCCAATGTAGTATCATCTCTAGACTTACTTTCAAGTTCCGCATCCAAGTTGTTAATGAATATGTTGAAGAGAACTNTGGAACTAATTTTGTACACAAAGCATCTAAAGAATACCACTGAATCATAGAATCTCTTGACTTGCAAAAGACCCACCAGATTCATCAAAGTCCAACTCCTGGTCCTGCGAAAGACGCTACAAGAGTCACACCATGTGCCTGAGAGCACTCTCCAAATACTTCATGAACTGAGACAGACTCGGTGTAGTAACCACTTCAATGAGCAGCCTGTTCCAGTGCCCAGCCATCGTCTGACTGAAAAAACTTTTCCTGATGTGTAAACTAAACATTTCCTGACTGAGCTTTATGCCATTTCCTTGAGTCTTGTCAGTGGCCACCATAGAGAAGAGATCAGCATCTGCTCCTCTGCTTCTCCTCATGAGGATGTTTAAAACTGCAATGAGGAGCCCCTTCAATCTCCACTTCTCCAGACTGAATAAACCAGGTTACCTCAGCTGCTCCTCATAAGGCTTTCTTTCCAAACACTTTACCATCTTCATAGCGCTCCTTTGGATACTCTTCAATAGGTTAATGTCTTTTTTAGATTGTGGTGCCCAAAAGGGCACACATTACTCAAGGTGAGGCCCAATCAAGTGCAGAGCAGAGCAGGACAATGACCTCTCTTGACCACTTGGTGATGCTGGGCTGGTTTGCCCTCCTGCCTGTCAAGGCACATTACTGACTCATATTCAACTTTCCATTGACCAGGACCCCCAGTCCCTTCCCACAGCACTGCTCTCCAGCCTCTCACTCCCTGGTCTATGCACACATCCTGTGTGCCTAGGGCTGCCCCATCACAGGTGCTGAATCCAGCATCTGACCTTGTTAAACTTCACACAATTGGTGACTGACCATCTCTCTAACTTGTTGAGGTCTCTCTACAGGGCCTTTCTGCTCTCAAGGGAGACAACAGCACCTCCCAATGTAGTATCATCTCTAGACTTACTTTCAAGTTCCGCATCCAAGTTGTTAATGAATATGTTGAAGAGAACTGGGCTGAGGATGGAGCCCCATGGAACCCCACTTGTGACTGGATACCAGCCTGGTGTCACTCTGTTCACCATAACCCTTTATGCCTGACTCATGAGCCAATTGCTTACTCATTGCATAATATGGTTTTTCAACTGCAAGCCAAACATTTTGTCCAGAAGGATACTCTGAGAGGCAATATCAAAAGCTTTGCTGAAGTCCAAAAAAGATTACATCAACTGGCTTTCCTAGGTCATGTAGGCAGGTTAATCTGTAATGACATGGATACAGAAGTAAATATGAAGACATATAGATGACATTCATCTGCCTGTAAGACTGTCTTTTACATACGTTATTTTTATTTTAGGATGGCTGGCTGTGTTTCACATTTCCCCATCCAGCCCACATCAGGTCTGGAACTTTCCTTTTACATAAGGTTCTGAGTTATCTGAGAATATTCTTTAACAGTGTCCCAACTGTGTTTTCAATACCACCATCACTTCTAATGACAGTCCTTATTTTGCAAGTCTGCAAACAACTCTGTGCAACCTCTTTTCCCTCAGTCAGTCATTCTGCTCCCTTATGCCTTTTGTTCTGCCAGATGAATCACTCTCAGTGCTAATGTGCTGCTCTCTACCGTAAGATAGGTGAAGATGAGATGCTGGCATGGTTTAACAGTTCAAATGTTGCATGACATTGTTTGAAAAGTATGAAGGTATGGCTATGCTAAATAACAGCAAAAGCTTTCATGTGTCACCTATTCTCTTTTGAGTTCCCTATTTTCCTATAAAATTGTAAGACTCCACACTAAAACCTCCCAAATATTCATAAAGTTCCCATATGGGAAAATAGAAAAGGAAACAAAATAGAAATGACAGCACCCTTCAAACTTGACTAATCAGACGTCTTACTTCTGCACTAATTAGTCTATAGAAAAATTGAAAGTTTACCTATACAACTAGGAGATTAAGAAAGGATTAAGACTAAATAATACATTGTATATTCACTAGACACCAAAAGATGCATACAGTTGGTAGTTAATGTATCTTCTGCAATTAAAAATTCAGCTATATGAATATTGCAATAATTTAAGTTTTTTAATTATTTATCTTAAAGTGGCAGAAAATATCACTATTTAAAAATAGCATACAAGATGCAAGTCATGAAAAATTGATGTGAAATAGCAGTCTAAGACTTGAGCTCACTTTAAGCAAAACTATTAATGCAAAAAAATTCCTACCAAATTCAAATCAATGCAAAAAGAAATTTCATGACCCATTCCACCAATTCTCAATTCTCAGTTTCATTCTCTCTGAAGTATACTAGCAAGACGTATGAACTCAAAAAAAAAAAAAAGAGAGAGAAATAAATCACAAAGGAAAAAATTACCACTGAACCACTCCCTCTTCCATTCCATTTCCCACTCTAATCTTTCATTTTCTGCTACACTCCCCCACCCAAACTTCCCAGTGAAAATAAATGTCGGATGGTGTTCTCTTAAATCAGAAAAATAACCTCTAAATGCATTTTACTGTATTTGCTGGTTAATATATCTCCACAGTGAAACTAACATTTAGAATCTATCATATCAACATAGTCATCATGATCCAAGCTGCAAATAATAGAGAGTGTCACTGTCAATTTTGCTTTCTCACATTTCCTTCCCTTCACTTCATCTGATTTTAATAATCCCTGTCAAACCACAAACAGTCCAAATTACCTTCCTGACACAGAAGCTTTCAAGGAAGAGACAGAATCTCAACTTTCATTTAGTGACTACAAAAGCAAGCTGTCCGACTGGACAAATATTATTTTCACTCTTGACAATCTCTGTACTAAAGCATGCTTTTTAATTTTCACTGAAGCTGCCAAGGGTTTCAGATAAGCTTCTTGTTCAGTGTAGATTGACTCACAGGATTAGCAAACCAACAACTGTAATTGTGTTTAAAAAAGTCAAACTTTTGAGGAAAAAAAATTGCTTGCAAGAAATGACAATTGCACATCATCAGCTAACTGAGTTAAGAAAAAGATTATACAAATAATTTCAATTTAGTAGATCTCATAGGAGGTTTCAAGATCATTTTACATTTCTAAGATTGACCAAATGACTGTTCCTAATACTGTAATAAAAATCAGAATTTCAAGGAGGACAATTTTATATTCAGTGACACTAGCAACAGTCTAAAAAAGGTTAGCATTTGACAACAGGAAGTATGTTCAAGGAAAATAAATTCTGCAGAAGGATATCATCTGTAGCCATTTTCCTCTGTTGGCTTGTCCTCAAAGTAAGCTCAAGAACATAACACTCCGCTTCCCCTGTATCAATTTGAAACTAATTGATTTCTCTGATGAGGCACAGTATTGTATAATTAGCATTATGTTTTAAGTTTATGTGATTAATCAAAGCATAATACATTTTAATACAAAATATTTTCTTCACATAGTCTCTAATTATCTGAAAGTCTGTTGCTGTCAGTATTTTAGCTCAAAGTTATAATCAGATTTTGAAACACTACTAGCTATGAAAAAAGAAAACATAATAACCAAGATGCTTCCCATCAGAAGACTCAAGTATTTGTTCAAATACCTCAGATGATTGTCCCATGCATGGACTTAATTTAAGCCTAATCAAAGCAATTTTAAAATATTCTTTGACAACTAGTCAGTATATACCAAAACAATAAAAGCTCATCTTTGATAAATCTGTAAAATCACAACAAAATGCAAAGACATAGCATAGATGTTTAAAGTTAGTTCCCCAGCAAGAGAATTATACTTTCTAGTAGTAGAAATGTCTTTTAGTGCTCTTTCAACAGTTTGGGCTGGTAGCTGGCTATTCATGAAGACTCACTCATCTTCATGGCCAGACATCTTCCTGCTTGCCTTCTAATGCTGTTCTTCTTCCTAGTGAAGAGTAAGAGTTTCAGGAGCTTAATGTTTCCCTTTAGCATGGCTAGTTAAAGTACAATCTTGATACCCAGCAGTATATTGATTCTACCACAGGTCTGCATCAGATTGATCTGTATGTTTTATTCTTAAAAAAGTATCTGATCAAAACATCGCTTAAAGGAGGAAAAGAAAATATACATCACACACAGACCAATGGTATTGTCAGTTTTAATTAAAGGACATTGATTTAAGCCTCTTTATCTGAAGTGCTTAGCTCTATGACTTGATTTCTAGTTAATTATCAGTTTATATTCAGAGCAGAACTCATGACTCCTGCCAGGTAGCTTTATACATTAAAAAACCCCACAGATTACATGTGATTTAGGGTTTAAACACTACTGAAGAGAATAAAAATAGAAAATACAAAAGACATGAAAAGACATATGAAAGTAGGTGTACATCACATCTAGTAATCAAATTAATTGCAGAAAACTACACTTTGTGTCTAACTAGTTTTCAGTTCTGTAACTATTGGGAAAGATTAAAAAAAATCTTAAGACAGAACCTTCTCACTAATTCACAAGCTATATATAAATGATTTTCCCACCTAGTTTTGCAGTAGTAGCCTTTATCTTCCCAGAACACCCTCTCCATATTTCGATTCAGTTTTCTTACTTGTTAACTTACATTATAGATCTTATGTATTTATTTCTTTGCAGGAAGTACAGGTCATCTCAACTATGATGCTACAAAAGCAAAAGGACACATAACCAAGTGGCAATTTTAAAATATTTATCCCCAATATTTTTCCTCTGCTGTTGTAGAAGAATGAAAGAACAATAAAGGAATAGTTACAGTGAAAGGAACATCCTTCTTACCAAAGACATCTTAAGCAATACTCCAGCTTGAAGCTCCTTATCATAAAGCAACAGAGTCCCACAGCTGCCAGCTCATGTATTCATGGTGAAGTTCATTTACCTTTATACTTTTACTACATATGCCATGGAAATGCCACATGAGTATGGTTCAGGAATACTCAGAAATAATTCTAATACATGCAGCCATCTCTTCTGGGAAGATGTTGTGTCAAGAATATTATTTCAAGTTATGATAGAGGCAAGAGCACAAAAAGGGAGAGAATTAATCATTACTAAATGCATTCACAATGGGGAAAAGAAATAATTATTTGGAACTAGACCAGGTCATAAATTACTGTGCAAAAAGGAAAGACAACCAGCTGATTTTTGATGCAGAAAGGGCGTCCTCCTCCATATCCTAAAAAAAGGTACTATAAAATTTATATTAGATTCTTTAGTGCCAAAACCACTTAGCCTTTGGTTTCACGATTAAGACGGCAAGTGTTCATAAATATCTTATAATTTAACACCATGCACTGTATTATTTCTTACCTAATTACAAAACTTAAATGACTTGTGCAATCAGCTAAGAAGTAGAACTACAGCGTAAACATGTAGTGCAATATTGCCTATTGCAAAATGTGCACTATTTGCCTATTACATCATTACAAAACTCCACTGAAAACTAAAAATCAATTTTTTGGCTTTTTTGAAGGAAGACTACATTTCAAGTTTTTAGAAAGACAGGAGGACATCACAAACTACAGGAGTAAAAATTTTTTCCCAAGGTCACACTAACATTTTAGAAAATTTCTTTTTCCTTACATTATTTTCAAATAATTTTCCAACTTTTTTAAAAAAATAAGTCATATAAGATCCCAGGAGGAAATTTATATTACAATCAAATTTTTAGGATTCACTCTATAATCTGTTTTTAACTGCCTAAATAAATAAATAACAATTAAGTAATAACTTTAGCAGAATATCCTTCAGAGGCATGAGTTGTCATCAAATCTATTTTTATATAGTAATTCTACAGTGAACCAGAGATTCAGTTCTATTTCTTTAACCTGTAAAATAAATTTTGCTTGTTGTGACCCAGCCAACAGCAAGTGGTCCCAAACCAAGACTTCTTTCACTGGTACACCACCATGAAGCAGTTTGAAGGACTTTACTGGTAAAACCAAAATATCCAATGAGAAGACAAATTAATGGCACATATTTGGAATAAGGAAGAAGGTGTTCGAAGGTAGGAAAGTGGGGTAGCATTTATTGAAATGACATATTTTCTAGGTAAGCTGCTAATTAGTGATATCACAACACACTTATGCTAATCTTTGGAGCAAAACATTACTCAGAAACTTTAAGTTTGTTCCAAATAAGTGAATCAAAAGTCAATAGTGTATATCAAGCAAAGTTATTTAACAAATAATTTGATTTTTAGTATGAAGGCAGACCAGAATGAATTTTTGTTTTTTTTTCCTCTATCACAGTGTGCACCAGTGGTAAGTCTATTACAGTATAGGCACAAAGAGGGCTGTATTCCTCACCATTCCCTATATTTATATTACCTGTTGTAATTTACATGCACCCAATCAAGTGGCATCTTAAGAATTTAAAACATTGTAGAGAATACTATTCTGCTTTCAAACAATCCACTTATCTTTACCAGTAGATGATTTACACTCTAGACCAATTCTTCTTAGAATGATCAAAACTTTTTATTCAAATTAGGTTATTGTATTACGCATTAATAGCAACACAATAAAAAGAATGGTGAGAAATTGATTGACTGCACTGAGAAAAGAGATTCAAAGAAATTGAACGAGAGATCACATTTTCTGACCCTTTTTTCACAGGATCCTACCAACCTCCTGTACCAGCCACGTAGCCCGTGCAAGCCCATCTATCCCTATTTACCAGGCAGCGGTATGAGCACTGATGGTGGCATGGGGCTGAAGTGAGTGACTGGTGCAGGCCTGACAACCTAGCAGCAGTGCCAGTTTATGCAAGATTAAGTTGACAAAATGATGATGAAAATAATAGATCACCTACATTAGACGTACAGACCTTGAGAAATTATCTCTACAGAGGAACTGAAAGGACTGTGTTTACACATGCATGCTAAGATACCTGAACAGAAAGTTCTATTACATTTAACAGCAACAAAATGGGAAAGCATATGCATAAAATAACAGAAACTCCCCTCTTCACCTGCTTTTGTTTCACATATTTTAAGTAATTAA
The DNA here is from genome assembly GCA_013399915.1 of Illadopsis cleaveri. Lineage (NCBI taxonomy): Eukaryota > Metazoa > Chordata > Aves > Passeriformes > Timaliidae > Illadopsis > Illadopsis cleaveri. The sequence goes on from VXBB01023392.1 coordinate 9,360, forward strand.
ACTTCTTTTAACAAGGCTTTCTGTATACTCTTGGTTTAGGCTGTAGTGTTCAATAAAAAGAAAGTTGTTCTTTATGTGGAAAAGAATTAGAAATTCTCAATACTTTATGGGGTTTTCACTGAAGTACTCCAGGACTGAAGTTCCTGTAACTTGCAAGTTCCATAGAAAAATCAGCAAAGAGAAAAGCATAGAAAGTTTGAAAGAACAGTATGTAATTTTGAGAACAGGATAGCCCCTGTTCTTTGACCAATACTCTTACATCTGTGTTTTATATTAAAAAAGACAACAAAGCCTGTACTGTTTCTACAGCTTTTATTGTTTTTCTGAAAACAGAGGATATGCAAAATAACAACAACAACAAAACCCCAACAAACAAAACAACAAAAAATCCTGTATAAAAAAATGACAGTAAGGTTCTAACTCCAGCCCACAAAAGCCAAGAAATTTAAAGTTAGTCTGACATTCAATCCTTAAATCATGCAAGGGTGCTTCTTTTTTTTTTTTTTTCAAAAAATGACAGTGCAAAGTAATGACAAGTTGTCAGCCCTAACTTTGAATTGCCTGAAGTTTGTCATTTGGTGTTTGTGTCACAACCTTAATGTTATTTAAATGTAGTTTTTAGTATCTATTATTTAAAAAGGTCTACTTTATGACAGCAAAAAGCTTTGATGGAATAAACCTCAAAGTACACTGTAGCTGGTATGCCACTTCATTAGAAGTAGTGCATAAAACATACGCTGTTGACAAATCTAATTCATTAAAGTTGAGGTAGAAGCACTTTAAAGCAACTGGATGGCATCATTAGCTACAGTTCCTTTCATAAATTATTCCTCTTTTTTCTTTTGAATGATTTTGTCAGTGTTCCCTTTTCAGACTGGGAATATTTTTGCCTTAAAGTTCAATACCTTCAACATGTTTGGACAAGTTAAATAAGTAGCTTATTTGCTAACACTGAAAGTGTTAAGCTGATTATTTCACCCATATTAACTAAAGAAGAGATTAAAATTGAGCAACAATCTATAAGAGATTCAGCCTTACTAAACATAAAATTTTAAATTTAAGAGAAGTAGAGATAATCTAGTACAACAGAGTAACACTCTGGCAGCGTTTTGCGTTGCTATTAAGATAACTTGGATTTGATATTGAATTGAATTCTGCAAGAGAGATTAGGCACATCACAGAGCTGATGACAAGATGACATATTTAGTTATAAAAGGAAGATTTGCTAACTATATCACTTGGAGTTTTAGGCGAAGATCAAAATTGGTACAGGAACTAAAGACTACAATAAGGTCCACAAATGAAGCAAAGCTGGTATTTGAAGCATGGCCCATCAGAGCCATCTTCCAAAGGCAGAAACACATAACTAGTCCAAATCTGATCAAATTCCATCTCAGAATACTGTTGCCTGTGAGAACATTTAAATTCTTATCTTCAGATCAGAAAGAATTAAGTGCTATCACTGAGGTCTTTAAAACCAAACCACAGTGCAGGAACTTCACTGAATATCTAAAGAATAAAGTGAAAAAGGATGCTTGCAACTTATGATTAAATTCCACTAATAACTTATTCAAAGAATCTGTAAACTACATGGTATACACAGAAAACAAAAACTAAAAAAATCAAAATCTCTTAATTGAGGACTCTTTATGTAACATAATTTTCCTTTTATTTTCTTATAAAGTGACCTAAATTTGTTCACTGAAAAAAAAAAACCTACCCACAGAAATTTCTCCATAGAAAATAATCATACTTCAATATGTCAGTACCTTATACAAATATTTTCTAATTAATTACATGGCTTAGCAAAGAATGCTGCCTTGTTCAAGAAAAGCCCATGAACAGCAGATTGCACCATCCTATATATTTTTAGACAGACACATGTACACATACACCTCTTCAACTAGATTAAGTGCCTCGGGTTAATTCTATACTGTATCTCTGCAGAGAAAAAAATATTCCAACATAATACTTTCTGTGAAAATTTAAGAGGTGGATGTCTTACTTTGAAAAGTAACTTAAATATGAAAACATTTCCAAATATAATTCACTGAGGCCTATTTCATGCCTCCAAGGATTGCAGCAAATCAAGATGTGAAAGCAGACACACTAATTTACTGTAAAAGTTCTTTGAGAGACAACATACTGTCCATTTCTAGTTCTCTATGCTTGAATACACAAATTTCCTTCTAAAGGTGTGCAAATGCTCTGCTCAATATGCCTGATTAAGTCATCCTGCCAATTATGCCACTTGTAGCAGTGTAGCAGAGAAGACTCTCAGTCAGGCACAAGAAATATGACAGTGATTATGTGGATGACCATGATTAGAATTAATGCTAATACAGTATCTAAATTTGTCAATCCAATATATAAGTGGGTTGAAAGGGTTGTTATATCAGAGGCTTGGCTAGGAACATACAGGTTTTGCAGTCTTTGGCTTACAGAAAGCAGTTACAAATCAACAAAATACCTATGGAACTACTTTAGCACTTTATCTCTGTATGTGGCTGGATCTCATTGCTTTTTTACTCAAACCTCCAAAAATGAGTTTTCCCTGCCTTTGGGTTGGACATATCCTGCAGGCATCCCTGCTGGGGAGCAGGGGGAGGTGTTTGACCCAGAAGCTGCCAGCAAGCTTGAGAGACCAGTTTGCCCAGTCTCCAGCAACATTTTATACCCTTTTGCAGGCCTAGGTGCATCACAGTCAATCACAATGATCAGACCTCTCCCATCTCTGGAATACATCAATTATGCATCCATCCAGACAGTTCCTCCTGCAATTCCTACCTGGTGTTCTTACCTTAGGACAATTCCCACCACAGGTTTTTATCTCAGGACAAATTAAATTGTCTATCAAAGACAATGAAAAGAGAAGAGGTGTGTGTGTTGGAGGTGGGGGGAGGAGAACTGCACACAAAAACCTGGCTATCTTTTGTCCGGTCACATTTACCACATTAGTCAGCATTTACCTCAAAAGATTAATGACATGTATGTCCAATATACTACAAATAAATTTTTCCTAATTAGTCTCCACATTAATCCTCATGCTGCTCTTTTTCCATTTTGTTCCCTCCACTGCCATACTGTCCTTACATGCATATGGAACGGTCATCTATGTTTAAGCTTTGCACCACCAAAACATGGGAAGAGTTACCTGCAGATGGGCAAGCAAGATCTGCAAGATCTGCTGATAACAGTTGTTCCACCTTAAGGGACAATTAAACAGTTACAAAGAACCTCTATGATCCTCTGCTGACAGCTCAAACTTCTACTCAGCCCCGGTGAGACCTTAGCCAGAGCACTGCGTCCAGCCACACTTGAGCAGGTCCAGAGGAGGGTGACAAATCACAGTGCCTCTGCTACAAAGACAGGCTGAGAGAGTTGGGGCTGCTGACAGTGGAGACAAGAATGCCCTGGACAAACCTTATCATAATCTTCCAATATTTAAAAGGAGTTTGTAGTGGGTTGAAACTAGATGACCTTTAAGGTCTTTTCCAACTTATCCCATTCTATGAATATCACCTTAAGTTGCAAATCAATGTCTGATATCCATATGTTGCAATCTTATATTCCACTTACATGTTGATAAAAAAGCAAGAATTGTAACATTATGTAGGGTATTTTGATACTTTCTTGCTCTTGTTGCACCTTCATTATCTGCTCTATAATAATTCATGACATACTTCCTCCTAACTTCTTTTCAGTATTTCTGTCCTTCTTCTACCCACAATCATCTCTACCTTTCCCTCTGTACTGACCTCAAGTTCAGTGAACTGCAGAGAAGGTAGAAAGTGTACATGTAACACATTACCCCACTGGCTATATCATGTCTAACTTGATTTTCTAATGTCTGAAAGCCAGGTTTCATATCTATCTGCATTCTGGACACATTCTGGTTGGCAGTTGCCTAGTCAGAAATAAAACTGCAGGGAGAGATGTGTTATTGGGGAGAAGAAACCATTCTGGAATATTCAATTCAATTATTACCAAAAATTTACAGTACCTTCTAGCATTACCTACATTTACCATTTTAAATGCAGTTACTTAGAGAAGAACAAAATACCAAAAGACAAAGAAAATGCATTTTATAGCCCCAAAACAAAGGAATCAGTAAACAATGTGAATCAGCTTATGGGCATTCAAGAGAAAAAAAAAAAAAAAGAGAGTGAGAGAAAGAAGGAGGTGAAAGAGTGAAAGGACTTTGATGAATGAAAAATTGCTGATCACATCAGAATGGATCTTCTATGTAGGAAAAATATTAGAAGGTCACCAGGGAAACTGGGTCAATTAAGTATTCCAGGCAGGTGTATAGCGCATTTAGGACAGGGCAGAAGAGCAGTAATATGATTAAGAAGGTCTAAGAAGCAGCAATAGATTAACTCATGTCAGACAACAAAAAGAAACTTGAACTTCATGTGGTAAGGAAATGAAGTATTAAATGCAAAATAAATCCATTTCATACATATATTTTTAAAAAAAGCAAAGAACCAAAACCTTAGTCCAAGACACAAGAGACTGAAAGTACACTAAAAAAATACAATTCACTAATTTGCTACTGAGCGAACTAATACACATAAACTCATGTACAGAGTTACTGAACAAGCTGCTGAACACTATTCTGTGCTCTCTACATTTGTCCATCAACACTGATTCACTGACATACATTAACAGAAAGTGAGCTGGCAGAAAGGCAGATGAATGCAAGGAGATGAGAAGATGGGCTGAGCTTATAAAAGTCACAAAAATAAATGTTCTTTGAAACAAAAATGGTTACATGAAAGAAACACAAAGGATACATCCTGAGCAGAACATGAAGATGTTTTTAAAAATAAGTACTGGGTTATGATAACAGAGAGTTTATATAATCAGTAGGGCTTGAAGAAGCAATTTTCACAATGCTTGTTCTGCCTTTCCTATATTCATTAGCTCATGAAAGAAACTATAGGTGCATACAAAGATGATTACTACTAAGAAGCTCCTGTAGCTTCTATGGATTTATATTGTATTATTTCTAATCCTTGTAATCCCTTGTCACTACAGAAGAAAATTTAAATTCTTTCCGTTTCAAAACGCCACAAACAGTATTTCAGACTGAAGAAAAAATGGACTTTAAGTGGCACAAAGTTAGATTTTTATCCACATGAAGGCAGTGTGGAGACACTTAATACTGCTTTAGATTTTATGATTGGTTTTTCAGTGTAGTTTCAGGAGTGTTTTTTTTACAAAGCTGTGATTACTAAATGTTTGCCTATGCCATTGTGAGTATCATTTTAAAAAGTATACGTTATGTTTAGGCAGAAGAAAAAAGCCCCAGTGAGTAATCTTACTGAATCAGTTAATGAGTCAACTGATAATCTTGTTAGCATGACGGCAAGTATTTTAAGCACATACTAAAAAATATATTCCACTAATAAAAAAATCTGTCACAATGGAAAAAATGCTTTTGCATGGACTTTATCACTCTCAAAATGTGCAAGTAATTACATAAAATTTTAAACACAGTAAGTCAAAATGCTTTTGAGGGACAAATTACACTTTACAAATTACACACAAAAAAAGAAAAAAAAATACCCTAAGTTGCAAAGTTAAGGAAAAAGTGGCAGAAAACACTTTGAGAAAGAGATTGAGATTTACAGACAAGGATCAACAGTGATAACATAGAAAGCAGCGGCATCAATAAGGCCTGAAGAAAGATAACTGTGTGAAGTAAAATAGCTATCTGTGGGAAATGTAAGAAGTGAAATTTCAAGGCAGAAGAGATGGTGGTAATACAAATATGCATAGAATATAAAGGAAGTAAAAAGTATAAGGTAGAAAGCCAGAACAGTGTAATGAAAATGAAAACTCTTTTTTCTCGCTACGCAATAAAATTAATGAAGGAGGTCTGAAAGAGATGGACACCTGATTAACTGTAAATAAAATCCTTCTGTGATAGGGGAAAATGAATATTTATTTTCCTGATCTTGGCTTCTTAATGAACTGGACATGAGAGCTGTACAGCCATCCTTGGTCATCCTTAAAATGTAATTAGAAGTTTTGTAAGTCAAAGACCATGTGTGTAGCACTGAAAATCACTTCCTAAATTTCATAAAACATGTCACAGGTACTGTAGAAGAGAATGTGTAAAAGTAGATACTATCCAAAACCCAGAGACAAACTGTTTAAACATAATTTACAGGACTGAGCAACTGAATTGTATATTTGACAAATACATTAAAGATAACCTAGAGAAACTTAAAAATATATCAGATAAAAAGCCTGCTCCCTATGAGACCTATTAGACATAAGAGACACTTAGCTACCATAATGAGATCACAACAAGGATGGAAAGAAAAAAAATATTTTACACTTTTAATGAACCAAATAATAGAATCAAGGAGTAAGTGAATTCCAAACTCAGCAGCCATCACTGAAATAATGGTTACAAACTTAATTTTTTAAAGCTACATTTTGGTAACAACGTATTTTGAAGAAAAAATAGATGTGAAATGTTTGAGAGCTCAGGTATTTTGATTCCACACTATTTTATGTGTGCCAGACACATGGGGAAAAGAAGTTAATTCTCAAAGGTAACAAATGGTCATCATGTAAGTATGAATGATAGAATCAAGAATATCCAGAGTTGGAAGGGACCACAAGGATCATCACAGTAAAAGTCCTGGGCCTGCACATGCCACCCCAAGAGTCACACCATATGCCTGAGAGTGTTGTCCAACAGTTACTGAATTCTAGCAGGACTGAGGCTGTGATCACTTCCCTGGGAACCCTGTTACAGTGCCCAGCCACCCCCTGGGTGAAAAGCCTAAATCTAACCTAAATCTCCTTTGTCACACCTTTGTACAATTTCTTCACTAGGAGTCAGTTTACCATATCATATGCTGAAGACTTCTCCCGCCTGCTAAGACTCCTGTGACATAAAACTGCTGTTAGTTATCAGTCAAGCAATGAATAGAAGCTACTCTCGGTTCGTAAGAATTAAACTGTTCAAAATAAAGTAAAAGTTTACAAGAATTAAAATCAATACCTTTACAGTCCAGACAAATCAATAATAAAAGTATAAAGGTGCAACAGCTACAAAATAGAAAATGCAACTAATCTTCATTGTCAATAGAGAAGTGCAAGCAATAAATGTAGTCTGAATATTAACTCTAAATATTTCAGGGGTTTTTCAGTATCATTTTTGCAAAGGTTGTTGATGGTTATTTCTTCATGCTTACACACAAAAATATAGCTGCAATGTTAAGGAAACAAGAGATAGGAAAAACTTCAGCAAGCATTAAGGGTACCAGAATACTTCTTAAACAGCAAGACGAGAGTCATCTGTGGCCTGGAAGAACCGTTTTTCTGTTTTGATGTTCTGGGAAACTCAGATTTAAACCAAGTGTCCAACCAGCTGTCAAATTTTAGACATTTGCAGCAATGTGGTTTTGGTTTTTCAGGGATACCTATGTTTTATAGCAGTGGTGAGCTCAAAGCATTGCTTCTATTGATCTAACCTGCAGTGACAAAAACTCAGCACTTGTGAATTTCGTTGTACATATCTCAATTTACAGGTCTTAAATATGAAAGAGTATCTGAAATACCTCAATGAGTACAGGGTGACTTGTCCACAATTCAGTTCTCTGAAGAGGCATTTCAGACATCTTTTTATTTTTCTTGAATGTGTGCGTTCTACTCTTAAACTGTAGAAAAACCAAATAAAAGTATTCCACACAGCTACTTCTATTTGCTAGGAAGCTTCAACAGACTTCTTGTGCAATATCTGTTCAGTGTACTACGTGACAGAGAAATAGTCAAAAACTATCTCTCAAATACAGAAGAGACCGAAATAAAGAGTGGGCCATCGAAAAAAGTTTCACAAGCAGCAAATCTTGGCATTTCTACATTTCTAAATTGTACACTGAGTGCTTGAGGTACAAGGTGAATACTATTTTGATCTCTTCATATTGCTTTGTAATGGGGAAAAAAAGTCAAGACTTGACTTTCATAACAAAAACTTCGAACCAACTTGATCAGAGGGGCAGGAATGCCTTCCCTTCATCAACAGAGCAGAAAGTCGTTCCCAAAAATATGTGGCTTGATTTTCTGGCTGTAGCACTACCTGCTCACCTGCACTTCGAGGGCATGCATGACGTGGCTTCGAAACTTGGAAAAGTTTCTCCGAGATACTGAGAAAATCGTTCTGAGGGTCAGAAATCCCTGGTCCCTTTCCTGACTCTTAGAGCCAGCCTATTCCAGAGGTAACACACCTCAGCTTGCATACAGACCGACCCTGCCAGACCGCCTTCCACAATTTCAGCTCTGCCGAGCAACAGCGACGGTGATTTCCAGACTCCGGGAGAGCGCCAGCGCGTTTCCCAGCTCGCCACCCGCCCCCAGCCCGCCCCTGCCTCCCCGCGGCTTGAGGGGACCCCCTCCTCTCGGAAGACCGNGCTCTGACACAGGCCGGACCGAGGCACCGTAAGCGCCAGCCGAGCGCCTGCTCTCGGAGCCTCCGTACGTAAGCGCTGGCGGGCTCCCCGCCGCAGCCAGGGAGC
>VXBB01023392.1:34357-45061 GCA_013399915.1 Illadopsis cleaveri
AAATTCACAGCATCAACAAGTCTTGCCACAGACAGTTCTTGTAAAGACATTCTTGCTTGAAAGTGGAACCGCAGTGCTTTTTACCAAACACATAAATATTCTAGCAGATTGGGTCATACTTTCCCATAGAGAATTGAATGGAAAAAATGATGTGAGTGTGAATTTTATACTTTAAAATAATGAAGACTGACATATTTTTTCAAAGGCGTCCCTTTGTTCATTCTTTTGTGAGGAATTATATGTAAGTATCACAGCTGCTTGTTATAGCTGCCTTTTGTTGTGAAGCATGCTGGTTTTTGCTCCACTAAAGGAAATGAATTGATCCATAAGATTTTTATATAGATATGTAGAGAAGAAACGAGTCATGAGTAGCTTGTTGGCTACATTCAGATGTTCACATGCCCTTACCAGCAGGTATTGCTGTAGTTATTAGAGACACCAGCTTAACACATTCTCTCAAACAATATGGTGTAGCTAAAGAAGTGATTATCTTACCTTACAGTGACAGGATTCAGGAAATATTTGAAAGAGAAACCTAACAAAACTAATACTTTTTTGTTGTTTGCTATAGATATGCATTGTTTTACTGTAGTAAAATGCTCTGGTTTTCTTCCTAAGTCTTTTCATTTCATTTGGTATATTTCCGAGGACTTAGCGTAAAAATGGAATCTTAACTTAATTGCTATTCTGTGACCTGCTGACCAGCAGGACATTGACCTGAAAAATACTAAGTGTCCTCTATACCACCTATATCTTTCCAGAAGCAAGAGGCCTTGTAAAACGTCTTTGACTTCTAGATTCTCACATAAAATAAAACCGAACTGCTGTCTCTGCATTCTCTTTTAAATTATTGTGAGAGCTCAGAATAAATAGGTACTCCATTCACTTTTTCCATACAGTAACAGAACAATAGAAAATAAAGTATTTCAGGGAGAAAAAGGCACTTTCAACATAATACCTAGTAGTTATTCATTATGCTATGAAAGCAAAAAGATTAAACATAATGAGAGTTTCACTCATCTTACCTCGCCAGACCTCCTACCTTTTTTGAGGGCTATCAAAGCAAGACATTGTGAAACAGTGCTGCTTTTTATCCTTGGTCAAGATATTTTAAAAGTGCCTAAAATTAGGCTTCTATACTCATATTTAGATTTAAGCAACCTATCTTTTCAAAGGTACTGAGCAGCAAGCAGGCTTACGTGCATTTGGTGCAGTAGCCATTCTGTTTCTTTGGAAAATGACACTGCTTTCATCTTTCTTCCTGGCTGAATCTGCAGTTTAAGTGTAGGTACCATTTAGTTTTTTCTGCTATGCCTTCCTTTCACGGGTTCCAGCACTATAAGCCATGCCTTTCTCATAAACCTTTCTTTGCATTGGCAGAATAATCACTTTAGTCAAACTGTAATACATATATGAAAAATAAGGTTAATCCCCCCACACAATGTAAACCATAGAGATCTGCCTCTTGTTTAGATTCTATTTGTTTTATATACATATGTATCAGAATTGTCCTTTCAGCACAAACCCTGGATGCCTGTTGCATTCTCACTTTGATCTTGCACACTGTAGTGTAAACTATCCTATAGAGATGAATTCTAGCTTTAAAAAGCAGTTTGTTGCCTCATAATATCTGTGGTGTGTTTTTTCTAACAGCTTTGTTCCTCATATTTATTTATCTACTTCACTTTTTTCCCCTTTGCATTTTTGGCAAAAATAAACTCTAAACCAAAATACCATATTTTTACAATGCAACTCATTCATCCCTTCATTCATTCTCAATATTGTTATACTAAAACTTGGTATTTTTCTGTATTTTCAGAGACTTAATTTTAAAATTCCATTCAGAAAATCAAAAGAGCAAAATGTCCCTAGCTGTGCAGACAGAACTGTGTTTTCTCCTTCCTATCATTTCAGAGATACATAAATAAATGCACAGTATTTCCATGTCATTAGTGGTAGCAGACAGGGTGCAAAATTGTCCTTCCTTCCTTTCTTCAGTTTGAGGGTGTGAGTCATTGTTACCAGTTTTGTTTTTTAACCATTTTTTTTTTAAAGCTGTTTGCTTTAGAGGTAACACCTTGACAAGAAGCATGTAGGGCCATTCAGAAACCTAAATGAAAGGAATATATATCGACTCAGTTTTGCACCACAACAGGAATGATTTTTGGGTATTGTTACTGTCTGCATGTGGTTTGTAGGACATTGTAAAGGTGTGACCATATTTCTCAGTACACGTAAGTGTGTTAGCTTGTGGGAAGAAACAAACATGCCAGTTGTGATATACCAAACTTCTGTACAGTTCTTCAGTGCAAATATCTATAAGTGGAAACAGATGAATAATTAAACTAAATTCTTTCTTCGGATGTATCTAATATAATATTTTCTAACTGTTAAAAATGGACAGTTAACCATTTTTGAGCTTTTTACAATCAGATTCTCTCTTTTTGTGATTCAAAGAGATTGCAACAAATGAGCACTAGAGTGCAGGGAAAATATCTGTGTATGTTTCCTCTCTTCTAGTGCTGAGTTGTTGCAAAATTATGTTTTATGTATGTGTGTAAACACACCATGTAAAAAAAGCAGTCCAAAAAAGAGAAAAACAAAGCATGAGGTTGAGTGTATTTGTCTTCTGGAGTTAGATAGAATTTGCTGTATTTTAGAAGTAGCAGAATAAGAATAGTGACAGGAAATTGGATGTCCTCCCTGATCACTGGGTTAATCTGTTGGGACAACTTTTATTTGAGCTCTTCAAATCAATTTTGAATATAATTCTGAAATAAATTAGCATTTGTTGTTTGTTATATTATTTAAACAGGTATGATGTGGGAAGTCCTGGTCAAAGTTCCTTGAATTAAATTTCTTAATTCAGTTTTAGAATTTACCAGGGAATGTGTATGTTGCTTATAACATTTCTAGTTGCATTGAGCTATTGCATGGTTCTTCACAATGTCACAGATGGTATCAGAAATGCTTTTCATCCCTGAAAATACTGGTGGGGATTTTTTTAAAAAAGCTGTCTTACATAGCCTGACAAAGAGGTGACAAAGGCATTCATTTAGGTTTTTAGTTGCGTAGTTGTTTAGTTTAGTTGCATAAATTTGTGTGGTGTAGAACCAAATGTCTTTCTGGTCTGTCACTTGCAGTAGCCTTTTTGGAAGTACATTTTAGGCATTTTTGGAGTACTACATTTACAGCGCATGAAAAAAGAACTCTTCTTTAGAGTTCTAAAATAACTCAGTAATTCCAAGTAAAAAAGTTAAAATTAATTTTCCTATAAGAACTTCTATGTGTAAAAACACACTGTGAAACTTCTGCCACCGTAGCACTGTATTTGACTTGACAAAGCATTGAATGGAACAGCGATGTAGGAATTGCATTTGCTAAGCTAACAGATATCGGTTGAAGTGATGTGACCTTTGTATGCTAACACAGTCAATAGCTTCTTCCCACTTCTATGCTTTTCTTAGTGAGATAGCTTTGATTTTCAACAATAAGAACAAGGAAGAGAATTTTGAAAAGAGGTTTCACTGCATCTTACTTAATTAGCTGTACATGGTGTAGTGGGTTGATCCCAGCTGGCGGGCAAGTCTCCACCCTGCAGTGGGTTGAGGGAGAGAATCAGAAGAACAGAAATTAAAAAATGTATGACATTGTATAAAGACAGTTTAATAAGTGAAACAAATACGTACCCACAAGCAAAGCAAAATAAGGATTCCATTCAGTGCTTCCTATCAGCAGGCAGATGTTCAGTCACTTCCTGGAAAGCAGGGCTTCATAAAACATGGCAGTTACTAGGCAAGGCAAACACCATCATTTCGAACATCCTCCCTTCCTTCTTTTACACAGCTTTTACTGCTGAGCACAATGTTTAGAAGGCCTTTGGTCATTTTGGGTCATCTGTCTTGGCTGAGACCCCTCCCACCTTCTTGTAGGAGCAGAGCGGGAAAAAAGCGTCTTGGTTCTGTCATACATGGTAGCAAATTCCAAGTTTAATGGAAATGCTTGGGGGTTTTTTTCCTAATATTGCATATGTTTTCATTACTGTGTTTGTATTGTTTTGTGTTAACATGTTAAATATTTTTAACATGTTAACATTTAAACATTTTTAGAACATGTGATCCTTTCAGGAAATTAGAACAATTTCGCTCTCCTTCATTTGTAGCATTGAACCATTTATTTAAAAAGTTGAGGAGAAGCTCTTGGTTTATCCTACTGTTCTTTTACCAAAATGCCAGCCAAAAAGCCTACACTAGCTGGCTGTATCTGGTTTGTCTTGTCAGCATGCAGAGACACTTGGCTGGGCAAACATAGATGCAACTTGAGTACCAGCTACATTTAATATCCACTATATATTTGACTGTGAAAAATTATTAATACTTGCAGTAGTAACAATCATTATTTCGGTCTTCTGCCTCAATGTCTGCTTTCTCCCTCACTCTTTTGCTTAAAACTATTTCATAAAGGAATTAATTAAGGTAGTGATTTAGAAACAAGAAATAGAATGTAAATATTTTGTGCTTTGTATCTGTATCTATCTCAGATTACATCAATATGTCCTTGATCCTGTCACTCAGCTTTTGTTAAAATTGTGCTTATTTGGTGTGTTTGTGAAATTTATTTCCAGCAAAGGACAATTGGTGGAATTATATTATTCACCCAGTATTTTGCTTTGGGGTCCAGTGATAAGAGGAATACTTAAGGGAAATTTAAATGCATTTCAGATATTTTAAATTGCTCTTCAGTTTCTGTTCCTGAATCCTCAGAAGATAGGGAGAGTAATGTACCTTTTTAAATATTTAAACTTTAGTTGAAAAATTATACTTTCAGGTTTTTGACATGCCATATCTGTGTTCTCAGGGTTTTTTTAATTATGAGATTTCACAGTTCTTCTATAATAAAGTATTATAACATAATAAAGGAAGGGGCAAAGCAAATCAAGTAGAGTTTAAGAGAGTTAAAAGAAGTAGGCCTGGAAGCAGTCTTGGAGATGACATTCAAAACAGATTTTGTCTGGCCAGTTCTTAAAAATCTTCAGTGATGGAGATTATGCTTCCACCCCACCCCATGTTTATTTGTAATTGTGTTCATTCCTTTTCTTTTGAGTGACAAGTAACTGTTACCTGTAGGGACAGTATTTGTGTAGTTTTTAACAAATTACTTAATGTTTTATCATCTATGTCACAGTTTCTGTTGTTCATACATATGTTTGATTGGTTTGTTGCTGCTCAAACTGTTTTTGGTGCTTTTCAGGCTCCTAAAGAATCCCAGTAAATTATTTTAAATCAACCTTGAACATACTTTGTTCTCAAAGGAGTATCAGACAAACCATTGACTGTAGTGTGTACACATTCAATCCTCTCACCCAAAATTGTCCAGTTTCAAGTACTCATTATCTTTCACAAGATGTCATATATTAATTGGTGCTCTAGTGTAGCAGTTGTAATTCTCTGGTAGAGCCCTAGGTCAGATGAATATCGTGTGTTCCTACTATGGTGCCTGAGTTCTTCCAAGCTGTGCCTTCAAAACATCTAGTGGTACATGTGGTCAGAGGAATAACTTTTTTCAGAGTAATTTCATGAAGTATTTCTATATGGCTCATAAAGGTATGTAGATAGATGTGACCATGCACAGACTAACTCAGACACTAGAAACGCTGTTTTACCTGACCAATATTGATTAAGTGCTCACATGAGTGAATAAATACATTCTTCTCATGGTGGGACCCATAAGGAGTATATATGTTCGTTTGTTTGTCAGTTTGGGTGTTTTTGTCGTTGTGTGTGCATGTGTGTGCCTGTTCAAGGTCAAAAATGGGAAGGCTAATATTCAAAAGTGTTTTTTTCCTAAATTTGCAAGTGCTCATCTCTTTACAATTTTTGGTAGCTGAAGAAAGTTTCCTTCTGCAAAGTGACTACCAAAGTTTCTTCTATGCAGAACACTAACACTTTGCATCCTTTTCAATTTTGACACAGACATACATAGTCATAAAAAGAGCTTTAATTTCATGATGAAATCTTCAGCAAAAGGCAATGCTAATAGAGCAGGGAGAAAAAGATCCTTGTAATTGTCAAATTAAATATACGGTTAACTGGAATAAGTGCAGTACTTGCAATCTTATGGTTAAACAAAACTTAATTTAAAAAGTAATCACATTACAGTTGTACTTGTAAGCTTTGACACCATTTTGCATATAGTTTTAGATGATGTTTTCATAGAACCTGTTTTTCTCCGGCACCAAATCTTAATTGATATGGCACCAACGACACTAATTTTGTTGATCTGGCTGCAACAGTTGACTTTTGAGCAGAAGAAGAAAGGCTAATGAAGAAGCAACATGGCAGCAGAGTGCACTTTTATCTAAAGAAGTTCTCTATGTTATTTCTGGTACATTATCAGTGTGAATTTTTTATATAATACAGATCAATAAATACACCCATATTTTGTTCCATTTAGGATTTCAGAAGTGAAGTTGCTGGTCTATTGAATGCAATTCTTGGAACTGTAGTGGACCATTGGATCATATCAGGTTTGCTTATGGACAGAAATGTGTTTCATCAGGTACCTGATTTGGCACATTACCTTGCCATTTCGTGTGGTGGTGAGTGTTTGCAAGGCCTCTCAAAAGTCTTCTAATCAGATACACTAATTCATTAAAGTCTTTGGTTTAGTTTCAAATTGTTCTTGTGTGACTCCTACAACTTCAAATGAAACATTTCAATGTCTCCTTCCAAATCCTTGGACTTAATGGACGGAATGGGAGAAAATTCCATTGAGTCCCATGAATTACTGTAGTTCTTCCACAATGAATGTACTAAGTAATCCAGAAACGTCACAACTCAAATAGCCATTATCATTTAATGTGGGATGTCAGTTGAGGTATCTGTACTTTCAGCAACAAGGAGTTGAGGAGCTTGAAATGCAAAAAAAGTTATCTCAAAAAAAGTATTGCATTATTTCAAATTTCAAAATTAATTCCCACCAAAGCTTCCCCTGACATCATTTTCTGTCGTAACAGATGTATGTGAGCTTCATTTAAAACATATCTGTCTTCTACCTGGGCACTCAAGAAGAAACATCATGAAAATAAATCAAACTAAAATCTTAATCTCTGGACAATTTGTTCCACTCCAGTCTTACAGAAAGCAAATTATGAGAACTTTTATAGGCTGACTTAGATCTTAGAAGGCTAAATCAGTTTGAACTTTATGGTGTTTAAATCAATGGAGCTTTTAGTATGTACCTCTCCAATGGATTTTGTTGCTGTGATATAATAGGGACAATCTTGGATATATATTTCTGTAAGACTTTGTTACTCTACTGTATACGAAAATGAAAAACAAGAACAGGATTCAGCCTGTTTATAGAGATTATTTGACCTGTGCCACTTGGTACAATCCACACCACTGAAAGCAAAATTATTGTGAGTTTTTCTAAATTCAGTTATACTTACAGTAGCAAACATCTGTATTCTCAAACTTGGGTTTTGACTGAGTCTACAGATCAGTTAATTTATGAGCACTTCTTAGCAGAACAGAAGATTCCGTAAACACAGTAAAGATTTCTTCCCTTATGGCAGATGTTGCTTTCCAACCATTTGAGTTGTTAATTTTGACAAAATTATCTTCTTAGAATCAAAATACAAATTCTTACTTCTGTAAGAAAAAATTCAGTCTTTCTGTAATCTTTTCCAAAACAGAGTAGGTCAGACATATGCCTGATATACAGTGATATATGTATGGATATGTAAGTTCCTCTGCCACTGTGTGGGGCTTTTTTTTTAAACAGTATAAGCAATTTAGTACATCTGAATGGGGTTGCAATTTGCTTATGGTGACTTTTAACATGGAACTTGTAGTCACCCTGCATTACATGCAGATTTCATGTTCATGTGTTGTAACTCTTACCTGAATTTGTGTCACTTAGAGATTTAAAAGGTAATCACTTGCAGAACTTCACAAATAAATAATTTTATTCTCAACAGAAAGGTGAAACTTTTTTAACATTGTTTTAAGAGCATTTTTAATTACACAAAATGTGGTGCTTTGTCTCCTAAAATATGTTCAACGTTCTCTTGGTATCTAGTCATCTTAGTAGATGATAGTTAAAATCTATTTTAATATGAAGAATTTTAGTTATTTTTATGGAGAATAAGCTTCTGAATCTGCCATAGGAGCGAAAAGCCTGGAAGAGCTATCTTCTAGATAACCAGGTACGTAGATTTTTGTATTTTCATTTTTAGGCTTACTTTATCTTTTCCAATTGCATTTATCCAGATTTTTCTGTATGTCAGTTAAAAACATTTATTTGTGCCATACCATCCAACTGGCTTCAGCTGTTCGTTGCAGAAGCAATTTTCAAACAAATGTGTTTACAGAGGAATATTGCTGTTTCTACAGAACCACTTTCTCTTCAGAAAATAGTAAGTAATCCTTAATAACTTATAACACTTCAGTATTTTACAAGTAATTTGATACATAAAAGTCCTGAAATACATCTTTTCTTTGTGGTCTAAGGTCATGCTTGTTGCCTGCATTGTCTTTCCATGTGTTCCACTGCATGTAAATTTCTCTTTTCCTGAGATCTGGGTCAGGAACAAAACAGGGAATTTGTCACACCTGGTATCTGTTTACATGCAGTTATCATTAAAGTGAAAAAATACAACAGTGAAAGCTTTTGAAAATAATCCCTGATGTAATGATTGCAGCGTTACTTAAGGAGAATGCCAAATATAATGTGATTTTTCTCAGCTACCTTTTCCTTCAGAATTTTTGAAGAGATAGGTCCAGACATTTGTTACATAGAACATTTTATGATTTTGAACCACAGTGCATTCCTGTGAATTTCTCCTACTTGAAAGCCTTAGGCTGCCTTCAAATCACAATTTGTGATAATTGGTGAGGAAAACCATGGTAAAAGCTGCAAGAGATTCTCAAAGCCATGACTGCTGGCAGGATGCAGGCAAATCAGGGCAATCACACAGTAATGTTATGCCCTAATTTAGCATCTCATTTCAGCAATCTTAATGACTAAACAGCATATGGAATCCATAGCTGTTTGTCTGTGTTCTACTATACTACAGGTAGAGTCACAAAAAACCAAATTTATATCTTTGTACATTTCCCATACATAAGTTTTCATAAATTTTACAGGAATTTTTTGTGAAGAGAGGTCATTATTTGTTAATATACATTTAAACAGAGGTTGAACAAAAGACTGTCAGAATTCTTAACATAAACCAACTGCATAGCTAATATTTGAGGTATATTGCCACAGAATCACTACATACAGAGCAGAATCACTACTTTTAATATTGCCATGACTACTGATCACTCTTTGCAATTACTTATAAATTTTTATAGTGCTTGAAACAAGTCTGTGTGCTTTTTGTAGTTTTCCTTAGTCTGACTGAATCTCCTTTCTTGTTCCATACAGTAAAAATTAGCTATCGTCCAGTTTTTCCAGTTCTTCTCATACAGCATCTTATCAGCTAGGTTTTTCTCCAAGTTCAACAATTCCCTGGTGGTAAATGTGCAGTGAAGGTGCAAGTAAGGTGTCCTTCATCTACTGCACATTGCTTGCAAGATCTACAGCGTACTGCTAAATACTCAAAGCCTTCCTTAATACCTTTCTTCAAATATAATTGTTGTGTATTTGATGAATACCCCTCACTGGTCTTTTTTCCCATGCTTTTGCCAAACTGCAGAAACATAGATGACTTTTTTAAATGAGAAGTGTTAGTGGCTTTGAAGCTCTGTGTTACTGGAAAGAAACTTAACATCTACAACAGCCAAGACTGTCCTAATAGAGGGACAGCACCTAAGAGATAACTGGCTTACTGCCTTTGCAATGCTCAACAACTTAATCCAACCCCTCATCTCAGAAGAGATGAAGGAGTGGAGTCAGTAATTTGCCTGGTTTGGGAGCAGGAAGTCTATAAATACTTCGTCTTAATACATGAAAGTCAATTCACTGCACTCAAGTCCTATGTCCAGCAAAAGACATCCAGATTTTCTCAGCTGCCAGAAACCTGAGAGAGGCCTAGAATTTCTCATTTTCTGTCTCAGACACAAGCCACTCACTGAGGCCAGTGTAAAGAGTGAATTACAAAAATATCAAAATGGAATGCAAAAGACAAATTGAAACAATCTAGATGTACAGTCATTCAGGGATCAGGTCTTTAAAAACTTAGATACAGCAAGCTGTGGGTCATAGATGACTGCTTTGCAGCAAGTGCAACAAAAGAAAATTTCTTCATTTATAAAATGTTACTTTTGCAACAGGTCTGTTCCTATTCAACTGCTTTGCAAGAGATAGGGATGCGTGAGACAAAGATACACAAAGCAAAGAGAAAGAAAATAGGGCAACAGCCATGCCCTGAGTCTCAAAGGACATTACAGATGCTAAATGGCGATAAGCAGAACCAAGTCAAAGTGCTGCCTGATCTACCGTAAGTAATACCTATAACATCACCAGTTTTATTCTGCTTTGGGGGACAGCTTCTGACCTGACACATTTCTTGAACTTTATGTGACCTGTTTTGTTGTCTACAAATTACTTCAACTGACAGAAAGCTCTATTGTAAGCCTGTAACACCTCTGGGCTGGGGTTTCCCCTTTTCTCGTTTCCCCCTTTCTCTTCGAATTTCAGTGTATATGCAGACTGATGTAGTTCTATTTGTCTAATATTAAATGTATAGGGTATATA
>VXBB01023392.1:61101-71339 GCA_013399915.1 Illadopsis cleaveri
GGGAGCTATCTCTGTTTAATGGGCCATCAAGGACCCACTGCATGACTCATAGAATGATATCAGCCCATTGTGAGATGCTCTGCCCAGCGGGAGGAGCCAAGCATTCCTACCTGGATATAATCTGGGATTTGGGACAGCATAGGGAGCCCTTACCCACTAGACTCCTGGAGGACAGAGCTACCAGACCTTTCTATGGGTTCATTGCTGCAACAAGACCATCTTATCTGAACTTCTACCACCATCCTAACTAACACGGTGTCAGGTTGTGTTCTGNCGATTCGGTGATTCTGTGACATGGGGACGCAAATTTCCACAGAGAAAGAGAAAGTGACTCAGAGCCATGGTATGGACACTACCGCAAAAGCCGCAGTGGAGACACCGCAGGCACTTCCCACTGGGGAAGCAGTGGGGAGAGTGAATGCTCCCCTTGCGCACACGGGTTGGGAGGACAGGCAAGAAGCCAAGGGAGAGATGGCCTTTTGTCCTGGGTTGCAGTGTAGGATGTGCCCAAAGTATGTATTCTATCACCATCTTCATGAACTGTTGAAACCAGGTGGGGCAATGTTTCCCTTCGCCCCTTCCTCCAGATTAACTTCTGTTAATGGCCCATTAATGCCTTGCTGCATGACTCACAGGTAACTCCCTCCACGAGCTATCTCTGTCTAATGGGCAATCAAGGACCCACTGCATAACTCATAGAATGATATCAGCCCATTGTGAGATGCTCTGCCCAGCGGGAGGAGCCAAGCATTCCTACCTGGATATAATCTGGGATTTGGGACAGCATAGGGAGCCCTTACCCACTAGACTCCTGGAGGACAGAGCTACCAGACCTTTCTATGGGTTCATTGCTGCAACAAGACCATCTTATCTGAACTTCTACCACCATCCTAACTAACACGGTGTCAGGTTGTGTTCTGACTCTGTCAGGGATCTTTTGTACTATTGTTTTTTATTTATTTTATTTTACTGGGTTTTTTTCCTCTCCTATTAAATTGTATTTCTGACTTGGAGTCAGAAATCAGTCTCACTAGTTGTGCTTTCAAACCAATACACCGTTATCCCTATCCCTGTGGCACCACCCTGTTGTATTGCCACTGGAGCTCCCCCACCACTGCTATTGGCAGGGCCTGTATCACGCATGGGTTCACCTGTGCTGCAAGCACCAAAGCCACCGCTATTGGCATCAAGTGTGCAGGCAGAGTGCCTGAGCCCACTTGTGCCATGGCTGCCAGAGCAATCTTTGTGTTCCGTGCTCCGTATCACCACTGGCATGCTCAGCAGGTCCCGCCTCCAATTGATTAGGCAGCCCAGCCACCACTTGGCACGCCCACCAACCGCTACAGTGCACAAGCAGAACCCAGAAACCAAGCGGTGCTCAGCGCCGGAAGTGCTGACATGGAGCTGCCAGCATCCAAACCCAAAGTATTGGTGGGAGGTTGCAGGCACTTGGCACTGTGCGACACCACACTGTGCCACATTCACAGCCAGGGCTTGAGAAGCCCAAGGGACATTTTCCATTAATAGACTCACAGTATCCCAGCGTGGGAGGACCAAGTTACTGCACCCTTGCTGACCTGTGAGAAGACGCTTCCACCAGCAGTTTGGTATTGTTGGTTAACATCTCTACATATGATCCAGTCTGCTTTTGGAAGCAGATAAAATTAACAGCCATCACAGAAGGGGAGGGTAATAGTGCTGAAAAGATTTCTGTGCCCATGCCTGCATTATCATTAGGTGACCAGCAGCCTGCGGGTGGAACGGTTCAAGTATTCCCAGTGCTGAGAGGTGACAGGACCACACCCAAAGGTGTTACTTTTCACTGGCAAGTCCTCTCTGGACTGTGTGAGTTAGCCACCAAACATGGACTGGGGCCTCCAGCAGTAGCAAGCATGTTACGATTTTTAACTGCTGATGAGAAGACACCTTTTGACATCAAGCAGATAGCGAAGTTGTACCCCAGTCCAGTATATGATGTTTGAGTCCACCTGGCAATGATATGCAGAGGACCAGGGTCTGCAGAATTTAGAGGTCCCACAGCAAGATTCACATTTTGGGGTGGGAGTTTCTCAACTTATGGGACTGCCCCCTGTTGAAACTCCGCAATTACAGGCACACCTACAGTGGAATCCTCCCATTTCACAGTAGCTGAAATCTGATCTTACTCTCCTTATCTCCTCCCTTGACCCAAACCCGAGGCTCCTCCCCTGGAATACCTGATAAAAACCTACCACCTTGCCCCTGCGGCTCTCTCGCTCTCTCTTTTCACCTTCTCCTCCCTCCCTGGCTCAGGGACGGGGGAAATGAAATGGACCCTCGTGCTTAACAAAACAGAGACTTGTTTTGTCTGTTTCCCTGCTAGCACCTGTATCTCCCTAGACCACGATGAACATGTAGCCACGCGATGCTACAACCTACATCCTTTAATATTGGCACAGGCAAAAGAGTTGGGAATACAAGCCCTGATGAAGGTTGCAGACATGGCGACACCGACTTAGAGGTATTCCATGATCAAAGGAGTTCTAAGGAACCATACATACAATTCATAGAGAGGTTAACAGATGACATGAATAAGCAAATAATAAATAATGATGTAAGAAATCAATTAATACCACAATTGGCATGGGATAATGCAAACGAGGACTGCAAAAGAGCTATTGATTTCTTACTAAAAGAAAATCCATTCTTAAATGAGTTAATTGATGTGTGCACTAAAGTTGGGACTGATTCATACAATATGGCTTTGTTAGCTGTTTCTTTTGCAGCTGTGGGGTTGTCACATCAGTGTTAAGGATGTGGACAACAAGGCCACATCAGAGCAGATTGTCCCCACAAGACCAGCTCACTGGGGACACATCAAAGACATAGAATAGTGACTACTATGGGAAACTGTAACCGATGTGGAAAGCCCGGTCATTGGGCCAAGCTGTGCAGGTCCAAGTTTCATCTAAATGGACAATGTCTTAAGTGAGCAGGAAAATGGGAACAGGAGTGTGGCAGGGAAGCATGCTCAGACACAAGCATCTTCCCGTTCCCCAGTGCAAGCCTATGCAACCAGCTCCCTGGAAGGACAAGAGAGTCGGCAGGTATGGATGTTTCCATTGCCATCACAGTAATTGTAAGTTCATTACAGGTACATAAAGTTCCACTTGAGGCCTATGGACCTATAGATTAAGTGCTCTGTTGCTAGGAACATCAAGTGCAACACTACAAGGCATTTTTGTTCGTCTAGGTGTCATAAATGTTGACACAGGACAGATATGTGCTATGGTGTCAATGCCTTCTCCTCCTGTGACTATTCCAGCAAAAACTCGTATCACCCAGCTTATACCTTTCAAGCCAAAACAGATCCAAGGACACAAGGAGACTGAGGCTTCAGATCACCTCGAGAACCTCAGGTGTGCTGGACTCAGGTTGTCTCTGATCGGAGACCAAATATGATTTGTACACTTACAATGCCTCAGGCAAGTCCATCTCACATAAAGGTCAGTGGTATGGCAGATACTGGAGCAGACATTATCATCATTTCTGCAGACACATGGCCTCAGTCGTGGCCTACCATGGCTGTAGGATCTATTGTTGCTGGCCTTGGAGGTACCACACAAAGCTCTCTAAGCAGCAAACCCATGTTGGTTAAAAATCCTCAAGGTAAAACAGCCACTCTACGTCCCTATGTTACTGTTGTCCCATTTAACTTATGGGGAGGGGATGTCTTATCAGCATGAGGCATCAGGATAGGAATGGATTTTTAGCTGGGACCACTGCATAAGGGCATTAAACAGACTACCTTAGCCTTGGAATGGCTCACTGAACAACCTGTGTGGGTTCAACAGTGGTCCCTTGAAAAGGAAAAATTGAACACCCTTAAATCCCTAGTCCAGGAACAATTGGCTCAAGGTCACATCAAGCCTTCACCAAGCCCATGGAACACACCTGTGTTTGTAATCAAAAAGAAATCAGGTAAATGGAGGTTACTACATGGGTTAAGAAAGATTAATGTTGTATGGAAGGTATGGGTGCTTTACAGCTTAGAATGCCATCACGATGATACATAACTGGGACATTTTAATTGTTAATTTGAAAGATTGGTTTTTCACTATTCCCTTACACTCTGATGATACTCCAAAGTTTGCTTTTACAGTGCCTTCCATCAGGCATGCAGCACCAGTTGAACGATACCAACAGAAAATGCTGCCATGGGGAATGAAAAGGAGCCCCACAATTTGTCAGTGGTATGTTGCACAGGCACTCTCGATAGTGAGAGAACAAGTTCCATATTGTTATATGACTGACAAGTTCCATATATGCTATATTACTGACATATTAATAGCAACACCAACCAAAGAAGGCCTTTTAAAAATTTGGCCAGAATTGATGTGAGCACCACAAGAATTTGGCTTGCAAATTGCACCAGAAAAGGTACAACAAGGACCACCATGAAAATCCCTGGGAGTTAAATATTAGATCAGACCATACAATCGCAAACAATTAGATTCTCAGCCAAAATTCAGATTTTAAATGATGCACAAAAGCTTTTGGATATCATTAATTAGGTAGGACCTTATTTAGGATTAACCACCCCACAGCTGACACCTTTATTTAACATCCTTAACCCTGAGTTAACCACATCAAGGAACTTAACACCAGAGGCAAAACCCGTGCTTGAATTAGGAAAGCGGGCCATAACAAACAGATGAGTGTATCGGATGTGTCCAAAAGTTTGTGTTGCAGTATTTGTTGTTGTTGTTGACCTACATCCCATGGGTATCATTGGTCAATGGGACACTCAGTGGTCTGACCCACTACATATTCTGGAATGGGTTTTTTTATCTCACCAACCTAAAAAAACAGCACCTTCCATATTTGAACTGATTGCACAATTAATAATCAAATGTCAGCAAAGATACTTACAATTAAATGCCAAAGATCCTGCAAAAATCATTGTACCTGTTCCACAGGAATATTTTGAATGGTGGTTTGCAAATAACGCAGCACTACAAAGTGCTTCGCAAAATTACACAGGACAAATCACCTACCACCTACCTAGCCATAAATTGATGCAGTTAAGTGGGACCACTGCATTGTCATTGAGATCATTGAACCATCGCACACCCCTGAAAGGTCTCACTGTCTTTACTGATGGATCTGGGAAAACAGGGAATGCCATTGTGACCTGGAAGGATGACAATGGGTGGCAAACACTCAAAGGTCACAATAATGGATCACCTCAATTACTAGAGTTACATGCTGTAACGATGGCTTTCCAACGATTTCTTCACACTGCCTTAAATATTGTGATGGAGTCTGCCTGTGTTGCAGATATTACACAAAGATTGGACCAAGCATTACTGAAAGAAATTGACAATGCTGCACTATTTGAACTGTTAAACATATTCAGAGTTATACCAATTCGCCAGGTTTTATAGCAGAAGGTAATGCTTGGGCCAATTGGTTAGCTAGTCCTGCCTGGACAGCACCACAACCAGCGATGCTGACACAGGCAAAGAGCATCACACGCCTTTTTTCATCAAGGTGTTGGAGGATTACAAAGGTAATTCTTACTGACAAACACAGAGCCATGCAACATTGTCAACTCCCGTGCTGACTGTCAAGGCCACACTACACCATTGCAGATGGGGATAGACCCCAGTGGTCTGAGAGCCTTGTAAGTCTGGCAGACGGTTGTCACACGTCTCAGAATTTGGACACTTAAAATATGTGTTTCAGTGGACACCTTTTCATCGGCCATATGGGCCTCAGTCCACACAGGGGAAAGAAGCCGTGATGCCATTGCACATTGGTGTTCAGCCTTTGCTGCTCTGGGCGTTCCCCATACAAAAAACCCCAATAATGGTCCAGTGTGCATTTCAGAGTACTTGGCACTTTCTACAACTCTGCAGTGTGTTTCACCACACAGGTATGCCTCATTCCCATGCCTCCCTGACAGCCCTGCAGCAGACATCGTGGAGCAGTAATCGGAACAACACTTGGCACTGCTGTATGAAGATATGAGACTTGTGGAATGACAGTCTACCTCTACCTGTAACTTCACTTATCTTGAGAGACAGACACTTTGGGCACAGGACTAAGCACATGGATGTGTACTTTTTAGCGGAAACAAAAGTGCGAAGTGTCACCCATGGTAGTTTTTAAAGCTTAACAGTTTGTAAAGAAGTTAGATGTTTGTTGTAATTAGGTTATAGATGTGAATAGTATGCAGCATTCCACTCTGAGAAGCTGTGCTTGATGGCTCCCAAATATGTTGAGTTGGGTAAAGAACCTCATTCGACCTAGGTTTTTTATTTGTGTCATCATGATTGTTCCATACATTGTGCCATGTTTGTCATCCTGTCTGCAAGAGCCCTGCAGAGGATGATAGACACTGCCTTTGTATTTTAAAACAAAAAGAGGGAACTGTGGTGGCTAACAGCTGGCCTGGAGGCCTCACAGTTATAAATAATCCTAATTATAATTTTATAACTGAGATATAACTAATTATATAACTACCTCAATTATATAACTCAACCAGTCTAGGCTGTTGGGGAGCAGGTCTAGGCCATTGGGCACATGGGCAGCTCTTGGCCAGTTAGCCGGGTGGCAACTAATTCAGCCAATCAGGATTAACCGCGCAGACTTTCCAAACAATATAAGGAGAACAGCACTCAGTAAAATTTGGCTATTGCTGCATGAACACAGAGCATTGTGCAGTCACATCCCTCTCAACTGTTGCGGGGGTTGGTCTCTTCTTCCCAGTAACAAGTGACAGGACAAGGTGAAACAGCCTCAACTTGCACCAGATTTAGGCTGGATATCAGGAAAAATCCCCTCATAGAAAGGGTTGTCAAGCCCTGATACAGGCCACCCAGGGCAGTGGTGAGGTCATGTCCTGGATTGGCGCTGCCTCCTATCCCAAATNTTTTCCGACATAAAATATTCTATGATTCTATGACAGTCAGCCCCTTTGTCCCAGGCCCACACTGAGCCTTTTTGTGTTAGCACAGTGCCATGCTCGTATGTTGTCAAGAGTGCCCAGTAAATTCAAAGGGATCCATCTGCAGCTTATTTTCCGGTAACTACAGACTTCATTGTGTGGTCATTTCAAGATCAGTTATTTTTCCCAAATGAATACAGCTTAAAATCTGTCAAATAAGTCTATTTTCAATCTGTTAAATGCATATAAAGTAATTACAATCATCCAATTGTTATATATAAAGATCCTTAGAAATTCTTAAATTTGCCACCATATTTATTAGGATGTAAAATGATGCTTTTTTTAGGAAAACAGCTCTCATGTAACCTCAGAAAATACTCATTTCTGTGCTCATATTCAGATAAAGATAGGGAAGTGTACCTGATTTATCAACAAAACTTGTAACCTTGACGGGAAAAAAAAAAAAAGGATTCTGATTAGTTTAAAAAGCTGTTTTAAGTCAGGATATCAATAAATACTATTATAATAGCATATTTTAGGCATTTGAGTGAATGAAAAATGCCTTTTTAAAGAAATGGATGAGCTCAGTAGATTGTCCAGCAGGCAGGCACTGAACTCCCTGTAGAGGAGATGAAACAGTAAAGCTGCAGAGCTCCAGTAACAATATCTACACAGATGTCTGCAAAACAGTGTTTGGAGACCACAATTAAATTACTTCAAAAATAATTAGAAGTATTAAAAAACAATACGTCTATCTCCTTATAGCTGATGATAATATACATTTTTGAAAAAGGGAAACTAGACTATTTTGATGATTTTCAACAGCATTCTGGAAGTACTGTTACCATTCACATTTAAAGATACTGCCATCTGGAAAGGGAACAAAAGGAGGAAGAGGACTTGAACTTGGGTTCAAATCCAGTTAAGAAACTGAGATTCTGTTTCAGAGCTCTTTCAGCGCAAATCTTAGTAGTCTTTTGGAAGAACTAGTTTACTGATGCTGGAAATCTGCCAATAATCTTGAATGTTGCAGAAGTGAAAATAAAACAGTCGAAGAGTGAACAGTCAGCTTTGTACCACTTGTTAAGAGTACTGACACAGAGAAGTTCACCTCTTGTGGTTTTCAAGGCCCAAGATGGTGTTTTGGGCAGTGGTGTGAGGCACAGGGTATATCTCCAGCTATCCAGTGGTTCTTTACATCACTGTCAGCACATAGGTCCTGCCTTGGTGGGTTTGCTTGAGTATGATTAATTAATTTGGCAGGTAATTAACCTGCCAAACCTCCCCATGTTTATACTTTGACCATCATCCACCACACCGCAGGGGCTGTACCTGCTTGGCCTGCTTGATCACAGTGCACATTTCACAGTTATGGATCACCTGGGAAATAGTGTCCATCATTAAATCCACCCCAAAGTTAAGCTACAAGCCCATCTGTATGGTTGCATCTCTTCCCTGTTGGCCTGAGGCATCATGGGCCCACTGACCAGCAATATTTAATGGGACATAATCTGCTCATGTCTTTTGAGTCTGTCCATAGTCTTAGACAGTCTTTCCACAGACATGATGATGCTGGGTGGTAGGGAGGTGCAGTGGTTTCATGTTCGCCAAATTCTGTTTTGCCAAATTTACTGCAGTGGTTTGAGTATCTACTCTCTTTTCCCTCTGGGAGATAGGATTTGGGAGAAAAAGGCAAAACAGGCCCAACTTAAAAGTAAACAGATAGATTTTTATTAACACACATTAAGAAGAAAAAAAGGAAGGGAAAGAAAAAAAGATGAAACCTTCAAAACCCTTCTCTTCCCCCCACAAGTGTTCACTTTTCTACAGAAAACAGAGACAAAACCTGTGATTTTCAGTCAGTTTCACCATTTGAATATAGTCTTTCATCAACACTTGAGGAGAGGAGTCTCTTAGTTTGCCATGGAATTTCCCCCACTGACAACCTAGAACAGTTTTCTTGTGGGTCAGAAACAGCTGCCTGGGGAAACCTGTTTCCATGTGGTCGCCTCCCATTAGCAGTTTTCCAAGCTGCTGAGGTCATGGAACTCAGGCACCTTTTAAAAATGAGCAACTTTAAAGGTAAAGGATTCTTCATCTCAAGGAACAGAAATGTCTTCTCACTTCTTTCACTGGTGCAAGGGGCTTCTCATCTCTCTCTCTCTGTTCAGAGAGAAACATCTCCTGGGACCACAAGAATCACAGATTCTAATGCAATATTACTCAGTCCATCATGAACACTCTGGCTCAAAAATCCACAAATCATCTCCCCAAATGCATATTTTTCCATGATTTAAAGGATAATCTACCTGAACTAATAGAGTTCATTTTCATAGATCAGTAAGAAAGTCTAGTCAGCAGGCAACTTCTCCATCCTTCCTCTAACTAGTCTTTCACTCTCTCTCTCTATCTGACTGTTATGCTGGGTCTTCTCTATGTTCACTCTGTGTCTCTTCTCTCTCTCTCTAAGAAGAGCTAAGTCTTAAAAGTTTCATGTTACCAGGAAAGCGTCAAATCTGCCCAGGTCCTCTCCTCTCCTGGCTGTGGCTGACTTCAAGGCCGCGACAATGGAGAAAGCCAAGGAGAAACTCACGCCAAGAGATAGGAGCAGCTCGGGCAATCAGGGGTCTCAGCTGCAGCCTCCACCCCCGGTAGCAGATGGGGGCCCGAAGGCACGGCCAGACCAGGGCCGGCTCCCCCCAACAGCAGGGGACCAGCGGGGCCTGGCCAGCCTGGGCCTCCCCTCAGGGCTGTGTTACCTTCTCCTCTGGCTGGAAGTAAAAAGAGTTGACCTGGGCACAGTCAGCTTTATTTGGGTATTACCAAAAGTCGCATTCAGCTCTCTCAGTGGTCAAACCACCTGCCAGTAGAAAGAACTGGCCCCTGATAGGTCCCTGTCCTTTCTAAAACAAAGTGCAAAGTCCTGGCAGGGCAATATTCCATTAAGCAAAAACCAAACTGTATTAACCTATGACAGGAGGAAAAAAGATGATCATCCCATGGCTGGAGTCAGGTAGTTACCTGAAGCACNCTTTATTGGGGCAACCTCTATCAGCACTGTGTTGTTCCTGTGGTTCATCTGCAGTTTGAGTGGCCCCACTGCCTGTTTTTCTGCTTTCCCTCTCTTCCCCCTGAGGGTGCAGTCTAGCATCACACAGTGTCCAATAAACAGTAGCCAGGGTCCAGGCACATTGTAGAACTTCCCTCCTTTCTGGAGCTGCCACACCATTTTTCTTTCAAATATTCTGCCACTTAAACAGGGTCCTGTAGTTGTTCAGGGGTGAATGGAAACCCCTCCAACAAGAGA
>VXBB01023392.1:90883-101506 GCA_013399915.1 Illadopsis cleaveri
CTAACAAAGCTTAATAAAAAGCTTTATTACTATTTCATTTTTGTGATTTGTTTGCAGTAGGCTTAAGATATCTGAAAAGCAAGGGATTTGCTAGGGCACGGTTGTGAGCACAAACTGTGAAAGCAGAGTCAAATTGATGCTGATGATTTGACCTGAATTTTAAAAAGGGTATGAACCCAAAGTAAAGACTGAGATGAGGTCCTCCTCCTCTTCCACAGGAAACTGTAAATTGAAGATTGATATGCTGTTTGGCGAATAGTAATACTTAACATTTACATACTGATTTTCAGCCAGAACTATATTTTCCTTTTGCTGAAACCAAAGCAAAACAAAGTAAATGACTAGCTCTAGACTATGTTGAGCAAATTTACACAAATCCCTAAATAAAATCTATGTTGTGTGAGTTTTTTTATTCAACATATTGTGCTTCCAACTCTAAGACAAAATAGCGTGATTTTGGAAAGGATTGTATCTGTAACCCCAAATCTCTCTCCTCTCCAAGTGAAAGTGCATTTAAAAAACAAACATTTCAAATGACCAGGAAAGTGGGTGAGCCAGAAAAGAAAGGGGGGAAAAGAAAAAAGAGTTTTAAGTACAGAGAATAAAGCTCTGAACATTTTATGGTGGATAACTGTCCTACTAGTAACTTCTAATTTGGAGAGAAAAGCACCGATCATAAGAGGAGAGTTTTGAGAATAGAAGCAAATGCTGAAACTTTTCAAGATGGTGCCTGGGAAAAGGACTCCAGATGGATCTTCCCAAAACAAGCCTCATTGCCCAAGCTGGTATGATAGACCACCTCTGCACACACCATAGCAACCAAGGCAAAGCCAGACTAACTTGTGATAGGCACAGAGAGTGGATACAACACTGGTACGCCATCAGTGGTATGATCCTGTCACCTGGCCCCCAGAAGACACATGAACTCTTGTTTGCTTGGGTCATGGATTACCTGTTGTAAGGCCCCAGTAAAAGGACTTCACAGTGGTTCCTCTACTCTGGGTTAGATGCACAGGAGAAATGGAAACCAAGAGGTCAAAACAAGACAAAAGTTCACTGGCAAACTTTAGAAAAATCAGAGCATTTTGACAAAAGATTTAGTACAACATCCAACCAATATAAAACACTTGGGCATTAACTTGGCCCACCCAACTTAGCAAACTTAAAACCTGTTCAATGTTAAGTTACTTAAAATGTTCCAAGAAAGGGGAATTGGAAGAAGAAAGCGAGAAAGACAGAAAAGATATAGAAAAGCAAACATATAGCTCTCAGCTTCTGGGTTCCAGTGATGCTCAGATAGAAATGCCAAGATAAAAATTCCAAGAGCAGGTGGGGTGAAGACATATGCCGGCCCCCTGCTTGGCCTTAAATACCCCTTGGCTTCTGTGGGCCCTCCTCCCTTCTGTGGGTCATTTGGCTGGCCATCTGGCCACTCAGGAGTTGGCTTAAGGTAGAGTGGAATCCTGCTCCCAGTGTGCCATGGTTGGCAGCTCTGTCAGGCCGTGATACTGGCTCTTAAGAATGAAGGGTGTGGAGCAGTTCAGTGCCTCACTAAGGCAAGGCCTGACCCTGTCCCCTATACCCAGGCATCCAAAACCACTTTAAACATCAAGCCTTCGAAGCTCTGTCACCTGTGGCAGCACAAGTATAGCCCTCCTGCTATCAGTAAAGAATGCCTCTAATCATCCTTGACTTTTAATAACAAGCCAAAAAACCTCTATTGCTTAAACAGAAGCTTCTGTGAGAAAACTCTTCAGATTATTTCAACTAATAATTGGTGTCCAAAGTACAGTCCATAAATAGGCACCCACATCATCCCTCAGCAGGAGACTCAGTTAACACAGGGCTCTAACACTGGCAGGCTTCCCTTTGTAGATTGATGAAATAGACCCAGAAGTAGTTGGTAGTAAATGCATTAGTCCTTTACTGGCAGGAGCCATTAGTACTGCCCAGAAAAACATAAAGACACAGACTGTGAAATACTGGTTTATGGTCTGGCCACTGCTCAAAACCCTAACTCAGTAAGTACCTTCCAAACCCTAATCACTGCTTTCTGTGAAGCCCACAAAGAAGATAGTAAGCCAAAACTGTTTCAGCTCTGGAGGTATTTGATCTCCTTAAAGTCTTCTGAATCTCTATCAAAAGGCATCAGATAGGGTGACAAACACCCAGTTAAGTTTTTATTTTATCAAATGTGGGAGATGAGAAATCCTGTCCACTTTTGGTGAGCAACAGAAAGGACTCTGGGAAAGGTTTGACTAACGGCAAGGTGAAAAACAGGTTTTGTAACTACAGAGGTTGCATGTCTGGCGTGTGGTTGCCTCGTGTGTGAGGCAGTGATGGTTTGGGGAGGTGCATGGACACCATGTGATCAGAGGGCTGGCTGGGTAAAGGGACACATGAAGAGTGACACTGCAGGGGCAGGCAACCAATGCTGGTTTGGTCAAGTTTAGAGCATAGAAAGGCTTGGTCTGCTGCAAGAAACGGTCATCTTCACAGCAAGCAAGAAGGAGGACTGTGTGTCTTTGTTCCCCATTGCCACTATCAAATTCTCAGGTAAATGGAAGGAGGACAGACAATCATGATGATTTTGTTATTTTAAAGCTGACTGTGGAAGCAGGTCTTGAGGTAAAGCTAAATGGTCTATGGGATCTGGAGAGGTGCATGATGTGACCACTTCACCTCAGACATCAAATTTCTGGGTTATGTAGATAACCAGAACTGAGCTTTTAAACTTTGGGCTTCAACGTCACCCATATTACCGGGCACCACACCTTCAGTAACCACATTTTTCAGATACTATGAGCTGTTTACAAACGCTCAATATGTCATCTTTAAAATCTGTGTGCTAGCATGTGTCTTTATGTCTGCATGGTGATGAAGTCTGAAAATAATTGCTCATGCCTAACTGGAAATCAGGCTGAGGATTTTAAAATATGGAGAAAACCACATAATGAACACCACATAATAATGAAGAGTAGGGTTTTACAGAGAGAAATTATATTGTGGTCATGATTATTAAAGAAAGAAGCAATAAACTGTTATTGACTAGTAGGATTCCATATTAAAACAACAGACAGTAGCACAACAGAAATTATATAAACATGTGGAGTAAAACACTGGAGAGTCAGTAAAGAACCGTTAAAGAGACTTGTTTCACCACTGCCCAGCCATTGATAAGATCAGCAGCCAAAGGTGGTGTGTTAAGGGACCATTGAGCATCCGTCAATGGACTGTGAATGCCCATGATAGTGGCAGTGAATGTGCCCCACTGTTAAAGGTGAGTGAACTCTAGGGCCAGCTAACTGGGTATATCACATACCACCAGAATATCATGGGAATATCCTGTGAATACCGTGTCCATGGTCACAAACTGGAGTGGAACCACCCAGTTGCTGCCATAAAGCACCACTTAGCCTCTATATAAGTGAATGCACAGCGGGTTTGTCAGAGCCTTCCTCACCAACAGAAGAAGAAAGAAGTATCTTCGCAGGATGTCACAGTTTCTTGTTGGTGACTGCCTTTCTTGCTTTCTGTAATTCTTTGTTTTTTCCTACTTTTCTGTTTTCTTTCTTGCTCTTTCTTTGATAGTGAATAAATGTGTATTATCATTTTGGTTATCAACATTTGACCTCCTTTGTGTCTTAATCTCACTCTGAGTATATTGGAATCCTGCCCATGCCTGTGTTCCCATCTTGGGACACATTTCCAGATTGGGATAGACTCTGTTTATGAAGACCTCACATCTGTGAGAATGAATAACCTGCAGTGGTGTTAGACTAGAACTCTCCAGAGGTACCTTCTCACCCTAAGAATTCTGTGATCCTGTGTGAATATTACAACAATCTGTTCTTCCTCAAACACTGAGAACTGACAAAAATAATTTTGAACCTTCTGTGACATTTTGGCAGTACCACCTATGTAAATGAATTAGATTTTCTCATGGACTGCTGCAGTGCTAGAAGATAAATATAAAGCTGGCGGGAAAAATGCCAAGAGCTACAGTAATAATTCTAAAGAAAAAGAAGATATTGTAAGCTTTCCAGAGTAAAGAAATAACACTGTAATAGCAATTATGTAAATTATGTTTAAATTGAGATTTTTTTTTACTAGTGCTCCTTATTTTCTCTTTCTCCCTATCACATTCCAGTGTTGCCCAGTGCTTTTTTTAAAATATTTTCCTTCCTGATCTCTCCTTCACAGTACATTTGAATACTGTAAGGACACCACTCCAGATAAAAGGCAGAAACATGCAGGCAATAGAGCCAGTTCATAGAGCAACGAGCCATTCCACCAAAGGGCCATCTAGTGGGGAGAAACAAAAACTTACATTTTCCTTGCATGTTACGTTTTTGACTAATGCTAAACCTTTAGGAGGTGTTAATTTCATATATGCTGTAAGCAAATATATTACTTGAAAAAGGCGAAAGCTTATTTTTTCATGGTGATAGATTCAGAAGCAAAAAGTCAACAATGCCACATTTTGCTATGCCTTTTTTTGGAAGGAAACTCATAGAACTAAGGTACTGCAGGGTTAAGCACTGGGCTTATTAGAATACACACAACAAATGTGCTTTAGGTTAATGTTTTAAATACTTGAAATTCTTCTTTTGCATGTCTTTTTCCTCACCCCTTTGACTATGCTTAAAGAAAGGAAGAGAGAATATTTTACTTTACCTGAGTCAGAACAACAAGTGATCTTATCAATACGCTTTTCGTACCCAGCCACCTCAATGTAATCCAAAAGAGGTTAACACAGAAATCTCGATATATTGTGCATCAGCTGTCTGCAATAGCAAATTTAGTCAGAATACAGTCCTGGTATTCTACTAAAGAACAAGCTTTGGCCATGATTGAATTTGTAAATTCCAGTGGTTCTAATGTGTTTACCCTATGCTGAATGCAAAACTGCAATTAATAAGGTGCTCATTAATGCAGCACTTCAGGTGCTGTTATACAAATGTGAGGGATGATAGACACAAAAGTTAAATCTCAAGGGTCTAATAATCCCCAAAACGTAACAAAAGAGCCTGCTCATTTTATTGGAAAGATTTATTTTAAATAACAAGAGCCTTGATATGCAACAGCCTGGAAGAATGGTGGAAGGAAAACCAGACATACCAGCTAGTATAAAAATTCTGCATGTGGGTAGGGATGAAAGAAACAGACAGAGAAACCTGAAAGACTGAGCTTAGCAAAACAACTGAATAGTTGAGGTAATCTATAATCATTGCTTTTCTAAATCATCACATTTTTGTTACCCACTCATTTTCAATACGATAATAAAAAATAATCATCAAAACAAAAAAATACTCTGTTTTGACAGTTAAAACTAGCCTGATAATTTATCTTTCAATAAGTGCCTATACACTCGTGGGACTTAAAATGCAGCAGTACTGCTGGAGTTAGTAATGTAAAATTTCAGTTACAGTTCTGAAATACATTTCCTTGGATGTAGCAGAAGTAAAAGTTAATTTGATATTTCAGTGTATGTAGAATGCAATTTTCATTTTCTCCTTGCAAATATTACAATGTCAAACAAGCTTTTGCACAAAGGATAAGACTGACTACTTGAGACTACCTCCACACTGCGCTAGGACACTCTGCATCAAACTCTGCATTTAGATTTAGATTTACTGTCTCTGGAAGTTTTCCAATCATGTGTTGACAAGATATTGTGATCTTAGAACTCTTAATATGTCATGCACCTAAACAAACAGCTCTGTTGTTTCTCTCTCAGACTCCCCACTATTAACAACATCTTTAGCTCAAACACAGAAAAAAGTTATTTTGTATTTCAAAATTCATGTGGTCACACCTTGGACTGATGTTTTTGGTTCACAGAAATCACAAGAGGTTCGTTTCCCTGAAATTTCTTTACCCAAACTAGCACAGATAGCTTTGGTATGAAATTGCTGGGGCCTCTGCTGAGCAGAGGACTACAGAAATGTCCTTACTGTTGGTATTTGCTGCCCAAACAGTGCTCCTTTGGAATAACTAATCTAAACGTTTTTAGATTTCAGTGATTTAACTCAATGGCAAGTTGCTATGGAAAAAACCAAATAAAACCATTTTCCTGGGGACACTATTTGTAAAGAGCAACTGCACACAGAGCTAAAATTCTTAATGGCTGCATGTTGCTTCCATATCGTGAGGTCAACAGAGCCCAGATGACCTACATCAGTTGAAGAACAAACCCTAGAATCTTAAACACTTGACTGCTGTCAAGTGATCAATCATTAGGAATATGATCTGGAAAAGAAAAACATTAGACCTTATCTCAGCTAAACCAGCAAATGTAGATTATCTGAAATACTTAATTCTAAACATGAACCTATAGCAATGAAGATGAACACAGTAGTATGTGAGATCTGGTTGGCATTTTTTGTATGAGTTGAATGTTTAAAGGAAGTCATCTTGAAAGCACTTTGGAATTGAAAAGGATGGTCAAAAGAACCATGAATATTCAAAATCAAAAAGAATGATTCCATGCTCATGATCAATGGCTCTCTTACTTTAGCTCAGAAGAAATCCTACGATCTCTAGAGCAGAAAGATTACATGATGTTCTAAAGACAGTGGATATATAAAACCAGTAGGAACATTATTGAAGGAATCTATCAAATTGATAAATACAAGAAAGAAAGAAAACAACCCATTCAAACCCACTCATTTTTTACATAATTCCCCTGCATAAATGCTCAAACTCTGCTTTTGGAAAATTACACAGTGTAGAAAAATAGTTTGGCATTTGAGGCAAAGCAATATAAAATGAAAGAAAACAGCAGCATCTAGAAAGTAACCCTGCAAATATTCTGGTGGTACATTGGGCAAGGAATGATGAGCAAACCAAGAATTCTAGTGTGTCTTTTAAGAAAATCTTGGGAACAACCTGAAAGTGCTCCATTGCCCATTTTCTTGCTATGCTTACTTCACTGAAATCAGAAAAAAGCCCCAAAGTCAAACAAAATTTAAAAAACCCAACCCAAACCAAAACAACAAAAACCCCCCAAAACCCCCAACCCAATCCAACCCAAAAAAAGCCCCAAAAAACCAAAACCCAAAAACCCTAAAAAGCCCCCCAAAAATCCCCAACAGACACACAAAAAAACATACAAAGAAAAAATACCAACCACAAACAAACTCCATCCCTTTTAATTTGTTAGGAATCACTGAAATTGTGAAAAAGATCTAAATTTGAGCTATGTAGTGAAGATGGGGTGGTATCGTGAAAATGCAAAAATCACAACAAAAGGTAATTTGTAACAATGTTATTTTAATGTCTGCCCACTACAATAGTCTGTTCTACAGTCATTTTAAATATGTTTCAGCATGCCAATTTCTCAGAAGTGAAAATGCACATATTTATGTTGGACCACAGTAAATTACACTGACTGAAAACGGAGAGGTGCTCACATTCTGGTGATGTACCACAGATTACAACACCAGAAGGAAAAAGAGTAGCCCAAAAGCATTTATTTGCTCAAATGTCTATTTTTTTCCCCAGAAAAACAAGTACTTGTAGCTTAGGGAAAGGCTTTGGATGTGCACCGCATGTACGTATCTGTTACTTCACAATAACAGATGCAGAAAGAGCTGCTAGCTTGTCTTCAGTCACTTAAAGTGAATTTCCTTCTAGAATTCAATAGAAAGACTTGCTGACTTGAACTAATAATTAATGGAGCTGCTTTAGAAGGAAAAAGGAAAGCAAAATGTCGTTAAAATTAAATACAAAATCCATATGATTACTGCAATGTTGGAATGACAGCTGAAAAAATAAATGGCAGGAAATACAAACATTTGCCATTCTTCGGGAGTGACTAACTTGGCCACTGAGCACTCATGACACAGGAAGCATACTGGGTCACAGATGATACTATTTATACTAAATCTTACAACTAAAGAAGAAAAAAAACCCTGATGAGATACACCTAATATAAGATTTTAAAAAAGCATTCAACAGAATTTATCTGCTTTCCTGAAGAAACAAATAAGCAAAATACTTTAACCAGTCACCATGTCACATGTATTTCCCCCATTTACCTTTTTTTCCCATCATCTCCTAACTTGCATAGTGCCTCTTTAAAAACTTCAAAGTACCAAGATCAACAGATATACAAATGCCAGATAAGGAGGGCTGGGAAACCTGCAGCTGACAGCAAACTAACAAACCATTGCTGTTTAACAATTCAGAGTGGATATTGGACATTAAGCAAATGAATGAATGAGACAGACTCTAGAATAGGCAAAAAGGGGCACCCAATAGCACTCAGCCTGAAAAGCTGTAAAAGAGCTGGCATTCAACCCATGATGCATCCCTGCTCAAAGGGGATGCTTTTGAACACAGAATTATTTTCAGCAGAGAAAACAGGAAATTGTAAAGAGAATTGAAGACCCTCTCTCCCTCCCTAAATTCCTGATCCTTTTGCATCATTTTCACAACTGCCAGGGATCCATCTAGGGTGGCATCAGCTTCAAAGGTTTGCTGGCACCAGCTGTCCACAGATGCAGAAGGACTGTGCCATCTCCTGCTCCTCCAGCTCCACTACTGCTGCTCTGATGGCAGGTGTTGTATAGCACATCATCTCTAACAAGGTGCAGACTATTTAGGATAGCCTATTTTATTCACATAGGCCTATTCAGCAGAGAGGACAAATTAGCCCTTCATACTTAAAAAGCTTGCTTCTTCCAAAATTTTAAGCTCATTGCATGTTTTTGTGACACTCAGAAAAGCAATAACCACCAGCCACACTCAAAGAATTCAGCGACAGCTGTCTTCTTCGACTTTCAGTAGTCTTTGTATTATTTATTGTCTAGTAAATAAAGTTGAAATGCTTTTCAGCCTTGGTTGCAAACTCAGTACCCAGTTGCTGTCCAATAACAGCAGGGAATAAAGCTGCCAATGTAAAATATTTTTTTTTCTCCTTTGTGATTGCTTTCTGTAGATTTCATTATTTCTCCTAGATCTGCACTTTGTCATATCTGGGGCACAGCAACACTAAGTAAACAGAGAGAAGTGATGTAAAATTTTCATCACAGAAACAACTGGCTAGGAGGTGATACCATATTCAAGCTTTTCCCAGAGAAAACATGGAAGAGAGCAGGTGCCATTCTTCTAGAAAGCTGTCCTATTCTAGTTTGACAGTTTGGGATTAAACATACATTTGAAGAGTTTAGACTTTGTGGCACAACAATTATCTGAGAGGCTCTAATAAGCAACTCCACTGGATTAAAACAGCTTTTTGAAAAGTGGCAGCTTTGTGTGATACTTAAAAATAGCCTTTACTATTTTAGCACAGTTCTTTGCTATCAAACAGACTGAAGGACAGCTCATGCACAGCACGAGGTGTACAGATGCTTGTGCAGAAACAATGGTCAAGAGAAATGAGCACATTAAGGTCAAACAGTTATACCAGCTTCTCCAAATATTCCTCAGGCATTCAGAGAATGGTGTTGCAGGAGTTTCCACAGCTGTTTGTTCCAAGTTACTCTCAATGGCTTTTCCTTCCCTGAGTTTGTCCACTTATTTTGGACCTACATAAGCTTCAAGAACCTATACAATACTGTTAGTGTTTCAACTATTTTCCCCCATGTTCCTTCAGAGTTTTTAGGCAAACACCATCCAGTCCTGATAGTTTGTTATTATTAATTTTGTTGATTTTTTTTTGTAACTTCTTTTATCAAAACCTGATTTGAAGCAGACAAACTCTATGGAAACTTCATCAAGGTCTTCCATAACAAATACACATGCAAGAAATTACAATTACATCTTAAATCCAAGGCCCATGGGTAGGTTATTTTGAGCTCCTAGTACAATACATTGAAATTTGCAAATTAGTTTTTACAAAGCTTTTGAAACTTTTGAGAATTTTAAAGCAGTCAAACCAACGAGAAGGCAAATGATAATTCACATTGTGCTTAAAATAAATGTTAGGCTGTTGCTAATATCAAAATTACTACACAAGGAGAAAGAAGTAAAATAGCATATTACATACATACACTGAAAGATTAATTGTGAAGATTAATTGAGATGATATTTAATATATTTATAAATCTAGATCAAAAAGAAGGAAGGTTGAGATGCCTAGTTTGGAATAACTTAAAGATGTGATATGAAACTTGTGAGGAATATAGTGAAGTTAATTGAATTACTAACACTAGCAGTTTACTTAGTGCCATTGTATAAGCCTAATAATTTCAGTAAAAGTACTGAATCCAAATTAAAAAATAAAAATAAAAAAGCAGACATGATATTTGAAATAATGGAAGTTATGTGAGGAAAACTAAGAGGATGAGCAACAAAAAGTACTAGGACATTTTAATTTACACAGAAGATGAATGAATATAATCAAGATACTCAAAATAATGAATGGTTTAGAGAGAGTAAATTGAGACTCTTAATTACTCTTATAAGACTGTAGAGAGAAATGTTCCAAGAACTTGAAAGGCAGAAATAAAGCTGATAAAAGTAAATTTTTTTTTTCCATTCAATGGAAAACTCACCAGTGGACCTTGCTGACAAAGCAGCGTTAATATGAAGAACTTAATGAAATGAACAGCAGAATTAAATACATACACCATCATTTTCCTAGTAGGCAGGACAATTATCCATCATTTCACACAC